>JAGFNQ010003891.1:285533-511850 GCA_024364735.1 Boesenbergia rotunda
TGTTCTTGAAGACCCATTTAGTTCCAATAATAGTGGTCTTCTTGGGCCTAGGGACTAAGTCCCAAACTTGACTCCTCTCAAACTGACCTAGTTCATCTTGCATTGCAATAATCCAATCGGGATCATTTAATGCTTCATCAATTTTCCTAGGTTCAATTTCAAGAATTAGAGCAACTTCATTAGCCTCATTCCTGAAGAATGATCTAGTCCTAACCCCTTGATGGATGTCTCCAACGATTTGTCTTGGGGATGACTAGAGGCTAGTCTCGTTTGCCTTGGTGTTGGTGGTGCTTCTTGAACGAGTTCACTAGACACAAGTTCAGCCTCAGGATCCGGCTGATCAACGAGTTGTCTAGGTTCACCGTCATCAGACTCATCACCATCAACAATACTTGGATTTTCATTCAAACTAAGTCTCCTTAGTTCGATTTGAACTCCTTCTACATTATCTGACTGGTCAATTGGTTTTGGAACTTCCTCAAAAACCACATCAGAAGACTCCTCAACTAGTCTAGTTCTCTTGTTGTAGACTCGGTAAGCTTTACTAACGAGGGAGTACCCGACTAGTATCCCTTCATCAGCTTTTGCCGTGAACTTTCCAAGGTGATCCCTGGTGTTTAGGATGAACACCTTACAACCAAACACCCTAAGATGTTTAACCGTCGGTGGTTTCCCAAACCAAAGTTCATGGGGAGTCTTTTCTAAACACCTATGAATGAGAACTCGGTTTTGCACATAGCAAGCTGTATTAACAGCTTCAGCCCATAAGTAACTCGGGAGTGAGTACTCATTAAGCATGCTTCGTGCAGCCTCTTGAAGTGCACGGTTCTTCCTCTCTACAACACCATTTTGTTGTGGTGTTCTAGGAGTAGAGAACTCATGTCTATAACCCTTATCTTGACAAAATTCTAGAAACCTTTGGTTTTGAAATTCACCTCCATGATCACTTCTTATTGTCTTAATTGTTGATGATTTCTCATTTTCAACCCTTCTACAAAAAGAAATGAAAATATCTAAGGTTTGATCCTTATGTTTTAAAAAGAAAGTCCAAGTATATCTAGTGAAGTCATCAATGATAACAAAGCAATATCTACTTCCATTCAGTGATATGATAGTGCTACAGTCAAATAAATCCATGTGAAGTAAATCTAAAGCATTGGAAGTACTTACAGTGCTTTTACCTTTGTGTGCAGATTTTGTTTGCTTACCCATTTGACACGCATCACATAATTTATCTTTTCCATACTTGATGCTCGGTAAACCTCGAACTAGTCCCTTGTTGGCCAACTTCCGGATGTTCTTCATGTTCACATGTGCTAGCCTCCGGTGCCAAAGTGTGGACTCTTCTTGTTTTGACATGAAACACTTAGCAAGAGCATTAGTAGCACTTTTAAATGAAACTTGATAAATATTGTCTACTCTTGCTCCTACTAGTACCGTGTCCAAGGTGTCATTTTGTCTAACTAGACATTGACTTGGTTGGAAGTCAATTGTGTAACCCGTGTCACACAATTGACTGACACTTAGGAGATTAAACTTCATCCCCTTGACTAGAAGGACATTTGAGATTCTAAGACATTCGGATATTTGAATGTCTCCTATTCCTATGACCCTAAGGCTACCATTGTTACCAAATGATACATTACATCTACTCTTCTTGTGAAATGTGGTAAACAATGATCTATCCCCGGTCATGTGTTTGGAGCATCCACTATCAACGAACCAAGTTGATAGATGCTCCCCCTCAATTACAACCTACACAATTCGAAAAATAGAAGTCTTAGGTACCCAAACCTTGAGACCTAATGCATCAACTAAACATGACTTAGGCACCCATGCCTTGACAACTTTCTTTAGAGTCTTGGGTGTCCTAGATTGTCTCATGTCAGTCCTAGACATGAGAGATACAAAAGAGGGTTCCTTAGGGCGGTAACCAATACCGGCTCTATTGTAGACCGCTCTTTGGGCATTTAATATCATATCTAAGGTCTTAGAGCTATTTGAGAATTTCCCAAGAATATTCTTGAGCTTCTCAACTTCACTCTTCAAGAATTGGTTTTCCTCTACTAACCCATTATCATGCATATCACTGATTTCCTCAACCTTAGAGGATTTTAGGCTTACAATCTCATGTTTCAAAGCTTTAATTTCATCTTCTAGTAATTCAACGTTATCATCAATGTTATCATCCCTAGAAGCTTTCAATTGATCAATCTCTAATTGCAATGTTTTAACTTTATTTTTGGATTTCTTAAGCATACTAGTTAAACATGCAATTGCTCTATAACATTTTTCAAGCTCGGGAGAAGTTACCTCTTCATCATCCGAAGATGATGAAGCCGCGTTTGAGGAGCCTGAAGTTTCTTCACTGCCCTCCTCTCCAAGAGCCATGAGAGCCACTTGCCTTGTGCTCTTCTCCTCCTTCTCGTCATCGGATGAGCTAGAAGATGACTCATCCCAAGAGGCCTTCAATGCCTTCTTCTTCTTCTTGGAATTCTCTTCTTTTCTTTTGGATTTTTCCTCTTTCTTCTTAAGCTTCGGACACTCATTCTTGAAGTGTCCTCTCCTACCACACTCAAAACAGGATGCATTATTCTTATCAAATTTGGATTCACTAGTATTACCTCTCCTCTTGAAACGTCGATCTCTTCGCATCATCCTTCGCACGAAGTTCGCCATTTCGGATGAAGAGGAGCCACTGCCATCTTCCTCTGAGTTTGACTCGGATTCGGAGGAGGATGAAGATGATGAGATCTCTTTCTCCTTCTTCTTCTTAGTGGTCCGGTCCCCTGCAACTAAGACAATCCCCTTCTCCTTGGGGCCTTTGTTAGTCATCTCATGCAACTCCATCTCACAAAATAAATCATCTAACTTTACAATAGATAAATCCTTGGATACTTTGTAGGCATCCACCATGGATGACCATAAAGCATTCCTTGGAAATGCTTTCAAGACATACCTCACAAGGTCGCGATTCTCGACCTTTTCATCAATTGAGTGAAGTCCATTAAGAACTTCCTTGAACCGGCTATGGAGCTCACTTACCGACTCATTCTCCTTCATGGAGAGATTTTGAAGTTGATTGAGGAACAAGTCCCTCTTTGCAATCCTCGAGTCCCGGGTGCCTTCATGAAGCTCTATGAGTTTGTTCCACAAGTCTTTTGCACTCGTGAAGGGACCAACCTTGATGAGTTGGTCTTTGTTCCTGCCGCATTGTAGAGTGACAACCGCCTTAGCATCGGCTTCACTCTTCCTTGTTTGTTCGGCAGTCCACCGAGACGATTCGAGTTCCTTGCCTTCATCATCCTTAGGAGGGATGAATCCTTCCTTCACCGCGAACCACGTATGGATATCCATCTTCAAATAATATTCCATCTTTGATCTCCAATATTGGAAGTCGGCGCCATCAAAGAATGGAGGTCGGGTGGTGGAGAAGCCTTCTCTCAAAGCCATCTTGTTGAGAACTCTCGGTTGTTAAGCCGTAAACAGAGCACCTTGCTCTGATACCACTTGTTGGGAACGAGATGGCTATAGAGGGGGGGTGAATATAGACAATCGCTTGCCCCTTGAGAACTTATCACGATTTCTGCAACTCAAATATCAGTAGCACAGCGGAAAGAATGGAAAACAGAGTATACAGAAAAACAAATGAGAGCAAAGCACACACAACTAGCAAGATCGCTAACAAGGAGGGTTTACAAGGTTCGGGGATAAGTAGCCTCTACTCCTTGGCGTGCCCTTGAGGTGGGCGATCCCTTGATCGTCGGCAGATCAAGCCCCGGTTAACACCGGATATGAAGCAGCCTCCTTCTCGGTGGAGAAACCTCTCCACAGTGTGTTTCAAACAATGATATATAATGAGCACAATGAAACAACAACAAGGAAGATCTTACTCAAACACTTAGCAAGGATTAAACACAGCAAGCTTCCCGAGCTCCACCCAGTGGCGATCTCACGCAGACCCCTGTCTGCTTCGTGTCTTCCCACTGTCGGACTCCCAACTTCTTGTTTTCTCCTTCAAGCGCTCAAGTATGATGAATGCCTCTCAATAGCTTGCTTAGAATTGATGAAAAACTCGAGAACAGCAAGCTTCTATCAGCGGAACGCAAGAACACACAAGTTTTCAAAACTGAATCTGATACTGAACTCAACTCTCGCATTCCTTTTTGTTTCTCCGCCAAGCGACAGGTGACACCATCTCTGTAGCTCCCAGCTACTCCTCTGCCAACGTCAGCCTCTACTGAGCTATCTCTGGACTCACTGAGCTCCTCAGTCGAGCTCCAGTCTTAGCTCCAGTCCGCAGCTCGCCGTTGCAACCTGAGATGGGAAAAGGGACAAACCTGCTCCAAGGAAAGCACTCTTTGACTTCTCCTTGACTGTTTGAATCCTCCCCTGTCACCTGAAACTCAATCAGAGCATTAGAGCAGAAGATCACAAAGCATATCACATACATCAGCAAATCGGATATGATCAGACGCTCTGACGACGTCTGACAGTGAAATTTGAATTAAAGTGATCGGTCACCGGACCGATCCAGGGTGTGTGGATCGATCACCAGACCGATCCACTGCCTTGCTGGGATTCCCAGCTCTCGCAGCTATACACGCCTGATCGGTCACCGGATCGATCAGGGTGAATCCTGATCGGTCACCAGACCGATCAGATTGGATCCTGATCGGTCACCCAGACCGATCAGGCAAGATGAACAGTTGTTTTTTAATCAATTCCAAGATCCCTGATCGGTCACCAGACCGATCCAAGACTCTGATCAGCAAGGGAACTCACTCACTATTTGCTCCCTGATCGGTCACCAGACCGATCAGGAGCAAGACAGCAAGGAAGCAGCCTACTCCCTGATCGGTCACCGGTCCGATCAGGAGCCACACAGTAGATTCCCAATCTCACTGTGCGCTCCCTGATCGGTCACCAGTCCGATCAGACATAGCTGGATCGGTCACCAGACCGATCCACTAAGGAGCAGCGTGCCAACAGTCTCTGATCGGTCACCAGACCGATCCAGTGACTCTACCCAGCCCTCCAGGCTAGGGATTCATCCACCTTAGCCCTCCAAGCTAAGGATTTTTTCATCTAACTCTCCAAGTTGGGAATTTGCACCTAACCCTCCAAGTTAGGACTTTTCACCTAGCCCTCCAAGCTAGGACTTTTCACCTAGCCCTCCAAGCTAGGACTTTTCACCCAACTTTTCCGAGTTAGAACATCATCCAACCTAGCCCTCCAAGCTAGGCACCTGACCCTCCAAGCCAGGACTTTTTCACCTAATTCTCCAAGATGGGAATTTGCACCTAACCCTCCAGGTTAGGACTTTTCACCTAGCCCTCCAAGCTAGGACTTTTCACCCAACCCTTCCGAATTAGGACTTTTCCAACACCTAACCTCCCAGGTTAGGATTTTCAACACCTAGCCTTCCAAGCTAGGATTTTCCACACCTAACCTCCCAGGTTAGGATTTTCCAACATCATGCCTAATCCTCGATTAGGACTTAATCATAATCATCACAATCATCACACCTAACCTCCCAGGTTAGGGTTTTCCATATCATGCCTAATCCTCGATCAGGACTTAATCATAATCCACCTAACCTCCCAGATTAGGATTTTTCATATCATAATTATCCTCCTAAACTAAAATCGTTGTCAACACCAAAACAACAATCAGGGCCAAACTGCATCAACAGGTATAACAGGTGAAAGATCTGGAATTGGATGAAGAAATCCACTAATAAGCATGTCGGGCCCAACCTAACTTGCAAGATAAACATCAGGTATATGACCTAAGCATAAGAATAAAACAAGATTGCTTATCATTTTTCAATTGCTCAAACTGAGATTAAAAGTATATCAAAAATCTCTCCATTGTTAAACATTTTAGGCATATTTTGTATGGGTGGAAGGAAGAAAGGAAAGAAACAAGATGAACAAAAGGGCTGATGGGACCCATCCTTCTATTACCTATGGAGGCTATAGGCGGATGGAAAAGAACAACTAGGAAAAGAATTCCCTAGTTTGACCAAAACCATTTATGACCAAAAGAAGAGGAGGAAGAGGGGGATCCGCCTTGAGATTATATATGTGCCACATTGTCAATAAACCACCTTGAGTTCTCATCTTAAATTTATGATTAAAGTTCATCTTACTCAACCTTCAAGTCCAATTACTATGATTTAGGCAGATTTTATGGCGATCAATCAAATAAGAATTTTGAGACCTATTGTATCCATATTCAATACCATTGCTTGTTCTAATTTCAATTACTAATTCAACATCTAATTGCCAATCAAGATATAGCGATAAAAATATGGATGGGAACCATATTTATTCCTGGGGATGGGAATTATGGTATTGATATCTCACCGAAATATTACAAGAGTTGATGCTCCAATCCAATTGACACTAGTAGAGACTAGAACCTCCTATTCATAAGATCTTGTCAGAGATAAAGGTTAAAATTATGTCAGCTCGATTGAAACGGTGTTGATTCACATTGAGTGTCTGCATGGCTCAGCATCGACGTGATATTGGTCTGAACAAATACAAACCATCACTTATAACAAAATTGTAAAACACAGATATAAAGCATTTGTCATTAAATTACAACAACAAAAGAAGTTTAGATAAGTGTGTGCAGCGCACCAAATAAGGCCTTCAAGACTATGTATATTGGTTTACCCTAACAATCTGGTCCAGTTCATGCTATAGAAGGTCCTTTTGGGTATATCAAAAACAAATAAATCACCCAGATAAAAAAAAAAAACAGCATTCCAGATAACATGTACAACAATCGAAGAACTTACTTGCTCATATGAAACATCAATTAAATCCAATGCTTGAGACATTTCAACCATTCCCAGTTCGCCAACTGGAGATGGAGCATTCACTCCCCAATAATTTTGGTGCGACAAATGCATAAACCTGATACATGGAAGAGCTAAGAATTAAGAGCCTAAAAGATGTAACTGTTATTTCTATTGGGAAGATCTAAATAAAAGAATACTGGTGCATATTTATATGACATTGATAACAGGATGGGCTAGCAAACATATTTTATCGGTTGACTTTTAAGCCCAAAAGACAAACAAATAAGAATCAGCCAAAATCATCAAACTCTACACGAATTAGCTGAGAAATAAAACCATCAGATTTGCCTCCAACTTTAAATATTTAGAATAAAGTGTTTTTTCTTACTCAATGGTAATTCAAAAGGCAGTCAATTTTCTTAATACAGGTTTTCAAGATGGCGGCAAATTGCATAGTTAAATAACAAAACATTCAATAATTCATACTTCATAAGGCACATAGAAGAATCATAAGAATAATAGCTACTAATTAAATTTAAATGAGAACAATTGCCTACTGAATCCAGTAGAAAAGGGAGAAACTTGGGAATCTTTACCACACATATCTTGATCAACTAGAAAGAACATATGGTTTCAGCTTAATATCAACCTTATGAATGACTCCAGATGAGATAGCAGGTGCAGCGAGAGAACCACCACATTCCCATAAGACAGAAAGGTAGCCACGATCATAGCAATATTGCATAACATCCCTAGGACTCAAAATATCAAACTCCACCACTTCTACACCTTTTTTTGCAAGTTTTTTTTCTGTAAATCTTTCTGAGCACCTCTTTGTGTCACCACTATTGTATATGCTTCATGGACGTTCCAGAGATTTGCTTCATCAGGAAGATCAAGAGTTTGTGACATCACTATCCTTACAGGAACATGCCCTTCTCCATGTCTTGCAGTTAGCCGTGGATCTTAAAAAACAAAAGAAGATGAACATCAATCGATACAAGAAACAATAGTTATTATACAAACATAAAAAGATTCATGGGTATTTACCATCGCAGCGCACAGTATTCCCCCCTACAACAATGGCATCACTTCTGCCACGCAATTCAAATACTCGACCTCTAGATAGCTTGCTGCTTATCCATGAAGCATGCCCCCTTCTAGTTGCAATCTTACCTGACATTTAACAAGTCTCTAGACAAAGTTATAATCAGAAAAGAAAGATATAAATGTACAAATGTTATTTACATCATAGAAGAACTAATTCATCTCACCGTCTAATGTCATAGCATATTTCAGAACTGAAAATGGAACATGAAAGGCAGCTCTATAGAGTAATGGAGCATTAACTATGAGGCAGGACTTCAAAGCATCCTATGACAGTATATAGCCAGATGATAAGAACTATAGACATAATAATGAAAATCACAAATTGAAAACATATCTTGCTTCATGCGTTCTCATAACTCATTCAAATATACAATGGAAATGTTCTCTTACCATACTAGAAGGAGAGCAAATAACATGAATGGAACAGAAGCAAGGTAGGTACAGGTTTAGCATGAAAACCATACCTCAAAGATTTTACTCTGTAAGTCTTCCCCAAGAACATCAACTTGAACACCCTCATTTCTTAATGACTGGATGGCTTTCCCTCTTAAATGTTGGAATGGATGTCTCAAGCCCACTACAACTCTTGAAATTCCAGCCTAATAAAAAGGTCAAACACTGCATTCCTTTATTTAAACAAACATATGAATTCTAAGCTACATTCTATATATCTACTAAAAAGCAATTAAGGATTTGTTTACTTTCACAAATTTTGAAGATTTTAATATTTTAAAAGGAGCGATTTGCAGGTTTCATTAGATTTTAAAAGAAACATTATACATTCCATTTTGTACTTTATTCAACTTAGCAAAAAGTTTCTAGAAATGTAGAGGAAAGGTTCAAAAGAAAATGTATAAATATACTTAGATATGCATGTTAAGAGTATGAATCTAAGCATGCCTTATGAAGAGAGCTCAAATGAAGGCAGAATGAATTATCACCTTTCCTTTAGTGCTAACAAACAGGTATTCACTCGCCTTCACCAATTCTCTACGAGCTGGAAACCTCAAATGGTCAAATTGATTTTGATGTCTTCAGAAATCTCAATAACAGAACCTAGTTGCATTTGAACATTTACTTCTGTGACTTGAATGCTAACTAGAATGATTACTGAAGCGAGGAAAAGTCAAGAGTCTCGAAGTCAAAGGATACGTAGTGAGCCCTAAATGAGTGTTTATCAGACCGCTAGCGTGAGAAGCAAAACTAGGAAGCAAACAATTACAGGTGCTAGAATTTTTATTATCCCAAGCGCAACAGTAAAGGAAGAACATTCTGTTAAAAACGGACATGTTAATAATGCTGACCCTTCCCAAAAGATAAACATAAATGGCAGGAAGCACACCAAGTCCTCTGAGAAATTTTCACAAACCACTGGCAAGCAAGTTCCCGCCAGTGACATCAGCTTCTCAATGACTAGCAACAAATAGAAAAGGGAGAAACCGATGCCAACCTGGACAAGGGACGACACAGCGGTGTGATCGGAGTAGCAATCGCCAGGCTCCATGTTCAGGTAGGCAGTGGCGCCCCGTGCGAGGGCGCCGGCCATCTCGACCGCCTGGAGCTCGGCGCATTTTGTGCCCTGCGCATAGAGGAAACCCTCACCGACGACGTCCACGCCCCGCGCGATGACGCATCCGAAGTTAGGGTGAGGCGAGGTGAGCCCCGCCGAGAGGTCCGCCACCTCCGCCGCTCGCCGGACTAGACCCGCCTCCTGCACCGGCGCGAAGGCGCTGCACCGGAGAGCACGCCGCCGTAAAAGGGCGGCAGCCGGAGTGGAGGGGAAGAGCAATCCTCCGACGAGCAACATCGTTATCGGTAGCAGCTTCGGCGAACCCTTTGAATGGATCGGAGGATTAGCCCTTAAACGTGTATATAACAAGTGCACTTGCGCAAGGCAAGGGGTTGATCAATCGTATTAACTATTAGTAGAAAGACACAAGGAAAATCCTCCTGTCTGCTCGCCTAAGGTTGCGTAATGCCTAGAGGGAACCTCATTCAGCGGAATATCACGAGTAAACTTGGAATTCAACCACAAGTCGCACTTAACCATGCGAACATCATGTTATGTTGTACACATCGCCTTGCTATAATGTTTTTTGATTTCGTTATCTATAATTGTTTGATTTGCTTAAAAAAAATTTAAATAAAAATATTATTATTTATTTCTTTCCTTTTTATTATTTGAGTGATGATAGGGAGAGTGATTTGGAGAGTGAATGGAGGTGAATGACGTGGATTATTGTATACTCGATCGCCGATCACACCCCGGCCTCTGATCACCGTCCGAATCAAATTATGTCCTAAGAAAATCGTGAACTCATCGGAATCGCCGCAATTATGATTCGTCGCATTCACCGTCATTTAGCGAAATCTCAATTACCGACGACCCTGTCGGGTTCACCATCCCCCAAGACATAGTTTGATTCGAGACGACAATCAGAGGTCATCGGTGGTGTCCGATCGGCGATCGAACATGTACACATTAGCTACACGTCATTCACTCTCCCAAATTCACTCTCCCAATCATTACTCTTATTATTTTAGGGGGAAAAAATTATTTTAATTTAAGATTATTTTCAACGAGAAAACATTTTGTTATTCAAACTTCGAATATTATTTTTTTATTTTAATTTAATATTTGTTCTTCAAACCTTTCCTTTTTTTTTCTTGATTTATAAGTTGAGTTATTTGAAAATAGTAAATTTTAATTTTTTTTAAAATTTTTTTATGAGCAATGTTATTATTTCTTAGTGAATGCATACAACAAATTAAATAGAGTTTTCATGAAGTAAATATATGAACAATAACATATAAAATTGGGTGGAAGAAATATAAATTCACATTCATTTCAAAATTAAAGTCTTCAAACATATGAAAATAATAATCAAAATTCAAATATATCTAATTACATATCGAATTAACTTGCTTCGTAACTCATTACATCCTTAGATCATATCATTCATCCTCATTCGAACATTGTCTTGACAAGCATAGTGTTGTCAATGCTTGATCAATTTCGTAGTTGCATACTAAATGTACTTCGTAATCAATATTCCAAGGATGGTGATGAACACCCTATACAGCATGAAACTTGAAAAACAGTAATATCATACAATTAATTGTTATGAGAAAGAGAGTGGAGTCATCACAAAATTTTGATCAAGTGGTTGAATAAATACGTTATTGTATTCAATATTTTCGCACTGGGAGTTTATTCCTTTGTTTGATTTCATAAATACTTACAAAACCAAAATATGTATGAATAGAATATTAGATATTGATACTTCATAAAGAAGTATTACGAATATCTTATACCTTTGATTTCTCAGAATACTTTTCAATAGACCTTTTTTTTCAAAGTTTTTTAGGGACTCCTTTTGTTTTTGTGTATTTTGGATCAAGAACTTTCCAAGTAGAAACTTGGGTTGCATCATCAACATGATCAATACTTGCATGCTTAGTGGTGACACCAAATTATAGTCACAACATGATTGCAACTTTGATATAGCAAGATCACATGCTTTACTTTCAATCCACTTGAGAAGCTTTTGAGTTTCATCATCATTATCTACAATCAAATCTGTAAATTTGTAAATGTCTCACATAACTTCTTATATTTTAACTTACCAAGAGTAGTTATCCATCCATTATAATTGATCTTCACCCTCATATACAAGCTACTCGCATCTTTCCTTCAACGTCAAATTATATATTGCCCGGGAACCACCGACAATATATTATAGATCAAAACTATATTAGTTATAAGCATCCAGATTGATTTTGATGTGGTCAACCGAGTCAATTTAGGTATTTTTGTGTTTGATCCTTGTGTCTAAGTGTACAGGAGTTTAGAAGCACAAGAAGTCGAGCGGAAGATATAGCGACCGAGAAGGATGACATGGGAAGGGAGTCAACAGGCTCGGTACATTTGAGAGATGAGGAGTTGCGGAAGAGTACATTGGTGGATGAGAAGGGCGTGCACGAGGTTTGAAGGATGAGAAGTCGGGGAGGAAGTTCATTCGAGAAAAATGTCAGAGTTAGGTTCGGGTGTGCTTAACTCTGGACGATTGAAGCATCACCCAACCAAGTGGCAGCTAAAAAGATCAACTTGAAAGTTGATCTTAAAGAGCCAAGGCACCTCAGGTCTATTTGAGGGTGCCTCGGGAGCAAGAATTAAAGTCACAAAAAATCGCAAATGAGGCGCCTCAATTTTGATTGAGGATGCCCTAGTTTGGAACTGAGGCGCGTTTGGTCAGATTTAAGGTGCCCTCAGTGAACAGTAATTGAAAGTTACCATTTGTGTAGTGGATAAAACTTTATCCAACTGAGGTGTCCTAAGTGTCACATCAGTAAATGGTCACTTTGACTGTTGGGCTATAAATAACCCCTTAGAGCTAGGAATTAAATACAATAATTGATTTTCCTAACTCTTGTACGAGGTTTTCAACATCTGTAAGAGGCTTCTCTTCCATCAACGAAAGATATATTATTAGTCGAGCTTTCAACCGCCTTGGATTAGTAACCTTCCCTGTTGCAACCAAGTAAAACTTCGTAGCCTTTTCCTTTTATGTTGTTGACTTTTATTTTGTTCAACTAATTTGTCTATCTTCGCTAAACAAGTGCAAAAGATTAAGTTTTATTTTGCAGGACTATTCACCCCCACCCCCTCTAGCCGGCCTATAGGGACCAACAAGTGATATCAGAGTTCAACCGCTTTAAGAGGACTAACCGTTGCCTAAAGCAACAAGATGATGACCGGACCAAGTATCTGTCCACGAAAGTTCGAGGTGGAGTTCACGATGTGAAAATGTCGTATGGAGATATTTTTTAAAACTAATTCGAATTATTATTAATAATGAAGCATGGTTTTGTAGCACCCAAAGCCAGTAATGGTGAAGACAATAAAGAGCATCTTTGGACGAAGAAAGAACAAGCTGACTTCGTGGCTAACGAAAAAATGAAATTCCATCTGCTAGCCGTATTACCATCTCAAGAAGTCCACCAAGCCGACACCTATGTATCAACAAAAAAGTTGTGGGAGAAGTTCTGGAATTGTACAAAGGGGCCTCGGAAGCAAAGCTAGCACGATGTGATCTACGATGAAATTAGCTAATGAATCTCTGGATAAAAGAAAGAGAAATGGTAGCCGAACTTAACACCAATATCAAGGGACCGATCATCAGACTCACGAATCTCGAGAAAATGGTAGCAAATCGAGAGTCGCTAAGGTATGCATCAAATGCATTATTCCTACTATATTTCTAAGGACCTCGAGGTAAGTATGTTAGAGAATCTGTTTTCAACCTTAGAATTATATGAGTCTAGATGTGCAGGACAAAAAAAAAGGATATTGAACCAAGAGTTAATACTGCAAGCCAAGAAGATCGAACCAGATGCAGAATTTTCGGTTGATGAAGAGGAAACGATCACTTTCCCGATTGTCAGTATAAATGTCCATAAAATAGTCTTTCGTGACATTTCTGATTGTCAGTATATTCCTATATTTAAGACACTTTTGAAGTTAGTATAGATATTTTATAATGACATTATACAAATGTCAGGAATACCAGAGGGTCTATGCTAACACCGCATTTCAATACATTTTTTGAAAATGTCACCATAGCTTTAGTGTCACTAAAAATATACTATAAGAACATTTATGTGTGTCCTTAAAGACCTTATTTCTAGTAGTGTGGTAAGGAAACTAAATAATTTTTTTAAAAAACTAACAAATTTAATAAGACATAGGCTAAGAAGCTTTTTCCGAGAAAAAGAAAAATCAGCTACTACAATTGTAAAAAAAATGACACATTAAGGACAACGGTTTGAAACTGAACAACAAGAGGAAAAAGACAAAGGACTAAGATGATCAAAGCAGAAGAATCTAAAAACTACATAGGATGAATCGTCATCAGAGTTCGAGATCGAGACCTACGTTGGACTTACCTTAATAGCAAATCATCAAGAAGAAGAAGACGACAAAAGCTCGTTGAGATGAGCATCGATGAAGAGGGAGGTACGTCAGAAGAAAACAATAATGAAGGGGGAGCATCCAACTTTAAACTAGACATGGTAAATAAGGTATGTCTTCTATCTCCTGATCAAATATATTTAGGTATAAAATCAATGACTAGATCTTTATGCAAACTAAGGAATAAATATGTAGACTTAAAAAGAAACGTAGCAAATTCAAGTCCTTATGATAAATTAAAATTTGAAAATGTAAAATTGAAAAAACAAATAGTAATATTAGAAGATACTCATGCATGCTCAAATATTTTAAATAACTCAAAAAGAAATGTTAGATATCTTGGAAGGCTTAATTAGTGCTTAAAAAAATCAAAGGGCCCATATTGCAAGAGTACTTAAGAATTGCATTCCTCCAAAATTTTTAATAAATCCAATAGATAAAGATTTTTATTGGGTTCTCAAATCGATCTTAATTGTTAGATTTTTTTTTTGCATGCTAAACTATAATTGCTTATTTTTGGAAAAGTAAAAGTGCATGTTTTTTTTTTCTTTTTGGAAAAATTATTTTCGGAAGCATTATATCCAATATTAATAACTTTTAAATTTTTTATGATAGATACAAATCATATCTATCCACATAAAATTTTTGAGGATTTTTTTACGGTCAAATAAATTTTATGATTTTTTATCAAAAATTAAAATTTTAATTTTAAAAATACTTCGAAGATTATTTTTGAAAAATCTAATTTTTCAAAGATTATCTGTTACATTTTGACTATTGAGAAAAATAAGCAACATTTTATGAAATCCAAATCTAAATTTATAAATTAGTTTTAAAAAATCCTTAGTTCTATGACAAAAATCATTTTTTCATACTTAGAAAATCTATTTTCTTCTCAAAATTTTTAGAGAGTTAGACTAAAGATTTTGACACATTGATAAAAATTTTCTGACCAATAGATAATTTCTATAAATTTATTTTCAAAAAATAAATTTTAAACATTAAAATTTCTCGGAGATAAATATTTACAACACAAAATTTTTTGGGACTCTATGTTAGATTGCACATACTCAGAAAAATTAACAATAAGTTTTGCCAAATAAAATTATTTTTAAGGATTTACTTTCAAAATTGACTATTTTTCCTAAGTATAATTATTTCTGAAAATGAAAGTTATATTTTTTATGGATAAAAAAAATCAATCTGAGTGATAACAAAAAATTTTCAATATTTTTTTGGAGATCGTGTGGTCTGTAAGAGACGGGTGAATTATCCCTTAAAAATATAAACAAATCTTTTGTTCATTTTAAACAAAGATACAAATTAATAAATAATGAACATAAACAAATAAAAAAATGACAAGCAAAGAAAAAGGTAGACAACCAGATTTACTTAGTTGTAACTAGCATGGTTGTCAATCCAAGATAATGAAACACCGCAATCTCCAGATGTACTCCTTTGGGCGGAGAAACCATTTACAGAACTCAAACACTTAGAAAGAAAATAAAAATTCATACAGATTCGAGTATTGTTTAATTGATGGAAAGAAACTGAGCTCTTAGGTCATTTATAGCCCCAGTAAAGTTTATCCGGTTACTGACGTGGCCCTATATGGGGGCCCAAGTGCATAGGGGCGTCTGACATGTGGCTCCAGGGTTATCCTCGTTGCAACGGCCGCGAATGGCTAGTTCTAGATGAGTTTTAACTTCTCGGGCGCCTAAGTGCATAGGGGCGCTCAGGAACACGGGTGCCCGAGTGCACAGGGGCGCTCCCATTCACAGGTGCTCGAGTTGACTTTGGTCAATTTTTTGCTGATCAGTCTTTCGCCGGGTCTTCTTGGGTGATCTCAAGCCTTCCAGAGTTAGGCTCACCCGAACCCCCTCGAGCGTGCTTCTCCCGGCTTCTCGTCCCTCAGGCGTCGCGCACGTCCTTCTTGCTTCACCGACATACTCTTCCGCAGACCTTCGCATCCCTCAGATGCACCGAGCCCGTCAGCTCTCTTCCCGTGTCATCCTTCTCGACTGCTGCGCCTTCCCCTCGACTTCCTACGCTCCTAAGCTTTTGCACACTTACACATAGGGATCAAACACAATAGGACCTAACTTGACTCGGTTGACCACATCAAAACTCACATAGGGTACTTATATTTTTTCAAATGTAATTAATTTTAAAAGATTTTTTTTTAAATTTGAGATTTTTTTATTTAAGTTGCAATTTTTTTCGAAAATTTCTAGAAATACTAGATCAAAGTTTATACTACTCCTTAGATTTTTTTTTTTCAAATTTTATCTAAATTTTTGCTATTGTTAGCCCTATTTTTATGTGTTCAAAAGATGATAGTTATGAGAATTAAGTTAAGGGGGGATTATTTTGCTTGTACTTTATTAGAAAATTTTTAATGTACTTAGTTGTAAAATTTTTTTATTGTTTTCAGAAATAATATTATTTCTTGTGTGTTACCCTAACTTAACTCGGATTGATCAACATCAAAAAGGAAAAATTATAAGTACCCCAGGTTAGTTTTAATGTAGTCAACCGAATCAAGTTAGGTCCTGTTATTTTTTATCATTATGTTTAACTTTGTAGTAGCTTTGGAAATGTATAAATGGAAACCTTACCACAGTAAACCGATCCCTCAGCCCTTGAGCCTCCTCTCGTGTGATCGTATAGACTCACCCCACCTCTAGAACTAGTGGTGGCATCCTAGGAACTGGCTATGACTGGATCACCGGAGTTGTCGCTAATTGCTGAGATTGATATGTTGGAAATGTATGATGATGCTACCCTATCACAAAATATTAGAATACCGCTAGTGTGGAGGCATGGTCATGCCCATATATACAATAGATGTGTACCGGTGGGGAGCTGCCTGCTGCTATCATAAAGACATCTAAATCTCCTAGTCTCCTCTCTGTGATCTCTGCTGTCTCGATCAACAGGCCTGAGTGGTGGCCTCTGCAGACTTCTGCTGTGCCCTCTGAGTACAATCTCGGTTCTCTGCCCCGAGAGCTAGTAGTAGTAACAAACAGGATACTCCAGTGAACACTCTGACCTACAGTGATTTTTGGATCCGCACTGGAAACAAAAGATTCCATCAGAAATAACCTTCCGAGCCCACTGAGAGAATCTAGAAGATCCTCTGGTGAACGCTAAGACTTCTGAGGTCAAGAATCCACCCCAGAAATCCCCTGTGTACTCCTGCTTCTCTTAACTCTCTTCTGCCCAGCACTTTGCTGCTTCTGGTCTGACAATGAGTCTTGAGCTGGTTGCTTTTCATTCTTCTTATCATTGTATACTCGCTGGTGAGTCGTCTCACTAAGTAGCGCTCAATCTAGTCCCTCCTAAGAAGATGTTGTGATAAACCCTAACATTTGGATCTAGATATAGTCAGCTAGTCCTAAATGATCCGCTCACTGTCCTCCACAACCAACTATGGGCAAAACTCGGCCAGATGGTTAAACTCTGCATCATACTCCAGAATTGAGCGGTCTCCCTACTAGAGACTCAAGAACGCCTAGCGCCGAATCATGTGAAATTTGTTCGAAAAATACTTCTTCTCGAATGCCCCCAGAACGCAGCCCAAGTGATGTGTTGCTCTCCAATCACGATCCTTTGCATGTTCCACCAGGTGTCGGCCTAGGCTTTGATACCAAATAAATTATCACGCCTCGGGGAGCCGCATGTCCGATGGCAAACAGACAGCGTCTCCCCTTTATGATAGACAATTTGAAACCAATATACAAGGTTAACACGACCACCATAATACTACAACCCACGTGACTAACAAACATAACAAATAAGAAACAAAACAATGCACAAACATCACAAGACTCACTAAAGCTGTGTACCGACACAACTTACAACACAACACACACCACAAGCCCATCCAAGGCACACAACCATACAACACACATGAACACAAAATATAAGTCCATGAGATAGTAAGGAAAATACAAAAGTACCACAGGAATACAAAACTAAAACCAAGTCATCTCGACGGGAAGGGATTGGCTATCGAGTCCTCTCTTGACCACTCCAAGTATATCAACCTGAAATCCAAAAAAAAAAAACAAAGCAACGAGGGTGAGTCCGGACGAACTCTGCAGGTATAGAGATACAGATATGCATGACAGTAATAAGCTATACAAGTAGTATAGAATTAACAGAATATAATCTCATAGGAGTAACATAAATGTAATTGAAATATTGAATGTACGAATATACTAGAGTCAATCTATCTTGTGGGGTAATAAGATCAGAAACCCTAGAAAACCTTCCACGGGTAAGCTCGTACCACACGAGCACTGCGAGGTCACCAAACCAAGTGTAAAACATAATCTATATGTGTATATCATCCATATGCAACAAACATAGCTCAATCAAATGCAACAACCAAATGCAAAGACGACCATACATTATATGCATATGAAGCAAAGACATGATTTGTACGTACTCCAGCAACCGCTACACTGAGTGGTCGAGTAGACAGGATAATAGGGAGCCAACATCTCCAATGAAACAACCCCAAAATTAGGAAGAAGGGGAGCCAACAACACATAGACCAACAACCTCATCATGACATATACCCTAATCCAAAAAGGGGAAGTCATTGTCTCTAGAACCAACAACTCCATCATGATGGCAATACCCAAAGCCAGATAGAGGAGGAGCTAATAGCTCTATAAACCTATCGAAACAGGCAATCCTCTGCCCGCACAAAATTGATGTAATACTACTCGAGCCATTTTTTGCCTTAATATCTTCTACAACACTAATAATCCAAGACCTAGTCTTGGGACATTCTTTTTCATTTATTTCTTCATGTGCAAGATTTGATTGATGGTCCATCAAGAAGGCTACAGTATCGACCGCCCACCTCTTTTCTCCAGTGAGGATGTCGACTACCAGAAGGATCGAATGGAATACCACTTAAAGACCTAAGTGAAGATGTGGATTTTAATCTAAATTGGATTCATACTCCCCACTAAAGATGGAGAACCCCTCGCACGTGACAAATGGGATGAACCAATAATGAGGAAGATTGAGACTGAAGCCAAAGCAATTCGAACCCTACTATACGACCTAACCAAAGAGGTGTTAAATCGAGTCGGACAAAAGTGCTTAGGACCTATGGGAGAAACTGATAGAGTTACACAAAGGGACCTTCAATACAAAGGTTAGTAAGCGTGACTTAATTTTAAATAATTGTATAACATTAAAATGCAGGAAGGAGAATCGGCAAGCAGCTGCACCTGGATCCAAAATTTGCTCAACGACCTCTACTTAACCGGATAAAAAAATGGAGAATCGTGATATTATAAGGTATACACTACAAGACTTTCCTAAGAATACCTTATGACCATCTATAGTAGATTCCTACAAGGTTTCCAAAGATCTTTCAATAATTAGACTAGATGAATTGTTTGCCGAATTTGAGTTACATGAACAGACTAATGCATGCCCGACCGAGAAAGGTATTGCCTTGCTTATAAGAAAATTCAAGACTAAGGAGTAAAAGCCCAAGCCTAGAACTAGACTAGAATCCGAAGACAAATCAAATTCAAAAGACGACAAGGAGATCATTTCCGAACTAGTCAACCTAGGTCGAAAGTGCTAAATAAAAAAAGGAGCTGCAAATGCCCGACCAAGAGCTGCAAAACCCTATTACCTCGCGGTGAGTAGGCTTGGCCTCGGTGCTACGAATGCCCATCCAAGAATTGCAAAATCCTACCTCGGCCAAGAGTTACAAAACCCTACTACCTCCACGGTGAGTAGGCTTGGCCTCGGTGTTACGAATGTCAGGCCAAGAGCTGCAAAACCCTACTACCTCCGCGGTGAATAGGCTTGGCCTCGGTGCCACCCATGCTTGACCAAGAGCTGCAAAACCCTACAACCTCCGCGGTGAGTAGGCTTGGCCTCGGTGCTGCCCATGCCCGACCAAGAGCTGCAAAACCCTACTACCTCCGAGGTGAGTAGGCTTGGCCTCGGTGCTACGAATGCCCGGCCAAGAGCTGTAAAATCTGACTACCCCTGTGGTGAGTAGTCTTGGCCTCAATGCTGCAAATGTCCAGCCAAGAGCTGCAAAATCCTACTGCCTCTGAGGTGAGTAGGCTTGGTCTGGGTGTTGAGGATAACAAGGTACAAGGACCAGAAAAAATGAGACATTCGAGTCCAGGAGTCAAGCAATGTCTTCATTTTAGTCAAAACGAGTACATTAGGAAAGAAAAAAGGAAGAAGTTGCGAAAGAAAAACAGAGGACTAGCCAGGCCTAGGTCGGGAAAGAGCTTTATATTTCTTGCTCTTCGGGTGATAGATCTTCCCAAACCTGGCTGACGCTCAAGCCACTCAGATCTGCGTTTGGTTGCAGTAGTTGGGCCTTCTTCAATAGGCTGATAGCACCGTTGAAGTCCTGCTTTAGGCGCTTCAATACCTGCCCGGCCAGGATATCGCCAAACTCGTCAAACTGCAGGAATTTAGCCTTAAACTCCACCTCGGCTTTGGACAATTGGGCTGTGTGGTCAACCTTTTGCCTCTCTAGCTCAGCCTCAACCTCCTTCTTGGCAGTTTTCAATTCGGCCACCTCCCAGGACAGGCGATCATGGGCCCCCAGTGTCTCTTGGAGTTTCTGGGAGGTGGTCGAAGCCTTGTCCTAGGCTCGAGTGATCTCCTTCTGAAGGTCGGAGGCATAGGAGGTCGCTAGCTCTAGGTCATATTCTTTTAGAGCTAGCTGTTGTTCCTGTTCTTTATTCTTATCCTCCAGAGCCTTCGTGGAGGATTCCAAAAGCTGGACATGAGCAGACAACTCCTCCTTCTGAGCCTGGGAGTTGCTCCTGCTCCTAGGTCACTTTCTACAGGTCCTCGAAAAGGGCTGGCTCTGCTCTGACTGGGTGCGCTCTCGGAGATAGTAGCCATGCATGGTCTCCTCCGACGCTAGCAAGGTGTCGAGGCAGTACTCGACCTTTACCCTTAGAGCCCTGCTGACCTCCAACTGTAGGAGGCCTGCCTCGCGGGCACGACCCACCTCCGCCTCTGATGCCGACAGTCGCTGGAAGAGGTCCTCAGTAACCCCTCGGGAGCACAACAGGCGGCTGGTAGCAGCACAATTGGATGTGACCTGCCATGAAGAAGGACAGTTAAAAAATAGACAAAACAGCAGAAGACAAAAGAAGAAAGATAAAAGCAATTACCGTCAGCAGGGACTGGTGCAACATACCCAGGTACCTGACTGACGCAGGCGACCTTAGGAGAGGAGCAGGAGGGGGAGGGGGGAGAATTTCCACGGTATCCCCTGTCGATGGGCCAGGGAGGCTTCAAAGGTCGGGGACATCTTCCTCTGAGCTGGATGCCCCCGGCTGCTTGTCACTCTTAGGGGGAGTGGTCTTTATTTTTATTGATTGGGAGCCCCTGGCCGCCGTCTTCTTCGCCGAGGGGGTTTTGTGGCAGGGGAAAGGCACAACGGGCAGCACCTCTTTGCCTCACTGGATGGCCGGAGGTTTGGCCACAGCGGCTGGGATAGAAGCGGCCAGTTCCATGGAAGCCTCAGAGGGACAAGAGGGCACTGTCCGAATGCTCTGGGACAAGGGCACCTCGTCCTCTTCATCAGCGGCTGGGGGAAGCTCCGAGGGTGAGAGTTTCCTCAACCTCTTCAATGGAGCTTTCTTAGAAACAAGTCGTTTGCGCCATTTCTTTTCGGAGGCCGGGGGTAGCTGTTGCTCAGCATGAAGCGCAGGGGCGGACTCCCCATCTCCCGCTAGGACGGGGGGGGGGGGGGGGCGCAATCTTCTTCGGCTGGGGCAGGCTGCTCAGCCGCCCCTGGGACCTCCAGTGGGTCCAGGACTCTAGGACCTTCGGGTGGTTTGACCATTTCTCCGCAGCCCTCGGCTGAGATCCCACAGGCGCAGAGGGAACTGGGGCAGGAATCAGGGCATGCTCGTTAGCATGCTCCCACTTCAGGAGCCGGTTGATAGTCCGGGAGAGCATGACGTCGTCTGTGAAATAGATACAAAATGGTATCAGTTAGAATTAACAGGAATACTGGCAAGGGAAAACACAACTTACGAAGATTGGAGCTAAGGCTCGTGACTTTCAAGCTAAGGTCGGCCCGATAAAGGAGTTCTTCACATTGTACTAGCTGAAGGCCGTGAAACTCCATCCCGATCCACGAAGGAACTCCATGCCAACTTCCCTGATCGGTCACCAGACCGATCCAAGCAAGGCCAAATCCACTCTAAGTCGAGAGAACAGGCTCCCAACCTTCTCTGACTCGTGCTTAGTCCCCCGGACCAAGATTCCATGCTTAGTTTCACTCACCGGGACTTCAACCTAGCTTCCCAAGCTAGGACCTGGCTTCACTCACCAGGATTTCATCCAACCTAGCTTCCCAAGCTAGGACCTGGCTTCACAAGCTAAGGTTTCATCCAACCTAGCTTCTTAAGCTAGGACCTGGCTTCCTAAGCCAGGGTTTCATCCAACCTAGCTTCTCAAGCTAGGACCTGGCTTCCCAAGCCGGGATTTCATCCAACCTAGCTTCCCAAGCTAGGACCTAGCTTCTCAAGCCGGGATTTCATCCAACCTAGCTTCTCGAGCTAGGACCTGACTTCCCAAGCCAGGGTTTCATCCAACCTAGCTTCTCAAGCTAGGACCTGGCTTCCCAAGCCAGGGTTTCCACCTAGTCCCACTAGGTATGCCTAGTCCCACTAGGTGTGACTAGTCCCCGACCAGGACTTAATCCCAATTATCTCATTAACCTAAATTAAAATCGGTGTCAACACCAAAACAACAATCAGGATCAGACTGCATCAACAATCTCCCCCTTTTTGTTGTTTGACAACCCGATTTTAAGTTTAGGAATTTGAATTCAATTGTCTCAAATTTCAGAATCGTAGGAGAATCAGGATCCTCCCCCTACAACAGTTAAACTCGTAGTAGTCGTAAACTCAACCAACCACACTCTCCCCCTTTGTCAAACATCAAAAAGGGTGTAGACCGGTTGTTAAGTTTAAACATACTCCCCCTCAAACCTAGGGGTTCTCCCAAAACAACAAAGATATGATTTTTTTGAAAGCATATGAAACCATGTGATAAAGATAAAGCAGGATATAACAATCACATGCAGAATATGAATCAAGGAATAGGAATAAAATAAGAACTAGTAATAAGCATGGAGTAGCAAGTCATACATGGAAATAGTCATATAGTCAGATGCAGAACACTGCATCAAAGCATAGTTAAGAACAACACCAAGTCATAATAGTCAAATACATCATCAAGCCATAATAGTCAACATCAGAATCATCAATCCTGGGGGGGGGTCATCGTCAGATGTATCATCAATAGGTATAATGCTCCCTGGTGCAGTGCTGCTGGAGGGCACAGCTCCAGAAGATGAAGGCTGGTACGGATGACTAGCAGTCCAGGCGCGCCACTCCTCGTACCACGCCTCCTGCCGGGAGCAGACCCCAGAGACGTCGGACTCGATCGCGAGCAATCTGGGGTCGAAAGACTGAAACTCAGAGCAGACCTCCTGTCACCAGAGCTCTGTCATATGAAGATCATGCTGGATCGTTTGCTCCAGCTCCGCAATCTGCCAGCGAAGATCCGGATCCGGCTCATAGTGGCCCTCTACAGCAGCGGGCGGTTCCTAATGAAAAGCCGGAGCTGCGGGTATCTGAACATGGGCCGCCCTAGGTAATTCCCCTAGACCTCTCCTATCCTTCCACCTCAGCCCCTGCAGTCCGACGATAATGCCAGACTGGGCCAACGCGCGTCGGCCAAGTCGGTAGTCCTGCTGAACCATCGGCACGATCCTGCCCTGTGACACGTCGATACCGACCGAATGAAGCCAGGCAGTAATGATATGGTCAAACGGCATGTAAACCGTCTGACGGTCGATCTGACTATAGGTGATGATGGAGAAATAGATGGTCGCTATGATGTCAAAGTCTAACTGCCGATGCATCCCGTAGAGCATCAAGCAGTGGAATGAGCGAATTTCTGCTAAGGGCTTCGAAGTAATAGGGATCAAACAGTTAGTGATAATTTTAAACAGGACATAATCAGCGGGGGAAAGACTGAGAGCGGCAAATGTGGGAAAATCATCGACAGGCTCTCCGGGACCCTCAGCCTGGGATGGCCGAAAAAATACTCGTGGATAGAGTCAGGAGTGACTCCATCGAAGGGAACTGGTAGAGGATTTGGAAGATAAGGGTAAAGCAGAAAGTCATTATCTGAACGACGACAAGCTAGAAAGTCAGTGAAAGCTGATAAATCAAAATTGAGGTTGTACTGGCCACTCGGGTCCTATACCCCGTACCCTCTCCACTGACCATGTTGTTATAAAATTTGGAGACTAAATCAAAATTTATTGGCCGCTCAAGGAAGAGAATGGATCCTAGCTCATAGAACTCAATGATCTGGCGTACTGAAGGACAGTGTTCGTAAACAAACGCTCGGTCCACAGTTCGACAAGGTAGGAGTTTGAAGGTTTGACTGTGAAAGAACAATTCGAAATGAGCATTCTGAACTCTGACATCAGAAGGAGGTTGGGGTCTAGGAGATGAAGAGGGAGCCCTCGATCGTGAGGTACCCTCAACCGGTTCTTTACCTCTAGAAGATTTCCTAAGGATTGGAACAATAAGTCACGGCAACAGATTGGAGTTGATAAATTGAACACATAATGATCAGTGAATAAAAGTTTAATCAAGGAAATATGGTTTGATCAAGAATCAATGGAAAACCAAATCATGACATACACCATAATTTTGATCAATAGTCGAGACAAGGTCACGGCGAGAATTGATAATCATGACACACAGAAATTTGATTATGCAATGGAAGGTTTGATCAATAATCAAGTGACAATAAGGTTTGATCATATGGGTAAGGCACGACAAGGGCAAGGTCACGGTACACAATCACACAAAGAATCAACATGGTTAGCTTCCATAAATCGTGACTGATGAAGTAATCAACAGGTTACAAACAAAACAAAAACTTACTTAGGGGCCATATTGGTGAACGATTGTCTTGGAAAGAACACGTCTCAATAAGTTTGAAGAAGAGACTGCGCAGAGGATGAAGCGGCACAGAGGACGTGCACAGGAAGAAGAAGCTCACGCGGTGCTGACCTTCAGAGAAACTCCAAAGATCACAGATCCACACAGGGAGCAGATCACGCCAAGCTTCAGCGCAGGAAGAGGAAACGCAAGAGGAGGAAACTGAGGAAGGTTTCACACAGGTAGAAGACGAAGGTTTCGGCGCTAGGGTTGAAGAATATGAGATTGATGAAGTTAATAGGTTGGTGGACCGATCCACCAACCGAAATTTATTGCGATCGAACGGATCACCGTTCGATCCAGAAATGCCCAGACCGATCAGGCTCCAGCCTGATCGGTCTGGCTTGGTCCTGATCGGTCGGGTGACCGATCAGGCAAGCCCCTGATCGGTCTGCCGATCGATCAGGGAGTGAACAGAGAGTTGGCGAAATTTTTGTGACCCTCCTGATCGGTTTGTGGACCGATCACCAAGGGGGCCAGATCGGTCTGTGGACCGATCCAGGCCAACACAGAATGATTTCTGTGATTAATCGAGAAATTGCTTGATCGGTCCTTTGGACCGATCAGACCTACTCTTGATCGGTCCGGTGACCGATCAGGCCACCTCCTGATCGGTCCGGTGACCGATCAGGTATTAGGAATTTTTCTAATACAATCAGAAACTTCAGTTTCAGACTTCCGAATGAATTTCGATACGATATGATGTAACTTTGCTGATTGTGAAGGTGTTCCCTTGACTATAATTGATCCCTTAACAAGGACCAAAGGTCCTTATGGATTTAACAAATCAATTTGCTCCACCCAAGTGAAGTCAAATTCAATCAAAGCATTCACCCAATTAGAACATTCATCCAATGAAAAGCATGTTTGTATCAAAATAAGTCTCCAATCAAGTTTCCTTGATTGGAATGTCCAAGTATGATCATGGAGCCAAGTACACATATGTTATGCATTGGTTTTCCCCATACTTGGTCAACTTAATGATTATTGTCTCGTCAACCTAATTTCTCAAGGGATGCATTGACATTTTGAGTAATTAGGTTGATCCTAACATCTCACCCCATATCTAGCAAACAAAAACGTTTTGTTAAACCTTATAGTTTGTGTGAAATGTCCCCAAGTTGCCCAATAATTATTCCCAACAATTTGAAATGATCATGAAGGGTTTTGAATGCTTTTTAATCCTATGAAGTACGACACATTCCCAACTCCCTTCGTAAGAAACTAAAATCATTCTCGGGGAGTGGTTTAGTAAAAATGTCCGCTAGGTTTGATTTTGACTCTACATGTGAGAGTACAATATCTCCTCTAGCAACATGATCTCTAATGAAGTGGTGACGCACTTCAATATGCTTGGTTCTAGAGTGATGGACTGGATTCTTTGTTAGGTTTATTGTGCTTATGTTGTCACACAACACTTACACACCCTTGTAGGTTAATCCGTAGTCCTCTAGTGTATGAATCATCCACAACAATTGTGATACGCTCTCTCCCATGGCGATATATTCTGCCTCGGTCGTGGAGAGAGCAACACAATGTTGCTTCCGACTTGACCAACTTACTAATGATGAGCCTAAGAATTGACAGCCCCCACTTGTGCTCTTCCGATCCAACTTGCACCCAGCATAGTCAAAATCAGTGTAGCCAATTAGATCAAATGACTCGGTACGGGGGTACCAAAGACCAACTCCAATTGTGCCTTTAAGGTATCTCAAAATTCTTTTAACAGCAATTAGATGAGATTCCTTGGCACAGACTTGATACCTAGCGCACATACCCACAGCAAAAAGTATATCAGGTCGACTAGCTGTGAGGTAAAGCAGACTATCTATCATGCTCCGATACTGAGTTAGGTCAATAGGCTTACCACTCTCATCATTGTCTAATCGTGTGTTTGTAGCCATGAGAGTGGTTACCTCTTTAGAATCACTCATGTTAAATTTTCGGAGCATCTCTTGAGTGTATTTTGATTGGTGCACATGGATTTCGTCTCGAGTTTGCTTGATTTCGAGTCCAAGGAAGAAAGTCAACTCTCCCACTAGACTCAACTCAAATTCACTCTCCATGTGTCCAATAAATTCATTTAAATAGCCCTTATTGTTTGAGCCACAAATTATGTCATCGACATATACTTGGGCTACAAATATATTGTCATCATCTCTCCGTAGAAATAGTGTAGGGTCTATTTGTCCTCTCACGAAGCCCTTCTCGATTAGAAATGTCGACAACTGCTCATACCAAGCTCGGGGTGCTTGTTTAAGGTCGTAAAGCGCCTTCTTGAGCTTGAACACATGGTTTGGAAATTCGGAATTCTCAAACCCCGGAGGTTGTTCGACATAGATCTCTTCTCTTATGAAACCATTTAGAAAGGCCGATTTGACATCCATTTGGTAGAGCTTGAAACCTCGATGTGCTGTAAATTCAAGCATCAATCGGATGGACTCTAATTGTGCCACGAGAGCATAGGTCTCATCGTAATCAAGGCCTTCAACTTGACTATAGCCCTTGGCTACTAAGCGTGCCTTGATTCTTACGATTTCTCCCTTATGGTTCAACTTATTTTTGAAGACCCATTTGGTTCCAATAATGGTGTTCTTCTTAGGTCTAGGGACTAAGTCCCAAACTTGACTTCTTTCGAATTGACCTAGTTCGTCTTGCATGGCAATGATCCAATCGGGATCATTTAATGTCTCGTCAATTTTTCTAGGTTCAATTTCGAAAATTAGGGCAACTTCATTAGCCTCATTCCTAAAGAATGATCTAGTCCTAACCCCATGATAGATATCTCCAACAATTTGGTCTTGGGGATGACTAGAGGCTAACTTAGTTTGCCTTGGTGTTGGAGGTGCTTCTTGGATGGTGTCACTAGACACAAGCTCAACCTCAGGATTCGGCTGATCTATGAGTTGTCTAGGCTCACCGTCATCAGATTCATCACCACCATCTACAACACTTGGACTTCCATCCAACCCTAGTTTCCTAAGTTCGAATTGAACTCCTTCTACATCTTCTGATTGATCATTTGCTTTCGGGATCTCCTCAAACACAACACTAGAAGACTCTTCAACTAATCTAGACTTCTTGTTATAGACTCAGTAAGCTTTGCTGATGAGGGAGTACCTGACCAGTATCCCTTCATCAGCCTTTGTTGTGAACTTTCCAAGATGGTCCTTGGTGTTTAGAATAAACACCTTACAACCAAACACCCTAAGATGTTTAACTGTAGGTGGTTTTCCAAACCAAAGTTCATGAGGAGTCTTTCCTAGAAATTTATGTATGAGGACTCGGTTTTGCACGTAGCAAATTGTGTTCACAGCTTCAGCCCATAAGTAACTCGGTAAGGAGTACTCATTGAGCATGCTCCGTGCAGCCTCTTGTAAGACCTGGTTCTTCCTCTCTACAACACCATTTTGTTGTGGTGTTCTAGGAGTAGAGAACTCGTGTCTATACCCTCTCTCTTGACAAAACTCTAAAAATCTTTGATTTTGAAATTCGCCTCCATGATCACTCCTAATTATTTTAATTATTGATGATTTTTCATTTTCAGCTCTTCTACAAAATGAAATAAAAACATCTAAGGTTTGATCCTTATATTTTAGAAAATAGGTCCATGTATATCTAGTAAAATCATCAATGATCACAAAACAATATCTACTACCATTCAAGGAGATAATAGTGCTACAATCAAACAAGTCCATGTGAAGTAAATCCAAAGCGGTAGAAGTACTTACAGTGCTTTTACCTTTATGTGTAGATTTCGTTTGCTTACCCATTTGACATGCATCACAAATCTTTTCCTTTTCATACTTGATGCAAGTAAGCCACGAACTAGTCCCATGTTGGCCAACTTCCGGATGTTCTTTATATTCACGTGTGCCAGTCTTCGGTGCCAAAGGGTGGACTCATCTTTTCTTGACATGAAACACTTAACAAAAGCATTAGTAGCACTTTTAAAAGAAACTTGGTAAATATTATCTACTCTTGTGCCTACTAGTACCGTGTCAAATGTGTCATGTTGTCTAACTAGACATTGACTTGATTGAAAATCAATTGTGTAACCCGCATCACATAATTGACTGACACTTAGGAGATTAAATATCATCCCCTTGACTAGAAGGACATTCTTAATCCTAAGACATTCGGATATTTGAATGTCTCATATCCCTACAACTTTAAGACTACCATTATTACCAAAGGAAACATTACCTCTACTTTTTCTTTGAAGGGTAGTGAATAAGGATCTATCACCGGTCATATGTTTGGAGCACCCACTATCAACGAACCAAGTTGATAGATGCTCCCCCTCAACCACGACCTATACAATACGAAAAATAGAAGATTTAGGTACCCAAATCTTGGGACCTAAAGCACCTACTATGCAAGACTTAGGCACCCATGCCTTGACCACTTTCCTTTGAACCCTAGGAGTCTTAAGTGGTCTAACATCAGTCCTAGACATTAAGGAAACAAATGATGGTTCTTTAGGTCGGTAATCAATACCGGCCTTGTTGTAGACAACTCTTTGTGCATTTAAAATCATATCTAAAGTCTTTGAGCTAGTTGAGAATTTCTCAAGAACACTCTTGAGTCTCTCAACCTCACTCTTCAAAGATTTGTTCTCATCTTCTAACATTTCTACATGTAAATCATCAATATCCTCATCCTTAGAGGATTTCAAATGTTCTACTTCAACTTTCAATGATTTAACCTTTTCTTTTGACTTCTTTAACAATTTGGTTAAACATGCAATGGTCCTATAACATTTGTCTAATTAGGGAGAGATTACCTCTTCATCATCGAAGATGATGAAGCCGCGTTTGAGGAGTCCATGGATTCATCACTGCTCTCCTCATCTTCAATAGCCATGAGTGACACATGGCGTGTACTCTTTTCCTCCTTTTCCTCTTTGGATGAACTAGAGGACGATTCATCCCATGTGGCCTTCAAGGCCTTCTTCTTCTTCTTTGATTTATCCTCCTTCTTCTTTAGCTTTGGGTAGTCTTTCTTGTAGTGCCCTTTCTTGCCACACTCAAAGCAAGTAATATTAGCTTTATCAATTTTAACTTCACTAGAGTTACTTTTGCCCTTGTAGCGCCGGCTCTTCCTCATCATCTTCCTTACAAAGTTGGCCATCTCGGAGGAAGAAGACTCGCTGCCATCCTCCTCGGACTCGGACTCGGACTCGGACTCGGATGAAGATGAAGAGACTTCCTTCTCCTTCTTCTCCTTTTTCTTCTCCTTCTTTTGTTGGTCTTTTCCCCTGCAACAAGAGCAATCCCCTTCTCCTTGGGGCTTTTGTTAGCCATCTCGTGCAGCTCCATTTCACAAAATAAATCATCTAATTTTACAATTGACAAATCCTTAGAAACCTTGTAGGCATCCACCATGGATGACCACAAGGCATTCCTTGGAAAAGCTTTTAACACATACCTCACAAGGTCGCGGTTCTCAATCTTTTCGTCAATGGAGTGGAGACCGTTGAGAACTTCTTTGAATCTACTATGAAGCTCACTTATCGTTTCACTCTCCTTCATGGAGAGATTTTGTAGTTGATTGAGGAACAAGTCCCTCTTGGCTATTCTCGAGTCTCGGGTGCCCTCGTGAAGCTCGATGAGCTTGTTCCACAAATCCTTTGCGCTTGTAAAGGGACCAACCTTGATTAGTTGGTCTTTGTTTATTCCACATTGCAAAGTCACCACCGCCTTCGCATCGGCTTCTCCTTTGCGCGTTTGCTCGGCTGACCAACGTGAAGATTCCAACTCTTTTCCCTCGGCGTCTCTTGGAGGAATAAAGCCTTCCTTCACGGAGAACCACATTCCAACATCGGTCTTGAGGTAGTACTCCATGCGAGACCTCCAATATTGAAAATCGGATCCGTCAAAGAAGGGAGGTCAGGTGGTGCTAAATCCTTCTCTCAAAGCCATTGTTGATAGCTCTCAGATGTTAAGCCGCTTGAACAGAGCCCCAAGCTCTGATACCACTTGTTGGTGCTTGGATGGCTAGAGAGGGGGGGTGAATGTAGCCAGACACAAACTTCTTGAACTTTTAAAGATTTCTGCACTCAAATGTTAGTAGCACAGCGGAAGCAATACAAAACAGAGAGATGCAAAAGCTAAACCCTAAACTGAGCATAAGCACAAAACGCTAACAAAGAGGATTTACAAGGTTCGAGGATAACTTGCCGCTACTCCTTGGTGTGCTCGTAAGGTGGGCGATCCCTTGATCGTCGGCAGATCAAGCCCTGAAAAATTCGGATAGAATGAAACCTCCTTCTCAGTGGAGTAACCTCTCCACAGCGTTTCAACAGAATGAAGAAATTAAGCGCAGTGAAACAAAAGGAAGCTTACAGAGCACTTAGGACAGAAATAACACAAGCGAACTCCTCACCGAGCTCCACTCAGCACAGATCTCACGCAAGAACTCCCTGCTTTTTGTGTCTTCTTGCTGATGGACTCGCCAAGCTCCTTGTTTCTTCCAAGTGCTCAAGTATCAGAATGTTGCTCAAGATTTACAGTGGCTTGCTCAAAGAGATGTCGCAACAAGGTCAAGAACTTCTCAATCGTTTCTGTTCGTTAGTTTCTGCTGAGACTTCTTCGCCACCAAGCTCTTAAGTCTCCGCTCACTGATCCCAGGCCACAACCACCTCTCTGCAGCTCCCAGCTGCTCAACTGCAACTGCCCAGCTACCCTGACCACTCCTGGACTCCCTGAGCTTCCCTCAGCCATGCCCCAGTCAACATCTCAGTGGCGCAGTCGTCCGTTGAAACCTGAGAAGGAAAACTGCCAAACCTGATGAAGCAAAAGCCTCCGTTTGACTCCCCTTGAGTGAACCTGAGTTATCTGCACACTTAGCAGGTCATTAGCACAGCAAATCAATAGAGGATCAAATATCAGAAGACTCTGAACAGGTATCAGTAGGAAATCAGAACGCAATCAGAACTCTGACAGCGCTTTTGAATTAAAATTGTCAGCTACTGATCGATCACTGGACCGATCAGAGTGACTCCTGATCGATCACCAGACCGATCAGGATGGGTCCAGACCGATCAGGCTCCAGCCTGATCGGTCCCCAGTGGAAAATCTGAAATCGCGACTTCTTCGTGATCGATCACCAGATCGGATCCAAGTCATGAATCGGTCACCAGACCAATCCACCCCATTGCAGGGTGTTTTTCCAGATTCGCAACCCAAGCCTACTGATCGGTCACCAGACCGATCAGGATGTGGCCTGATCAGTCTTGGGACGATCAGAGCACCTCCTGACCGATCAGGCTCCAGCCTGATCGGTTATAGTGAGAAGCTCGCGACAATTGATCGTTCACCAGAACGGTCTGAATAGTCTCCCTGATCGGTCACCAAACCGATCAGGAGCCGAACAGAAAGGTTTTCAAAGTCTCTGTATGCTCCCTGATCGGTCACCAGACCGATCAGACATCACTGGATCGGTCACCAGACCGATCCATGAAGGAACTCCGTGCCAACTTCCCTGATCGGTCACCAGACCGATCCAGGCAAGGCCAAATCCACTCTAAGTCAAGAGAACAGGCTCCCAGCCTTCTCTGACTCGTGCTCAGTCTCCTGGACCAAAACTCCATCCCTAGTTTCACTCACCGGGACTTCAACCTAGCTTCCCAAGCTAGGACCTGGCTTCACTCACCAGGATTTCATCCAACCTAGCTTCACAAGCCAGGGTTTCATCCAACCTAGCTTCTCAAGCTAGGACCTGGCTTCCCATGTCGGGATTTCATCCAACCTAGCTTCTCAAGCTAGGACCTAGCTTCCCAAGCCAGGGTTTCATCCAACCTAGCTTCTCAAGCTAGGACCTGGCTTCCCAAGCCGGGATTTCATCCAACCTAGCTTCCCAAGCTAGGACCTGGCTTCCCAAGCCGGGATTTCATCCAACCTAGCTTCTCAAGCTAGGACCTGGCTTCCCAAGCCAGGGTTTCATCCAACCTAGCTTCTCAAACTAGGACCTGGCTTACTAACCCAGGGTTTCCACCTAGTCCCACTAGGTCTTTTTCCACTCCACCTAGTCCCACTAGGTGTGACTAGTCCCCGACCAGGACTTAATCTCAATTATCTCATTAACCTAAACTAAAATCGATGTTAACACCAAAACAACAATCAGGGTCAGACTGCATCAACACTATGAATAATCATCTCCTATAATCACAGGATGATCAGGACTCGCAATACATGGCCATTAACGCCTTCCTTATCGCAACGATCTAGAATTACTGGCGGCGACGACCGTTACAAGGGTTATCCAGTAACCGAAGATCGAGGGGACGTGGCGAAGATCATGCAGACACGTATGACCGTTGCCTCAGACATAAAAGGTACTCCAACCCCTTCGGTAAGGGGGTGACGCACTCTCTAACTTAAGCATCTTCTTCTTCTTACTTTCTTCCATCTCCTATACCGAGGCATTGACTTGAGCGTCGGAGTAGGCTCGGCCACACAACCTCCGACATGTTCCCATTAACGCTCGTCTTAATCTCGCAGGACAGGAGTCCCCCCTAGTGTCAGCATCCGCATGGGCGAGCTTTGTAGATGCAATCATGCCCTAAATAAGAAGTTTCGATAATTGACAGTTGTTTAAGTTTAAGCTAATACATTGGATTTAGCATTGAGTTTTAGTGTACAGTAATGTAAGAAGTCCAAGGAATGGTCGGGGACCGGATTCTTGGCATGAAGACCCGGAGATGAGGAAGCTCCAGGCAAGAAGTCCAAGGGTAGTCGGGGACTGGACTCTTGGCATGAAGACTCGGAGATGAGGAAGCTCCAGGCATGAAGTCCAGGATGTTGGTGCAATCTTTGTTAGGTCAGGGTTGACCTAGTTTGACTAGGCTCGGGTGAGCTTATATCTGGTAAGCTTGGTAAACTTAAGGTTGGATGTTTCGATGTTTGAATATCGCTTGATGTTTGAATATCATGTGAGTCAAGTGGGTCAAGATTAACTGGAGACTTGACTGGGAAAATACCTAGTGGAACTAGGTAAAGTCCAGGTGGATCGGGGAGATCGAACGCTGGCATGGGAAAAGACCTAGGGGGACTAGACACACCTAGTGGGACTATGTGAAGTCCAGGTGGATCGGGGAGATCGCACGCTGGCGTGGGAAAAGACCTAGTGGGACTAGGCACACCTAGTGAGACTAGGTGAAGTCCAAGTGGATCGGAGAGATCGTACGCTGGCATGGGAAAAGACCTAGTGGGACTAGGTGAAGTCCAGGTGGATCGGGGAGATTGCACGCCGACAAGGTGGAAGTCTACCGAGAGACTAACCTAACTCGATGGTTAGGCAAACCTGGTTGGGAATCAGGTTAAGTCCTAGCTGGGAGCTAGGTAGGAGAAATCCAGGTTGGTCAAAGGGGTTGACCGGACACTTGGTAAAGAAGTTCTAACAGGTCATGGTTAACCAAGGTTAGGCAAGGGAACCCTAGACTTGTGCACACAAGTTAGGGTTGGACTCAATCGATTGGGTAATCGATTTGGGTTTGGTTTCTTCTGAACAGAAGCCTTCTTAATCGATTGGGTGATCGATTAAGGAAGGTGTGGATCGATTGGATAATCAATTGGAGAAATAAGTAGCGAGAACAGAAGGTGGCTGAATCGATTGGGCGATTGATTCAGTCTTCTCTTAATCGATTGATCAATCGATTAAGAGGTCCGGTAATCGATTGTATGATCGATTATGGCAGTATTGCGCGAGAGCACAGAAAGTTACTGAATCGATTCAGCAATCGATTAAGGTTGTTCTTAATCGATTGGCTAATCGATTAAGCTTCTAAAAATAGTCGTTGAACAGCTAAGTCTGACATGGTAATCGATTGGGTAATCGATTAGGAAACCCTTGGCATCGGGTATATAGGATTTTCATGCAGGTTTGAAGCGGGATCGCTCAACAGGGCTCGCACAGTTCTTCTCCTCCTTCCTCGCCATTTCAAGAGAAGCTTTGGGGCATAATGTTGCTGCACTTCCAAAGTTCTAGAGGCGATCTCAAGCTTAAAGAAAGCAAGGAAAGTAAAAAGTGTTTATTGTTGTAAATCTTGTAAGATTTCCTATTGTATTTGCTTCCTCTTATTGTATTCTTCTTGTAAGCTTGTAAGAGGTTTCTCCACCTTAAGAAGGAGATCTTTCATAGTGTATGAGAGAGTGAGGAGCGTGGATCCTTGGATTAGTCACCTCAAGGAGGTGAATACCAAGTAAATCTTTGAGTGTTAGCAATGCTTGTCTTCCGCGGCGGCAAATCTTCTACAAGCAAATTGGAGCTAATCACCCCCCTCTAGCTCTCCTACCAGTCCTAACACAGGAAACAAGAGGTTTCGTTGGCACAAGGTAATTGGATCGATTGAGATCAACGCAGGGATATTTAGGATTGAGAATCCTAAATATAAGCGTATCAATCGATTAGACAATCGATTAGATGGAGATCAATCGATTGGTGAATCGATTAGGAGTCATTCTGTGTAAAAATAGAATGCTCCCTAATCAATCAGTCAATTGATTCTGAAGTCATCAATCGATTGGCCGATCGATTGGGAGATATTCTGTGCGAAAATAGAAAGTTGTGTAATTGATTAGTTAATCGATTACGAGCCATTCTGTGCGAATACAGAAAGCTCCCTAATCGATTAGGGCACTTCTTAATCGATTGAGTGATCGATTGGGAGATATTCTGTGCAAAAATAGTAAGCTGTGTAATAGATTGGTGGATCGATTATGAGCCATTCTGTGCGAAAACAGAAAGTCGTGTAATCGATTGGTGGATCGCTTACGAGCCATTCTGTGCGAAAACAGAAAGCTCCCCAATCGATTGGTCAATAGATTGGGGCACCTCTTAATCGATTGATTAATCGATTGGGACGCATCCCTCACTCGAACAGAAGAGTCCTGAATCGATTGCTAAATCAATTAAAGAGACTAATCGATCAGTGCATGCTCCCAATCGACTCAAGTTCAAAATAGCATAATCATAGTCGTTCATCCGAGATCCGTACTGTTCAATGGCTATATGGTAATCAATTGGAGTTTTCGCCAATCAATTCGTGACGCCACAAAGAAGCAGAGAAGACCGTTAAAAGCAAGCGGCGAAGCAAAAAGCAGACACTACTGTTCCATTGCAATTCTGATCAGCTTGGTGCTCATGTTCTCTGCTCAAGTTTTCAACATCATCTTCAAGCAACCAAGGGAAGGAGAATCAAGCGTAGATTGTAATATTTCTCTTCTTTTTCTCCTTTGTGTCGTTTTTTCGTGAAAGCTTTTAAGGTTGTTGTAAAAGGGTTTCTCCACCTTCGGTGTTGTTCCGAGAAGAAGGTTTCATAGTGAAATCTGTGATCACTGGTGTGGACCCTTGGATTAGTCACCTCAAGGAGGTGGAGACCAAGTAAATCAAAGTGTTAGAATTGTATTTGGAGGTGGTTGACTTCTAGTTTCTGTTGTGAAAGAAAACCAACTGAAGTGAGCTATTCACACCCCCCCCTCTAGCTTACTGGTCCTAACAAGCTTTTCCTCTCTCGTCATCATCTCGGTGGATTGAACTTTGGTGACTGACCGTCGACGTAGATTCCTTGTGGAACAGTTGCATTTGATTAGGGATAATATAATCCAGTTTGTAATATAATTAAATCTGTAATGTAATCCAGATTACATGTTGTTGACCTTGTAATTCATATTACAATATTTTCACTAGTTTTTGTAATTTAGATTATATTACATTATATTTTTAAAACTATACCAAATAAAATAATCATTCTTATAATGTAATCCTGATTATATTACAAAGTTGATTACTCCTTATTAATCTAACCTTAGGTATAAGTGGCTCACAAAAACGAAGTTAAAACCACGTAGATTTGATAATGCTCAATTATAATTAATGGTTTGTCAAGTTTTTATAAAATATTTGAATAATCTAGTAAGTTATAAAAATTAAGAAAAAAGAGAAATGGCTGATTTTCAACAAATGTTTATTTTCACATATTGTTTAAAGTTTTTTAAGAAAATTTTCACATGCTTAAAATTCTTTTTCCTTTGAAATTTCCACATGCTCAAAATGTTTTCTCTTTAGAAAAGTTTCACATGCTTAATTTTTTTTCTCTCTAGATTTTTTTTTAAAAATTGTTTCAAAACTTATCTTAAATTTTTTTTACTTGTAAAATTTGTTTCTCAAAACTTACCTTAGAAAAATTTTCTTGTAAAATTCTTTTTCAAAAACTTCACTAAATTCAATTTTAGAAATTGTTACTTGTAAAATTCTTTTTCAAAACTTGGCTTAGAAAATTTTTGAACAGTCTTAGAAAAAATTTACATGTAATTTTTTTTCCAAAAACTTGGCTTAAAAAGTTTGCTTATAAAATTCTTTTTCAAAAACTTGCATAAATTTCTTTTACCGGTAAAATTCTTCTTCAAAAACTTGGCTTAAAAGATTTTTACTTGCCTTAGAAAAAATGTATTTGTTAAAATTATTTTGCAAAACTTAGCTTAAAAAGAATTTACTTGTAAAAATTCTTTTTCTTGCCTTAAAAAATTTTTGCTTATAAATCTTTTTTCAAAACTTGCCCTCAGAATTTTGTTTTTGAAAATAGCCAAGTTTTTTTTAAAAAAATCCTTTTCTCTTTACCTAAAATGAATATTTTGATATATGTCAAATGAGGAGAGAACAGTCAAAATTAATTAAATTTTTAAAAGTATGCATATCTTCAAAATTTCAGGAGGAGAATGTTAAATTAAGGGGAGCATAATTTTGCAAATTAAAAGAATATCTTGAAAATTAAAATTCAACTCAACTATTTTTTTTGAATTTTTTTTTCAAAATGTCATATTTTACTTAACTTTGAACTCATTTGTCATAAATCAAAAAGAATGAGATTATTGATGCTAGAATCACTAGCTAATCAAACTTGTGTTTTAATATTAGCAAAGGTTCAAATTTAAGGGTTATTGTTGTTTTAACAACCTTAACTAAGTGTAGGAAAGTTCTACTTGATGCTAGGCAAAGAAGTCCTGGTCAGGTGATTAGGTAAAGAAGTCTTGGTCCTATGGATTAGACAATAAAATCCTACTTAAGGAGAGTGGACAAAAGACTTGGCAGATCGAAACATCGGATATAAGTCCTAAGAGTTGAAGACACTAGGCGGGAAGTCCTGGGGGACACCAAGCAGAAGACTAGGCGGGTCAAGGATCGGACGTCTAGCGGGGCAAAGGTTAAGTTTGGATGTTGAGTAAAAGTCCAATCATGTTTGGAGGACCAAATGTTTGGCAATAAGTAATCTCTCTCTCAAGAAGTAGTTGAGGATGTATTCCTCGTTGAGGCAGGGTCGTCTCTAGAAAATTGGAGGTTTTAGACTAATTTTTAAATGAAAGATGATTAGGCGAGAAAAAGAGAAAATATGATTTAAAAAAATTTATATATATATATAATGAACTTTTGATATTTTAGATCCTAATTCAGGGCAATTCTAATTATTATATGCTTTAAAAAATTAATTTATTATCAAATTTAATAGATAACCTAAATAATATATAGGCCCCTAAAATAGAGAGGCCCTAGGCAGCTGCCTATGCTACCTCCCCCTGAAGACGACCCTAGTTGAGGGAATAGTAGACATCAGTCTAACCTAGGATTTCACTAGAAACCTAAAAATCAAGACCAGATAGTCCAAAGTGAACCAATTTTATTATTGCACTATTAAACTATGCTTGTTGTGCTAACTCTAGGATGTAGACTTAAGAATTCTAGACCATGGTGATCTAGGTGCCTGGAAGGGATCCAGGCGCCTAGAACCGAAGCGCCTGGATCCTTCCAGGTGTGTGGGATAGGATAAGCCTCAAGGAAATGAAGCTCATTTGGTCAGTGACACGTTAGCCTTGAGGGGCCTAAAATTTATCCAAGCTCCTAGGATAGAAGCTCCTAGAAGGGCAGATGCGCCTGGACGAGAATAAGCTGCGATGAAAATGGATCACGATCAGATTGTTCTAAATAGAGGCGTCTCAATGAGAATAGAGGTGTCTGGATGAACCTATAAAGGAGGATTTGACCAGCAGCAAAGATGCAACTTCTACTACGACCTTCATACTCGCATGCTGCTCTAGAACCTACTCTATGATGTTGAAACATTGCACCAACAACCAAAGCTCAAGTTTCTACATTCTTTAAGTTATTGGTATCTCTTAATTCCTTGTACTCAATATTATTCAGTATCTTATTACTGTAATCTTTGAATTTATAATGAATTGCCCAACGGAAGCACTCAACGAGTGTAGGCCTTAAACTAGCAGACCCTAGGCTGTGAACCAAGTAAAAATAAAGTTGTTAGCATTGCACTTGTTTTTATTTGTTCCTTTCCACTGCCTTAATTCATACTTTACGAAATTGTGAAAAAGTGACGCACGTTATTCACTCCCCCTTCCCCCTCTAGCTTTTTTTCAATCCTACAAAGGTGCTCAAAATTTCATGCATTCATCCATATCCTAAACAATCATACAAATGTCTTTGTATCCTCGTTCGAAAGTAGACCACACTCAAGTAGTGTCGATTGTTCATGATGATTTATGTTGGTGCTTGGATGGCTATAGAAGGGGGGGGGGGGTGAATGTAGCCACAGACACAGACTTTTGAACTCTTTTTTAGATTTCTCAAGTTTTTCTACACTTAGGGTTAGCGCAGCGGAAACACAGAAAAACAAAGACAAGAACACAAACAGAAATAACAATACAAGATCGCTAACAAGGAGGATTTACAAGGTTCGGGGATAACTTGCCCCTACTCCTTGGCGTGCCCGTGAGGTGGGCGATCCCTTGATCGTCGGCAGATCAAGCCCCGGGAAATCCAGATAAAATAACACCTCCTTCTCTGTGGAGAAACCTCTCCATAGCAGTCTCAATAAAATGATGAAGAATAAAGCACAGAGACACACAAAGACTTACAGAGCACAAGCAGCGAAGAGAAACGTTTACAGGCACAAACAACAACCCAACACAACCTCGGCAAGAGCCTTCACTCAACTCTTCCTTGTTTGCTTGCCGATCGCCTTGCCACGAATCCTTCCAAGTGCTCAAGTCTCTCAAGATTCAAAGTATCAGAGTGTATGCAAGAGCTTGCTTCGATCCAGAGTTCTGCCGAGGCTTCTTCGCTACCCACTCTTAAGCCTCTGCCCAAAACCCAGGTCACAGGTGCGCCTCTGCAGCTCCTAGCTGCTCATCTGCAACTGACCCAGCCATACTGACCTCTCCTGGACTCCCTGAACTCTCCTCAGCCGAGCCCCAGTCAGCTTCTCAGCCGTTGCCAGTAGCGCAGACGTCCGTTGAAACCTGAGAAGAGGAAAATGTCCAAACCTGCTCAAAGAAAGTCCCCAGTTGACTCTCCTTGTGTAATCCTGAGTTACCTGCACACTTAGCAGTTGTTTAGCACAGCAAATCAACAGAGAATCAATTATCAGAAGATCAGAGCATATATCAGTAGTGTTCAAAAGGAAATCAGAACGTGATCAGAAGTCTGACAGCGTATTTGAATTAAAGTTCAGCTACTGATCGGTCCACAGACCGATCAGAGATGACCCTGATTGGTCACCAGACCGATCAGGGTAAGCCCTGAACGATCAAGCTTCAGCCTAATCGGTCCATAGTGAGAAAACAAAAATCACGGACTTCTTGTGATCGGTCACCGGACCGATCCACAACATTGCTGGGTTCCCCAGCTTTCGCAGGTCAAATCCCCCTAATCGGTCACCTGACCGATCAGGTTATGCCCTGATCGGTCTGGTGACCGATCAGGAGCCATCCTGATCGGTCGGGATGAGAAATGTCACGACAATTTGATTGGTCAAGCGTCCGATCCAAGTTTCTCACAAAGACCTACTGATCTCTCTCTGATCGTTCACCAGAACGATCAGAGGCTAAGCAGAAACCTTTCTGTTCTCTCCCTGATCGGTCACCAGACCGATCAGACTTCTCTGGATCGGTCACCAGACTGATCCACAATAGGGAGTTCATGCCAACTCCCTGATCCGTCTCTAGACCGATCCAGCGACTTCCAATCCAACCCTAAGTCCAGAGAATAGGCTCCCTAGCCTTCTCTGACTCGTGCTCAGTCCCCTGGACCAAGACTCCTTGCCCAGCTTCATTCACTGAGACTTCATTCAACCTAGCTTCACTCGCTAGGACCTGGCTTCACTCACCAGGGTTTCGATCACCCGGCTTCACTCACCGGGACCCGGCTTCACTCACCGGGGTTTCAGTCACCTGACTTCACTCACCAGGACCCGACTTCACTCACCGGGATTTCGATCACCTGGCTTCACTCACCAGGATTTCATGCCTAGTCCCCGACCAGGACTTAATCCGAATTCACTCAACCAAACTTAAATCGGTGTCAACACCAAAACAACAATCGGGCCAGACTGCATCAACAATTTACACCGATCAAAGGAGCAAATGACATATCATACTTATTAGTTAAATATGTTGTATCAAAAGTCACTACTGAGGGTGATTGAAGGTCAGTAAGAGGGGGGTGAATTACCCCTGAAAAAAAACTCAATTCTTTTGTCTATCTTTAACAAAGATGATTGTTAGTTCAAACTGAATTAAATAACATAAATAAATTTAGTAAACAGTAAAGAAAGAGGCAACCGAATTTTACTTGGTTTGCAACCGGGGAGGTTGCTAATCCAAGGCTGAATATGACTCGATTCTCCTGAATAAAACTTCTTCGAGCAAAGAAGCCTCTTACACGTGGAAAGCTTAGAAAAAGAAAGAAAGATTACACCAAACTCGTTTGCTAATGCTTGAACTAAATGGAATGAATGAAACTGAGCTTTAGGGGTCTATTTATAGCCCTGGTAAGAGTTATCCGTTTGTTGACGTGGCACTTATAGGGCACCCGAGAGCTCTTGGGCGCCTGACACGTGGCCTGATGCTTATCCAGAGTGTAACGTTCACAAACAATTAAACATAGCCTCTCGGGCGCCTGTTAGCATAGGGGCACTCGAGTGCTCAAGCGCCTAGTGCTCGAGTGCCCAAGAGACCAGGCGCCCGTAAGCTTACGGATGCTTGAGTACGGGTTTGGTCAGCAGCTGCTGACCACTCTCCCGCATGACTTCCTTTGTCTTCTTGGGTGATTTCTGACAAACCGGAGTTAGGCTCACCCGTACCCGACTCCGGCCTTTCGTCCTTCGAGTGTCCTTCCTCCTGGCTTCTCGTCTCTCGGATGTCACGCGCGTCCTTCTCGCTCCACCGGCGTACTCTTCCATAGAGCTCCGCATCCCTCGGATGCACCAAGCCCGTCGGCTCTCTTTCCGTGCTATCCTTCTCGACCGCTGCGTCATCCGCTCGACTTCCTGCACTTCTAAGTTCCTGTACACTTAGACACAAGGATTAAAAACACCAGGACCTAACTTAAATCGGTTGACCACATCAAAACCAACATGGGGTACTTACAATCTCTCCCTTTTTGTTGTGCATCAACCCGAGTTAAGTTAGGGTAAACAAATATAAAAAAACATGAATAAAAATATAACAGTGTAAGAGCTAAAAAAATGAAATTAGAGTCTACCCCTTAACTTAACACTGCTTCTCCTCATTTAATGACATCAAAAACTTAAAATGTTAAGGGAAAATATTTTTAACACAATAAATAGTTTCAAGAATTTAGAATTTTTAAACAATTATCTTTAGAAAAGTTTTCTAGCATTTTTGAAAATCAATTTTGAATTTTAGTTTGACAATTTAGAAATTTTATTTTGACAAAAAAAATTTCTCAAAATTTTAGAACAGATCCAGAAAACTCGAATTCGATGAAATTAATTTTAAAGTATTTTTAATATTTAGAACCATGATTTCGATTGAAAAATCATAATAAGTTCGATTATTTAAAAAAATCAAAAATATTTTTTAGATAAAACACTGCTTATATAAAAAAACTTTACACTAATTTTCCTATAAGTAGTTATCCAAAAATTATTAACAAGATAAAACATTAATTGCCAAAATTAATTTACTCAAAAGAAAATCAACAGTTTAAAATATATTTAGGAACCCAATATAAATTTTTACCAACATGGTTTGTAATTTGGGAATTTTACAATTTGGCCCCTATAAAATCTGTAATACCAATTAAGTTTTCCAAGATATTTAAATTTTGGATTTTGTGAACATGAATGGTTATTTTTTAAATTTTCAATTTGAATCTTCAAATTTTCATTTTCAAATTTTATTTTATGATACATTTCTAAAGCAGAAGCTAATTTCTTCTTCAAAACTATAATTTTTATTTTTAATTTGCACAAGGATTTCATCATTTTCATAATTCCAAAATATAACCGATCAGAAGATAGAAAACATACCTCACTTACCATATCCATTTTGAAGTCGGAAACTCCCCCTTCATCATTGCTTCTTTCTGAAGTCTCTCTTCCTTCATCGAGGCTCATCTCGGACAAACATTTACTGCCTTCTGGTAGAAATTCGACCGTTAGTGTCAGTCCGTTAACTGTCACTACAACAAATAAGACTTTCCGCAGCGCATGATTGACAGCGTGCAGTTAAAGCGTGTCGTTAATAATAGCTTTTACGGCGAGCCCAATTATGTGAGCTGCGGATAGTATAATTTTTAAACAAACGACGGTGTGCAGAAAAAGTACGCTGTTAATAAACATATCTGCGGCGTGCAAAATGTGCTGTTAAAACTAAATATTAACAGCGTACAGAGCACGCTGTCAATACTTATTAAAAATGGCGCACAAAAAATATACATTGTTAATGAAAATTATAAAATAATAACAGCGCATAACATAAGCTGTTAATAATCTTACAGTTTAACAATTATTGTGTCTAAATTATTAAACAAATAAAATATCAAAATTTAACCCTTACCCTTAAAATAAGTTTTAAACCCAACTTCTCCCCATCCCCGATCTCCTCACGCCGCTTATGCCGAGCCCTAGAAATCGCCCGATCACGCTAGCCCCTCTCCTCCCGATCTCCTCACGCCGACGAGCCCTAGAAATCTCCCGATCACACTGTGCCTCCTCTCCTCCCGATCTCCTCACAGCGGATCTCCTCGCAGTCGTGATCTCCTCACACTCGCGATCTCACAATCCCCTCACGCGAGCCTTCATCTCCTTGCGATCTCCGCACGCGAGCCTTCATCTCCTTGCGATTTCCTCACGCGAGCCTTGATCTCTTTCGCCTTGCGATCTCGCCTCCAAGTTGGTCTCCTCACGTCGCCCTCATCTCTGTCGTGCGCCAACCATACAAAGTGTTCTTCAACGAAGCCCTCTCCACCGGATATCCCTCTCTCTGGTAAGCCCTATCTGGTGAAGTCCTTCTGAGATTTCATCTCTGAATTTTCTGAAAATTGTGGAATATCATCAGTGAAATTTCAGAAATTTGTGAAATATCATCTGTAAAAGTTCTGAAATTTGTAGAATATCATCTGTAAAAGTTCTGAAATTTGTGGAATATCTTCTCTGAAATTTCAAAAATTTCATCTTTGAAATTTCAGAAATTTCATCTTTGAATTTTTTTTTTTTGCTAGGACTAGTTCTATATGTATTCCTCTATATTTAAGCATTGGATTGTAACTTTTATGTTAGGGTTTTGATTATTTACAAAATGGATAAGGAATGGATGTTTCTACCTTCAAGGCTTGTACCCGAGCATGAAGAAGGGGTTCAAAAATTTCTTACTCAAGCTAGGAACTATGCCAAAACACGTGAAGTAATATTATGTCCTTGCAAGCATTGTAAAAATAAGAAGTATATAAAATTTGACTAAGTGTATGAGCACTTAATTATTAAGGGCATCGATCCTTCTTATACTAGTTGGGTCTTCTATGGTGAAAGTTATACCTCACAATTTCAATGCGAAGGTAGTTTGAGAGGAGTTCAAGCAAAGGATGATAAAAGTAGAGAGGAATATCATTTATATACGAATGTTGCTTTGCCAGAAGAAAGGGTTGGACACACCGAATCAAAGGCAACAGATAGTGGGTTTGTTGATTTATTAGAAGATGCAGAAACTCCTCTCTTCCCTGGTTGTACAACTTACACAAAGTTATCAACAGCCATCACATTATACAATTACAAGTCTACTAATAGTCACACCGACAATAGTTTCAATGAGCTCCTTAAGATCTTAGGTAGCATGCTTCCTGAAAAAAACACACTTCCAGAAACTGTTTATTCAATGAGAAAGCTATTGAAACCATTTGATTTAGGATACGAGAAGATTCATGCTTGCCCAAATGATTGTTGTCTATTTAGAAAGGAGTTTAAAGATTTGGAGTCATGTCCAAAATGTGGTTCCCCAAGATGGAAGGTAGACAAAATCACCACCAAAGTTTGTAAAGGAGTTCCTGAAAAGGTACTACGGTATTTTCCCGTGATACCAAGATTGAAAAGGATGTTTACACTAGAAGAAAAGGATGAAGACTTGATTTGACACTTCAACCACAAAAGTCAAGATCATATGATGCGTCATCCAGTTGATTCAGTAGCTTGGGATACAATAAATCATAAGTGGCCAGCTTTTGCATTAGATCCTAGAAATCTCCGTCTTGGTCTTGCTACAGATGGATTCAACCCTTTTGGTGACCTTAGTTCCAGATATAGTTGATGGCCGGTTATTTTGGTAAATTACAACCTTTCTCCATTAATGTGCATGGCGAAGGAAAATCTTATGCTGACATTACTGATTCTAGGCCCAAAGCAACCAGGAAATGATATAGATGTATGCTTGGCACCCCTTGTGGAGGATTTGAAAGAGTTATGGGACACAGGTGTAGAGGCTTATGATGCATTCACCAAATCAATGTTCAATTTGAAGGCTATTTTGATGTGGACGATTAATGATTTTCCAGCTTATGGAAATTTATCTAGATGTGCCACAAAAGGGAAAGTTGGTTGCCCAATATGTGCGGAAGACCTATGTTCAACGTGGCTTAAGTCTAGTAGAAAGTTTGCATACTTAGGCCACAGGAGATTTCTTGCTCCTGATCATCCGTTTCGTCAAAAAAAAGTGGTTTAATGGGAAAAAAGAGAGAAAGGGAAAACCTAGATCTTTGACCGGGTTACAAATTCTCAATGCAGTGAAAGACATTAAAAATGATTGGGGTAAAAAACAAAAACGTCAAACTATCAGTACTTATCAGAAAAAGAGGAAGACACAGGATAGCTCAAAAAAAGTATAAAAAACAGTTCAAATGTGGAAGAAAAAGTCAATTTTTTCGATTTACCATACTGAAGTGTAAGATATTTGGCTTTCTATTTATTTATTTTTAATTATTTATTTTATTCCTTAACTAATACTATGAAATGCCTTTATGTGTTTAACTTATAGGGGCTTCTGTTACGTCATAACTTAGATGTCATGCGTGTTGAAAAGAATGTCTGCGAGAATATCATAGGCACATTGTTAAATGTGAAGAAAAAATCCAAAGATGGTGTTAATGCTCGGAAAGATTTGATGCACTTAAAAATTAGAGAAGAATTGCATCCTCAAGAAAAAGGAGAAAACATGTATTACTTACCAGTTGCACCTTACACATTGTCTAAAAAAGAAATGGATGTATTTTGCTCTAGGTTGAAGAAAATAAAGTTACCTGATGGCTACAGCTCAAATATTGGTAATTGTGTTTCTTTAGAAGAGCGCAAACTTATTGGGCTGAAATCTCATGATTGTCATGTTCTAATGCAACAATTGCTATCAGTTGCATTGAGAAATCTCTTATCGAAAGGACCACGCAATGCTCTATTTCTGCTGTGTGCATTTTACAATGAATTATGTCAAAGAGTATTAGACAGGAACCGTTTAGAACAACTTGAGGAGAATATTGTTGAAACTCTATGTATGTTGGAAAGGTATTTTCCTCCCACTTTTTTTACCATTTCAGTACATTTAACAATTCATTTAGCTAGAGAAGCTCGCTTGTGTGGACCAGTCCAATTCCGCTGGATGTATCCATTTGAGAGGTAATAAATATTATACAACGAATCACATTTTGTTATCAACACTTCTTTCATCTCATTTTATTTTGTTATTTAGATTTATGAAAACACTTAAAGGTTATGTGAAGAATCGAGCAAGGCCAGAGGGTTGCATATCTGAGTGTTACATCGCAGAAGAAAGAATGTGATTTTGTAGTGCTTATATAAAAAAAGTTTGCTAGTATTGGTGCCTATTCTTATCGGAATGCAGATTTAGAGAATGGATTGAATGTGGAAGGTCGCCCAATTTCCCAAGGAAAAGAAAAGATTTTAGAAGACCATGTGTTGCAAGCCGCACATCGATATGTGTTGTTCAATACTGCAGAAATTGAACCTTACTTACAATAAGTATAATTAATTGCAAAGCCTATTAGTTAATCTTGGTCTAGTATATAATTTGTATATTCTAATATTTCCCTTCAATGATTTTAAATAGGATGCACATTGAGGAGCTTAAACAAGTAGATCATCATTATATAAGGAATGAAATGTTGTTACAAAAACGACATATGGAAACATTTGCTCAATGGTTATCAAAACATATTCCTGATAACTCTTCAGACCGAACTCAATGGCTAGCAAATGGTCCAAGAAAGCAGTTATATCTTATACAGGTTATATTATAAATGGACATTGATTCCACACAATTGATGTTGGAAGGTCGACTCAAGATAGTGGTGTTTCAATTGAAGCTGATATTGTTTGTCAATCTAGTACTGATGATTATTCACATTCAGTTGGAAGACTATCATATTATGGAATTATACGAGATATTATTTTACTAGATTACTAGTCTTTCAAAGTGCCTGTCTTTAGGTGTGATTGGGCCAATCATGTAACTGGTATTAAAATGAAGATGGTTTTACCCTGGTCAACTTACATCAAGGACTAAAAACTTTTGAAAGTGATCCTTTCATTTTAGCATCACAAGCAAAGCAAGTGTTCTATTCTAGGGACAATGATGAATCAAATTGGTATGTGTTGCTAAAAGCACCGCCTCGTGGTATCCATGACATGAATTTGATTGAAGAGGATGCCTACATATCATCAACACCTCTAGATGTCTCCAGACTTGAGATTAACATTACTGAGAATGAACCATATGCTAGGAATGAGTGTGAGGGAATTGATGTGATTGATCAATGACTTAAATTTGAAGGGTGAAAATTTTATAGTTATTTACTTCATCTAATAAATATATTTCATCATTGATAATGTCATATTGTAAATGAGCAGGTCATTCAAAAGATACGAAAAAATTGCAAAAAACGCAGCAAAGCAGTCGTAGATGAAATTCAGGTAATATTGTTTTGAAGCCTTTAAATTTTGGTTTATTGTAATAAAGTGCACTCATACATTCCAATATTGTTATGCTATTTTGCAGGAAAATATAGCTTCTAATAGTCCACATAATCCATCACAAGATTTGTGCGGTAAGGAGGTAATTGATGATGAAAAAACTGATAAGCAAAAGGGGCGAGGTTTATCAAAGTTGAATGTGGTTAGTGGCCAACAAAAGCCTAAAGAGCTACAGCGTAATGAGTTTGGACAACCCATTGGAGATAATTTGGTGAAGTACGCTTCTTTTCTGGGTTGCATGATAAAGGAATTTGTGCCATACACATTAGATGGATGGAATGACGTAGACGAAGAAGTGAAGAATAGAATGTGGAGTTGTCTTCAGGTAAAGATAGAACCTTGAGACTTAGATTATTTGCTTTGATTCTTTATTGGTTTGTATTTGTTACACCTTTTTTCATTGTAAACATATTTGCGCTTTTTAATATGCAGATGAATTATAATGTTGAGGAGTGGGAGAAGAAATCAATTTTCCAAAAGTTGGCTAAGTTGTGGCGTGATAGAAAATCAAAACTACAAATACTTATACGAGAAGCAAATGTTGGTCCAGTATCTTCACGAAATCTTAGTCTTTTGAAGCCTGAATTTATGGATCAAAATCCATGGGGATTGTTTGTGAAGAAGACACTATCACCTGCCTTTCAAGTAAGTATTAATTAACAAATCTTATTTTTAATGATTAAAGTTTTGCTAATGGTTAAAGTTCTAATGGTGTTTAGTTTTGTTTTTTACTAGTTAATTATAAAGTATATTAATACAATGGAAACTAGAATGAATGATAACATAGTTGTATGATCATGAATTAAGCTAGATCAAGCAATGATTAAAAAAACTCTCTAATGATTCATTATTTTAACATTCATAAATCATCGAGAATCAATTTGCATGAATTGAAATGTATGATCATGAATTCAAATGCATGATCATTAGTTGTTCTCTGTATTTCCTGCTAACAAAAACTGGACTTGGTTGCATTTAGATTTTCCTGCATTTAGATTTTCTAAATTGTGAAAGCAATTGTTATGCTCGTTTGGCTGCAATTGTTATGCAATTGTTTTTTTTTTTTGAAACCTCAAGTTATATCACATGATAATTCAGAAAGTTGGAATACTAGAAACATTATAGACACGATGATTCAGTCAACTACATAGATACTAGCATAACATTAGAAGTTGGTATATCACATACTATCAAGACTAAGGTAGTATGTTTGCTCGCAAAATTCTGCGTGCAGACAAGTTTAGCTAACTTGGCTCAGAATGCAGCGAAACTCGAAGAACCCTGTGGCACTAGCGCGTCAGGCAGAAGCCTCAATTTTCTAAGCTTTATTTGGCTGCCTTTCACCTGGATTTGTGTGGTGAGGGCGCTTGCCACCATGCCCTCTTCCTCCCCTATTAAATCTCACCTTGTAGTGCACTATGGTAGCATGACAAGTATCTGAGTCTGCTTTGCATTCTAATTTTCCCTTAGCATTTTCTCTTCAGTAATATTATCAATTGTTACCGATACTTGTTTAAAACATTTTATTATTTGTTTCTATATTCCCTTGTTAAGTAATTATTATCTCTTTTGATTCTCAGGAAAAAGTGGAAAATTCAGAAAAATGAGAGAAAATCAAGACCACATTCCCACAATGAGTCGTAGAGGTTATGCTCGTTTGGCTGACATGATGGTACAAATTATTATTAATTAAATTTTATTAAAAAGTTTACAAATACACTTAATTAGTAACGGCTATATTTATGCTAACAATTTTTATATGTCTTATACTTGAGGAAAAAACAAGTCCGACGGATATACCAATTACAAGATCAAAAGTTTGGATTGAAGGTCACAAGAAAAAAAATGGAGAACCTAGTAGTCAAGCTGTTGGAGAGAAAATGGTAATAAAATGATTTATTTGTTATTTTTAGAATTTGCAAAAAAAAAAAGACAAATCAAATTTATTATTTTATCTAAAAAGTTGTCTTATTTTTTGCAGAAAGCAATAGAAAGTGTCCACCTGAATCTCACAACACAACTAATATTATTGATGATGCAATTTGTATTGTATTTAGCAAGGAACCTCGAGGTAGAGTACGTGGAATGGGCTTTGGAGTTACACCATCGAAAGTTGGAGCTTCTATACAACAAAATCGAACTGTTAAACGACTTGAAAGTACAGTAAATAACCTTCAACAAGAAATGCAAGAAATGAGGCTCCTGTTTTTTCAAAATATGAGGCAACAAAATGAGCAAGAACAGGTTAGTAAATAACAACATAAGATAAAATATGAAATAGTGGTTATGATTGTTTTATTTGAGTATGTATATTCTTATTAGTAATATCTTATGATGGTTTTATTTGGCATAATTTGTTTATAAAATTAGGTTGTTAGTACTGGCATTGGTAGCGGAATTGGAAATGATGTTGGCGGCGATAGTCGTGGGAAAAAAAGTGATAATGTTAACCAACCTCTAACTGTAGCTCAGGTAATTATTTTGATTGTGTCTTTTAAATTAAATTTTTGTTATAAAAATAGGTATGATAAATTAATAACTTTGTATTGTTATGCAGTCAAAAATGAAGGATGTGAGTCATGAAGATATTAGCGAGAATACTAAGTGTAAGCTACTTCATTGGTCTGTTGATGGAGTTGTTGCAGAAGGTCGAATTGCTTCTACAAATCCAAAAGCAAAAGTGCATCATGTTCTTCTTGGTGGTTCTTGTTGGAATGTTTGGGTTGATAGAGTTTTTGTGGAGAAGGTGGACCTAATTCGACCAAATGATGAAATGCTTTTTCTTGAGGATGCAATAGGAAGTACAGTTGCTTGGTTATCTAAGTTTATTGTTTTGTATGACTGATATACTCTACTTGAGGAGAATATATTTTTTTTGTAGGCAAGAAATTATGTTACTAAGTGAATTTTTGCTAGTACATTGGATGGTTTACTTAAGTGTGATATTTATGGTTAAATATCATAATATAATTAGTTGTTTGAGTTTTGGTTATATAGTATTGTATTTGTGTGTGGTATTATGTATGTGGTATAATTTATGTATGATATTTATATGTCGTATTTGAATGATCGTAATCGCAGTGCATGTTGCATGTTGTGCATGCTCTTAACCGCAGCATGCGACACGCGCTGCGAATCTGATTGATTGTTCTTAACTGCAGCTCACGGCGCGCGCTGCAATTGATAATAATCGCAGTGCACAATGAGAACTGCGAATAATATTAATCGCAGCACGCAATGTGTGCTGTGAATAATATTAATCGCAACACACAATGTGGGCTGTGAATACTATTAATCACAGCACGCAATGTGGGTTGTGAATACTATTAATCACAACACACAATATAGGCTATCAATACTATTAATTACAGCGCACAAAGTGCGCTGCGATTGTTCTTAACCGCAGCGCATGTTGCATGCTATTGATGTTTTATTACTTTTAACAGCTTGCAGTTATGCAGAATGCAATGCGCGCTGCGGATAGCAAAATTGTAAGCTGTGAAAAGTCATATTTGTTGTAGTGTGTTAGGACCAGTAGGAGAGCTAGAGGGGGGTGATTAGCTCTGATCTTTGCTCGATGAAGTTTTGTTGTGGCGGAAGACTTGAGCTATGCTAACACCTCGATTTACTTGGTATCACCTCCTTGAGGTGACTAATCCAAGGATCCACACTTCCTCACTTTCTCATACACTATAAAAGATCTCCTTCTTGAGGTGGAGAAACCTCTTACAAGCTTACAAGAAGAAACGCTCAAGAACAAGCAAATACAATAGAAATATTTCAAGATTACACAAATTAGCTCTCTTTGCTTTTCTTGCTTTTTTCAAGCTTAGAATCGCCTCTTGATCCTTGGAAATGCACCAGCACTGCGCTCCAAAGCCTCACTTGAAATGACGATGAAGAAGGTGAAGAGTGTCGAAGGAATGCTGGAGTGATGCCGCTTAAAACCTGCGTGAAAACCCTATATACCCGCGACCTGTGGTTCCCTAATCGATTACCCAATCGATTACCATGTCAGACTTAGTCGTTCAACGACTATTTTTTGAAGTTTAATTGATTAGCCAATTGATTAAGACGATCTTAATCGATTGCTGAATCGATTTAGCACCTCTCTGTGCCTCGCGCAATTCCACTATAATCGATTGCTCAATCGATTAAGAAGGGCTGAATTGATTGCTCAATCGATTAAGAGGAAGCTGAATCGATTGCCCAATCGATTCAGCCCGCTTCTGTTCTCGCAACCCAAATCTCTCAATCGATTCATTCCCTCTTTAATTGATCACCCAATCGATTAAGAGTGCTTCTATTTACGAGAAATCAACACCAATCGATTACTTAATTGATTGGGCCAAACCCTAACTTGTGTGCACAAGTCTAGGGTTCCCTTGCCTAACCTCGGTCAACCATGACCTGTTAGGACTTCCTTACCAATTGTCTGATCAAATTTTTAACCGACTTGGATTTTCCCTTGCCTAGTTCCCAACTAGGACTTATCTAGTTCCCAACCAGGTTTGCCAAACCCTCGAGTTAGGTCTAGTCTCTCGGTAGACTTCCACCTTGGCAACGTGTGATCTCCCCGATCCAGTTGGACTTCACCTAGTCCCACTAGGTGTGCCTAGTCCCACTAGGACTTTTCTCGTGCCAGCCTATGATCTCCACGATCCACCTGGACTTCACCTAGTCCCACTAGGTGTGCCTAGTCCCACTAGGACTTTTCCCGTACTAGCATGCGATCTCCCCGATCCACCTGTACTTCACCTAGTCCCACTAGGACTTTTCCCATGTCAGCGTGCGATCACCCCGATCCACCTGGACTTCACCTAGTTCCGCTGGGTGTACCTAGTACCACTAGGATTTTTTCCGTGCCAGCATGCGATCTCCCCGATTCACCTGGACTTTACCTAGTCCCACTAGGTGTGCCTAGTCCCACTAGGACTTTTTCCATCCCAGCATGCAATCTCCCTGATCTACCTGAACTTCACCTAGTCCCACTAGGTGTGCCTAGTCCCACTAGGACTTTCCTAGTCAAGTCTCCAGTCAACCTTGACCCACTTGACTCACACGATATTCAAACATCATTATCAAACATCGAAACTTAAGCTTACCAAACTCCAAACATAAAGTCACCCAAGCCTAGTCAAACTAGGTCAACCCTGATTTAACAAAGCTTGCACCAACAATCTCCCACTTTTTGATGTTTGACAATATATTTGAGAAAGACTAATCCCTATTAGCCTTTCAATCTCTCCCCTTTTGACATACATCAGAAACTCTCCCTGAGAGTTTATATGGTCAAAGACATGCCCAATGAAAATCTCATACCTTTCATTTGAACTCATGCTCAACCTTGAGCATTCGTCGTGATAAAGATTGTCAATCTTTATTCTTTCACTTATCCCAAAATAAAAATTCAAACACATGCTTTTAAGGAAGACCTTCCCCTCAAAACATGCTCTAAACCTCTATGATTACATCAACAATGATTTTTGAGTTTCTAAAACTTTAGGAAATCTCAACTTGAGATTATGAGATTTTGAGATTCAAAACTTGAATCAAAATCTCTCCTTAACCCTATAGTTTTCACCAAATCATCTCCCTTTTTGATTCCATAATGAAATTTACCCAAATATACATATAAAAGTATTCCAAGGGGCTAGGGATTGTTAGCTTACTCAAAATTGGGTTAAAAGACTAAAATAGATAGTTTCAATCATATCAATCGATTGCTGTTGGGTACCAATCGATTAACTGTGCTTTAATCGATCACCTGATCGATTACGGCTGCCCTTAATGATCCACAGATCGATTACATAAGCTTCTGTGCTGGCAGAAAAGGTTCACTAATCGATTTACCAATCGATTGGTTACTGTCCTAATAGATCACCTGATCGATTAAGAGTTTCTGATTCTGAAAATAATTTTAGAACGAATTTCAGAAACTCCTAAATAATTCTACAAAATTTGAAAAATACTAAAATTTTATGTAGACATTATTTATGACATATACTATAATGGAAAAATAGTTTTCTTCGAAAATAATTTCTATTTTCAAAGATTGACACAAAATTAGAAACTATTGAGATATTTTAATGTTTCACTCTATTTTGTATCCTATTCATTAATGATGAGTTCTATCAAAAGATAGTCTTCACTAAGGTTTTCCAAGATAGTTTTGAAATGTTTTTCAAAAATAATTTTCAACCATGTTCTTTGGGTTAAATGCACATGACTTATACATTAGCTTTCCCAATGATTTGAGTTCATTTAAATTCATGTTTTGATGAACCTAAAACTCAATAAGATGCACATTAATCAACATCTTGAGTTTTATTCATTAATCTAACATCTCACTTGTTTCTAATGTGTCTCAAAACACACAAAAGTCAACTTATGGATTTGGTGAGATGTGTAAATTGGTTCTCCCTAAATTAGGGTTCATATATCTCTATCTAGATATTATAAACTTTAATCATCCACCTAGGATATCAATTAATGTCAATATCCTTAATTTCAATATAAATTGAACCATGCATGATAATAACTATGGCATGCATCACATGAACATTTTCAAAAGAAAAACATTTATTATAACTAAATGATGCATGTAAGACATGACACATGATATTTTCATAATAAAATATGAATGATGAATTATGATATCATGGCATGTGATAGGACATATAAATCATGACAAAATAGCATAAAAGAAAATACCTAGATTTCCTATCTAAGTATTAATAACTCATCGCTAAGTCATTGATAATCCTAATTTTGCCCATAATTTTCCAAGTAATGCCAAAACTCTCCAACTTGGTATATATTTTGATTCTAACCTAGTTGTGTCAACTTTATTTAGTTCAATTTTCGAAAAATATAATTTGGCACAATTTTACTTCCCCAAGAGTAAACAAATGACTTCTTCATTTTCAAGAGTAGTAAATCCTTGAAAATACCCAAAGTGTCAACTTCATCAAGGTTGGGTTAACTACCCTTCCAATTGAGTTGACACTCCCTAGACCTATCTAGAGCACGGCGAACACACTCTTAGTGACTCAAAACCTATTGGTGCTCCTTGGGTGTTCTAGGTATTCAATAGGGATAACTTCCCTTGATACCTTCCTAATGACTTTTCTAGGCTTCTCCGAAGCCTTAGCCGTGTTGGTCTTGTCTCGGTCAATTGTAGGGATGGCTTCTCTTGTGGTCTTGACTTGACTCCTAGACCTAGATTTAGTTCCATACCTATATAGAACTCTATGATATGATGACTCATCATTCTTGGCTTTAGGCTCGTACCTCAAACCTTCTTTGCCCCATGAGGTTCCTTGATTTCCTAAACATAGATTTTGATCCTTTGATCCCTTAGGAAGATTTTCTATCCTTTTAAGAGATTTTTCTAATGTTTCAAGTTTTGACCTCAAAACTTGATTTTCAATCATTACTTTCTCAAGTCTTGGTTTTCTAAAATTGCCTTGGTAATTATTGTTCTTGGCCTTGGGTTGGGTAGGTCTACCATTGAATGACCTCGATTTTTCCATTTCCTTAGGTGTGATAGTCCTAGCATGGAAGACTCTATATTTTTCTTTAGATTTTTCATACCTCCTATTTTCATGATAAATAACATTGAAATGATAATAATTATTTCTAGCATGTATATTATCATGATTTAAATAAGTATCATTACCTAATGGTACTTAGTCTTATTCTTGGAGGCTCCCCCTTGATTTGACTTCATTTTGTCTTGGTTGGATCCTTCCCCTTTGAACATTGGTTCCGATAATGTCCCTTTTGTAGGATCGATTCCGTACGCTAGAGGGGGGTGAATAGCGTTTTTTCGATTCTTTTCACCTACGTTGTTAGTTGCGCAGCGGAAATACAAACAAAATAAAACTAACAACAATAAACAATGCTAACAAACCGATTTTACTTGGTATCCACCCGGACGGGTGATTAATCCAAGAATCCGTCGTGGATCACTCCCCGGATAACCTCCGGCTAGTCCTTGTCGCTCCTTGTGGGTGGAGAAACCTCGCCACAGCACTTCGACAATATCCGACCACACAGGCTACTAACAAGTTTTGACTAAGCAAGTTTCGCCAAAAGTCTCAGCCCAAACCGAGTTCTCTTTAAATAGAACTCGGGCTGGAAACCCTCGCAGGCAGTCGACTGTTCCTAGGGCAGTCGACTGCCCTCACTCAAATTCGATCGTTGACAGTCCCAACGTTCGAATCCAGCTATACACCAGTCGACTACTCCTAGAGCAGTAGACTGGTCCAGGGCCAAATCCATTCTGTGCGTTTTGGCAGTCGACTGGACAACCCCCAGTCGACTGCCCAGTTTACAGTAGCACTCCTACTCACTTTCATGACCCTCCTCCACGTGTGCCTTCAGGTCCACTCCTTTGGCTTGCCCCTTGAAGTCCTCTTCCACCGGCTATCGTCCCTCGTATTCGCACGCAAGTCCTCGACTTGCCTCCATGCCACCCTTCACGTGTGCCCTTGAAGTCCACTTCCCGGCTTGCCCTTGGAGTCCTCCTCCCTCGGCTCTTGTCCCTTCATGACTTGCTGACTCTTCACCAGCAACCTTGATTATTGCCTTCGCGCCCTCTTCATCTTCGGCCCTCGTCCCTCGGATGCACACAAGCCTCCAGCATGTCTCCATGCTATCCATCACGTACACCTCGAAGTTCGTGCCCTCGGCTCATCATCCCTGCTATACCAAGGTTCCTCGGGTGCACACAAGCCTCCAGCTTGTCTCCATGCAACCCTTCACCATACCGAAGTCGTCCAGCCAAGTCAATATGTGTAAACATGCACGACCTGCACACTCAACATACACATATTAGAACACAAGGGAAACCTAACTTAATCTCTTTGCCCAAACATCAAAACACTTGGTCATTCCGGACCACAGATTGCCTCAACAATCTCCCCCTTTTTGATGTTTGGCAATACGTTTAAGTTAGGGAAAACAAATAGTAATATATAGCAAAAATAATGCTAAACAAATGCATATGTAATGCATACATGGATCCTATCCCAAGGCATCCTACACCTAACCCTCCATGATAGGAATTTTCCCACCTAACCCTCCAAATTAAGAATTTTCCACACCAAACCCTCCAAGTTAGGATTTTTCACCAGAAGGGCTTTTTAAAGCTTTTCCCAAAGCTCCCCCTATATTGGACTTACAAAGGCTATTTAAGAACCTCTCCAAGGTCCCCCTTACGTCATGAATGGAGCAACCATGCTCCCCCTTAATCTCAGCTCCCCCTAAACCTAGGGTTTTTAGCAAAGGTGTGTTTGGTTTGCCACTTAAACCCAACACTTCTCCCCTTTGCCTAATATCAAAAAGAACCCAACAATATCCCAATTATTGGTTCTTTTAATCCCCAATGATCCTAAACACAGTGTACTAGACCCTCATACACTTGTTTCTCATCAATTGAACACAAAACCAGCTGCCGATACACAAATCAGCCCTGGGCAGTCGACTGGCCCCCATGGTAGTCGACTGATACTCTGAAAAATAACTTTTCTGGCCATTTTCAGAAATGCGCCAGAAATTTCACAAATCTCCAAAAAATCTCAAATTTTGTGGAGAAGCTTGTGGTACCCATACCTACTTGGGAAAAATACATTCAGCCATGTATCTATCACCATTCCCAAGTTTGACACAAAATTTAAAAAAAAATTCTTATGAAAATTAAGGCAACTAGGAGGCAACCTCCCCCTTAACCTATGCCTTCTCCCAATTTTCATTTTTCCCAGGTTAAGTTCTACCCAACTTAACCTCCTAACACCTTTCATCAAGTTAAACCTAACTTGACACCCAAAGTTCTTTCCTTTGACACTATCAAAGGATTGCCCCAAGCAACCTTTTCCCTAGTACCAACACGAACTCAACAAAACTCTTGAACAACCTAAAGGTTTGCAATCACACTTACTAGGATATACCCTATCTTAGAAAAATATTATTCCATGAAAAATACAAATGTGCTTTACTTTTGGTACAATCTAATTTCCTTAAAGGTTTGGCATTTGGTATTAACTCTCAAATCCATCTATAATTCCGTGTGTTTGCTAGGGCTTATCATTATAATCTGACACATAGAATTGTCATCAATTCTTTTCTTTTCACTATGTGTCCTTAATATGATAAAATTCTCCTTCTTCTTATCTCTTAACCTTAGATAAACATTCACTTATCAATCTTCCTTGATTTTCAAAATATCAATAAAGCTTTATTAAATCATGGGGTAACACTCTATTCAAGGAATATGAAATCATAATCAAGACTTTTAACCCAAAGCCATATCCTATAATCCAAATTTGCACTCTCTTACTATCCAAAATGCCCTTTTGCAAACTCTCACAGATCAGTCGACTGCCCTTATGGCAGTCAACTGCCAAAACGAACAGAGAGTTTCTAGGCTGAAATTCACTCGGATCAGTCGACTGCCCCCCAGGGCAATCGACTGATACCTGAATTTCAGGTTTTCAGCCCAATTTCAGTAATACCTAGTTAATTCCACAAATCTCCAAAAAATATAAAATTTCGTGGGGAGATTTGTGGGGCCAATGTCTACTTGGGAAAAATACGTTTCCAAACAAATGTACTCCGGATCCCAAGATTGGCATGAAATCTAACTTCTTCTAAAGTGTATCATTCAAACTTTTCCCAAAAGTTCTAATTGTGATTTCTCCTCAATGTTTCTTCTTATCCTTGATCATAGTTCATTTCTATCATTGAATTACATGGTATTCACACATTAAAACCTGATTTTATCAATTATAACCTCATTTTCACCTTTTTCTCCTTAAATTCTCTTTTTAATGTGTCAAAACCCTAGTATTAAGGCTAACATTAGCCTTTTGAACCCTTTGGCACACTTCATAGACCATCTAGTCTCCTAGAAGAAAACCACCTGAGATCCATTGACCATGGATCCCTTCTTGGCTTCTAGAGCTCTCCCTTGAGCTCCTAGCCCTAGTTACCTCCCTAGGTAACTCATCTACAAATACAAGACCACACCGGTGCTCTTCGGTGCTTCTTGACCTTCCACTACTACTCTCTTCATCCTATAGACCTTTTTCTTGGTCAATTCCTTTTATTTTCCTTTAAATGGCTTTTCTTTGTCATTTTTGATCTTTTCTCTACCATAGTTATAGGGCACCCTTGAATATACCATTTTACTAGCATTTGCCTTCCTAGGGTGGTATCCTAAACCCGGTCTACCATTCCTAAAAGGTTGATCTTTTTGCATCATGCTTGACCCCTCGGACCCCCTAATGAGTCTATCTAGGTTTTTCTCCAATTTATCAAGTTTTGCCTTTAAAACTTGATTTTCCTTTTCCAACTTCCTAACCTTATGATCATTAAACCTACCTTGATCATTCCTAGGTCTACCCATTTTTCTAGGCATATGCCTCCCTTTCTTAGGGTTTATGCCTTGGTCCTTAGTCCTAGCATTCCTAGATTTGTCATGAAATATAGAATTTTTGATGTTTTGGCACGCAATAGTGTTCTTGGTTCTATCATGATATTTAAAGCCAAAATTACATCTAGGCAATCAATCATTTACATTTCTAGTATTCATGGAAGAATTTGAAACATAAGTAGAGTTAGAGATTACCTCCCTTACCCTTGGAGCTCCCCCTTGATGTGTGCTCCTCTTCCTTTCTTCTTTCTCCCATTTCCTAAGATGCTCCATCTTCTTGAGCTCTCCTTTCCTTGGACATTTTGTATGGTAATGCCCTAGCTCCCCGCATGTGAAGCATCGAATTCTCCTTCTTTTGTTTTGAGCTTCCTCATTTCTACAACCCATATTAGATTTAAATTGAATGGACCCGGGTTTATGAATTACCTCCTTTTTACCTAGTGGGCACTTATCCTTGTAATGCCCCTTTTTGTTGCACCCAAAGCATATGATATGCTCTTTTGATTTTGCCTTGGTGGAGGTTGGAGCTTTCTCTTGCTCTTGTGTGGATGAGGGTCTCTCCTCCCCCTCAACCCTTGATGTTGATACTTCTTCTTCTTCTTCGATTGAGGTGGATGCTCTTTCACTTAGTTCTTCCTCCTCACTTGATGATATGATCAATTCTTCTTCCTCTTGATCTTCTTGGTCACTAGAAATTCTTTCTTCGAGCTCTTCCACTTTTTGAGTTGGTGTAGGGTTCTCATGACACTTTTCCAAGTTGTTCCACAACTCATAAGCATTTTTATATGCCCCCACATCACTCAATACATTGTTAGGCAAAAGATTTACTAAAATACTAATTACCTTTTCATTTGCTTTTGCTTGATCTTGTTGTTCTTGATTCCAATATCTAGGTCTAAGCCTCTTCCCGTGCTTATCCTTTGGAATCTCGAACGGCTCTTCTATGATTATCCTACATGCCCAATCCATGCTAAGCCAAGTCTCCATCCTTGCTTTCCAATAGCCGAAATCCTCATGGTTGTAGGGCGGTGGAGTGTAGATATCTTCACCCAACTTGTCTTCCATTGTTTTCTCCTCCAGCGTGTGCTCCCTCAGGGGTTAGTCCAATGAGAGCGGTCCTTCGCTCTGATACCAATTGTAGGATCGATTTCGTACGCTAGAGGGGGGTGAATAGTGTTTCTTCGATTCTTTTCACCTACGTTGTTAGTTGCGCAGCGAAAATACAAACAAAATAAAACTAACAATAATAAACAATGCTAACAAACCGATTTTACTTGGTATCCACCCCAGATGGGTGACTAATCCAAGAATCCGTCGGTGGATCACTCCCCGGATAACCTCCGGCTAGTCCTTGTCGCTCCTTGTGGGTGGAGAAACCTCGCCACAGCACTTCGACAATATCCGACCACACCAGGCTACTAACAAGCTTTGACCAAGCAAGTTTCGCCAAAAGTCTCAGCCCAAACCGAGTTTTCTTTAAATAGAACTCGGGCTAGAAATCCTCGCTGGCAGTCGACTTCTCCCAGGGCAGTCGACTGCCCTCACTCAAATTCGACCGTTGACAGCCCCAACATTCGAATCCAGCTATACACTAGTCGACTGCTCTGGGGCCAAATCCATTCTGTGAGTTTTGGCAGTCGACTGGACAACCCCCAGTCGACTGCCCAGCTTACAATAGCACTCCTACTCACTTTCACGACCCTCCTCCACGTGTGCCTTCAGGTCCACTCCTTTGGCTTGCCCCTTGAAGTCCTCTTCCACTGGCTATCATCCCTCGGATGCGCACGCAAGTCCTCGACTTGCCTCCATGTCACCCTTCACATGTGCCCTTGAAGTCCACTTCCCGGCTTGCCCTTGGAGTCCTCCTCCCTCGGCTCTTGTCCCTTCATGATTTGCTGACTCTTCACCAGTAGCCTTGACTATTGCCTTCGCGCCCTTTTCATCTTCGGCCCTCGTCCCTCGGATACACACAAGCCTCCAGCTTGTCTCCATGCCATCCTTCACGTACGCCTCGAATCCGTGCCCCTCGGCTTATCATCCCTGCTATACTAAGGTCCCTCGAGTGCACACAAGCCTCCAGCTCATCTTCATGCAACTCTTCACCATACCGAAGCCGTCCAGCCAAGTCAATATGTGTAAACCTGCACGACCTGCACACTCAACATACACATATTAGAACACAAGGGAACTCTAACTTAATCCCTTTACCCAAACATCAAAACACTTGGTCACTCCGGACCACAGATTGCTTCAACACCTTTTGTGTGCATGAGAAGCACACAATATGTTTCTTATCCTTCCGTACACCGGGGCCAACCTCCTTTGACTTCTCGGTCTTGGGTGCCACTTGCACCTTCTTCTTGACCAAATTAGGGCACTTACTCTTGTAGTGCCCTCTTTTCCTACCTTAAAGCAAATGATATGATTTTTATTTTTACAAATTTAAATTGTTATACCTTCATGAGGTGTAGGGGTGGTATTCGATTCTTCTTCTTCTTTATTGACCTCGGATGATGAAGTTGAAGCTTTTCTTTGATCCGATGTCAATGGTTAATTTTGCTCCCCCTCGATCCTTGAAGTGGAGGCTTCTTGAACTTCATCTTCAGATATTGAGCATCTCTCAACTTCTGAATCTTCTTCCTTCGATGAATCTCCCTCTTTGGATTTATCTAGATTTGGCAAAGTGGAGGGATCTTCATGAAGCTTTGATAATTTGCTTCAAAGCTCTTTGGCATCTTGAAGTTCTCCAATTTTGTCTATGATAGTGCTTGGCAATATTGACCAACAATTTGGTTACCTTGTCATTTGTCTCGCATCTCTTGATTTGTTCCTCATTTCATTTGGTCTTCCTGAGGAGCTTTCCTTTGGTGCTTGTTGGAGCTTCAAAGCCCTCCATTAGAGCAAACCATTACTCTATCTCCATCGTGAAGAAATTTTCAATCTTTGTTTTCCAAAGATCAAAATTGGCTTTGTCATACGTTGGAGGTGTCCGGATGTCATTGCCGAACTCTATTTTTGAAGTTGAACCCTCTTGATGATGACTTCTTAAAATTAGGGTTTCTTCAAATTCCTTCTTCTTCCTCTAACTCTTGCTCTCTTGGCGATGAGTCCAAAGAAGAGTGATCTTGCTCTGATACCACTTGTTAGCACCGGTAGGAGAGCTAGAGGGGAGGTGATTAGCTTCAATCTTTGCTCGATGAAGATTTGTTGTGGCGGAAGACTTGAGCAATGCTAACACCTCAATTTACATGGTATCCACCTCCTTGAGGTGACTAATCTAAGGATCCACTCTTCCTCACTTTCTTATATGTTGGATTGGAGAAATCGATAGAGGGGAGGTGAATATCGTTATCAAATTTTTCGGAAAGCTAGAGAATATACGCAGCGGAAAATAACAGAACAAATGTGAATACAAGCTAGTTTTACTTGGTTCGGAGTCGCGGTCGGCTCCTACTCCAAGGCCACGGTTCTTGACCGTTTACTTTGGGCAATTCTATAGTCACAAAAAGAATTTTACAAATTAAGTATAGAAATAGAGCTGAAAATTAAACTTGCAACACTTTTCGTTACCGACACCCGAGGTGGATCAAATTTCAGAGCAGAGGGTCGTCGTCGGTGCTGGAATCTCGAAGTTGGAGTTTGTCGAAGTGTAGCGCTTGAATGAAAGTGCTTGGAGCATTGAGAGCAATTGTTGTTCGAAGCCTTGGGGGTGACCCCCTTTTATAGCACCCATGGGGGCGCCTGTGTCGATGAGGGCGCCTACACGTGGCCTCTCCTGCGCGATCTCTTATCTGCAGGCTCGGTCAGCGCTTATCCATCTCACAGGGGCACCTGAGCTGATGGGGGCGCCCGTATGGTCCCGGGCGCCTGAGCTGAGTATGTCCAGAGGCTTCGTGGCAGTTTTGCTTCGCTTGCTTTGGTTTAGCCTTCAACTGGGGCGCCCGTATCCATACGGGCACCTAGCCCCAGTGAGGCGCCTCACTCCGTTGAGGCACCTCAGCTGTAGAAGAACAGTCCTTCGATCCTTACAACCAAGGTTAGTTCCAACACAAAAAGAAGCAAACATGTTAGCCATTCTTTATAGCCAAGCTGTCTTGGTTCTGACTTTGGGTTTCCCAAATGGAATCCTAGGTCGAACCGACGCCTAATGTTCCCTCCTATGGGGAACACGTCCTCACCTACTCCTCTCGGGAGAATTTACCTTTTTGCCAACCGGCTACTCCAGTTGAACTTTTTCCCAGCTTTACTCACCAGGTCTTCGTGCCTAGTCCGCGACCAGGACTTAGTGCCCAATTCCTCGAACCAGGTCTTCGGTGCCCAGCCCTCGGCCAGGACTTAGTGCCCAATTCCTCGAACCAGGTCTTCGATGTCCAGCCCTCGGCCAGGACTTAGTGCCCAATTCCTCGAACCAGGTCTTCGGTGCCCAGCCCTCGGCTAGGACTTAGTGCCCAACCTTACGTCAAGACTTAGTTGCCTAGTGTACCTAGGACTTTTCCTGCACAACTTGAATAACATCGTTAGATCACCAATAATACTTAACTTTGAACTCTTTGCCAATATCAAAATAAGGTTCGATATGGTGCTTCCGGCACCAACAATCTCCCCCTTTTTGATTTATGGCAACACAATTCAAAGTTAAGTAAAAACTTATAACAGTTAAGAAAAGAAGGTAAAAATCAATGAAGTATAGCAGTTATAAATAGAATAAATGTAGATTTGAAAAAAAAAAAATCCTTTATTTCTCATACTCCCCCTAAAACCCTGAATACTTGTGTTATACTTAACTTTGACCTTTCCCCTCCCCCTTTGACATATATCAAAAACATACATGGGCGAACAAGGTTTCTAATAGAGAGTTTTGAGTTTCACCAAAATAAATTTAAGTAAAGGAGTTCACAACTTACACATGTTACAAAACCTTGCAAAATTGAAACATTGCATAAAGCTCCCCCTGATTTGAAATTTTCCCTTTGAAGCTTTTTTTTAAAAAAAAACATGCAATTCTTCAGTTTGAAAGATTTTTTTTTTAACTCTTGAAAAGGTTCTAAGTATGAAAACGTTCATTACTTTTGAAAGAAATAATTCTAAGTTCAGTTTTGAAAAAAGTATTTTGAAAAACTTCTGAGTATCACAAAGGAAATTTTTAGTTAAGAGCAACTCGAAGTTTTCAATAATGTTTCTTTTTGAAAAATATATTTTGAAAAAGGTTAAAAAAATTGTGTATCAGAGCCTATTAGTTTTGCAAAATCATAAATCAATTTTGAAAAAAAAAAATTCAAGTGTTACCTAAAAAAACATAAATGATAGGGAACAAGTAACACATTATTAAATTATTAAGTAAGGATTAATGCTAAAGAACAGTTTGTTAAACCAAGTTGACATTTCTATTAAGTCCAAGCTTGATATGCAAAACATAAAGAATTTAATCAATAAGTCTAAGTTCAGAACTATATTTGATTCAAGGCATGATTTAAGTCTAAGTTCAGAATTTTTAGCCACTTATTTTTAATCCTCAAGATAAAGAAAAATAGAAATTTCTTAGGTAAAGGATAAAATTTTTGAAAATAAAGTCTAAGTAGAAAGATTTTGAAAGAGTTTTTTCAAGGAGTATTTTTGAAAATATTTACACTTAAGTAGCAAGTTTCCTTAAAAAAAATATCCTTTTTCAGAAAATATTTTAAGGGATAAAATTTGAAAATCTAAGTACCTGAGAAGGAAAATATGAAGTACTTTATAGATTGGAATTTCCCTAAATCTGACACAATTCTAGGAACTTTGTTGACCACAAGAAAATTTTCTATGTGTCTTGGAGATTTTTCCAAACTCAGGTAATTTTTCAAAGGTGCTCAAAGATGTCCAAAAAAAATATGAGAATATTGTATTTTCAAAGTGTTTTTTGAAATGATAATGTTATTTTGAAAATATAGTATTTTTGAGACTTCTAATACTTCTTTTAATTTGAACTCCCCTAAACCTGACACAGTCCTAGGAAACTTGTTGACCACAAGTTGATCTTCCTCTGAGTCATAGGGTTTGATTCAAATAGAAAGAACTTCAACAAAAAAATGCTCTGTTTAAAAATACTTCTTTTAATTTGAACTCCCCCTAAACCTGACACAGTCCTAGGAAGCTTGTTGACCACAAGTTGATCTTTCTCTGAGTCTTAGGGTTTGATTCAAATAGAAAGAATTTCAAAAAAATGCTAAGTTTAAAAAAACTTTTGAAGACTATTTTGTTTTAATGATTTGAAAAGCAAATTCTTCATTTTCTCCCTCCTTTTGAAAATGGTAAAGAATTGCAACAGGGAGATTCTATGTTTAAAATGATTTTGAACAATGCCAGAGGAGATACAACTACAGGAGAAATTTTGAAAAATACTTAAGTCAAAGAAATATATATATAAATATCAAAAGCCTGGACTGTAGACATTTTTCTAAGTAAAAATGAAAAAGAATTCTGAGTAAACCCCAAGCTGCCTTTTTGCAAGACTTATTTTTCCAAAAAAATTGATTGTCCAAAGGAATTTCTTTGTATAGAAATGTTTGCAAAAATTAAGTAATTCTTAGGTAGATGAGCAAAAGAAACCTAAGGTGAGCAATTTTAAGTACAATGATTTGAAACATTAAATCTTAGTTTAAAAAGTTAAAATGATTTTTGAGAATTTTGAAATTAATTAGAAATTTAACTTTGAATTTTTAAAAATTGTTAAGTTGAATTTTGAAAATAATTAAGTTGAATTTTGAGAATAATTGAGTTGAATTTTTGAGAATAATTAAGTTGAATTTTGAGAATAATTAAGTTGAATTTAATTTGTTTTGTAAGGTTGATTGGGTTGGACTAGGCTTTTAAGTTCTAAGCATCTCACCCATTTCTAAGTGACAAGACAAGGTATCCTTATCTGTTTTGTGAGATGCGTTAAATTTTATCTTTGAATTTAAATTAAAAGCTATGATTTGATTGAAGCTTGTGTTAGATTCAAGTTTAACAAACGACAATTTGAAAGTAAGTTACGATAATCGACTTCCAGGTCTTGGCGAGGCACAGAGGCCTTCTTTGGCCGTAGCCTTATTGGATCAACAACCCTTTCCTAGACAAAGCCTTTTAAAGAAATTTTATTTTCAAATTACTTTCTGAGAAACTTTGGTCTAACTAGCTTAGGATTCGGAGAGGTAGCTTCGGCTAGTTCCACCGGACTAAAAAGACCAAATAGGGTACTCCTTACCCTACCTGACTCCTTAGACAGGCTTCCCTAACGTACTATCATCAAACCTTGTCCTAATACTAGGTTGTTCAAGTATCAATCAGGTCAGGTCCTTATCTAACAGTCCTAAGAATAACAATTTAAAAAAAAATCTTTAAGTAAAATCACAATGAGGGAAAATTTCTAGATTTTCTAAGTTAGCATGATTAATTAGTTTTTTTAATATTTCAATTTTAATTTTCAAAGTCTCATTTTCGTGTCTTAATTTTCTGAAGTTTGAATTAATTAATTTGCATGAATTAATTATGTTATTTAAGCATGCATCCATATTTAAGTTTGACCAAGAGTGATTAAATAAACTATCAGCATTCATTGTAAAGACTGGATTTTCATATAAATTAAAGTTATCCTCTATGCATTCATCTTTGTAATGCCCAAACTCCTGGCACTTGAAGCATTGGATATGACTCTTGTCCTTTCGTGCTCTTGGAACTCGTTCCTTTGTTGCCGTCGGTGGTGTCGTTCGTATCTTACGAGTAGGACACTTACTTTTGTAGTGTCCTCTCTCCCTGCATGTGTAACAAATTATATGATTTTTAAAATTTAAATTTACAATTTTACCTTTTGATTCCTCGTTGGGAATCTCCCCCTTGATTCTTGCTGTCTCGGATCTAGACTCATCTTCTAATTCTAGTTTGGATTCAGCTTCGTGGTCGGGTTCAGATTCTGTCCTGGCTACTTATGCTTGTACTGAGAGTGCAAGATAGCTTACTTGATCTTCTTCTTCTTCATTCGATTCCTCTGATGATTCGGACAACACACCTTCTGAGTCCTCGATGTTGTAAGTCTCTTCATTAGGTTAATCAGTTTTTCCCACATCTCTTTAGCACATTCGAATGGTCCAATCTGCATGAATACTTCTTTTGTTAGGCCGCATTATAGGATTGCAGTCGCCTTTGCATCTGTCTCGATCATGTTGAGTGTTGGTTCATCCAATTTGTCCCAGGAGAGTGCTATCCCAACTTCTGTGGGGAATCTAAACCCCTTTTGGATTATCATCCATAAATCCAGATGGGTCTTTAGGTGGGATTCCATTAGACCCTTCCAGGTTCTGAAGTTCTCGCCAGAGAATAAGGGTGGACGGACACTATTCCATTCTTGATTGGCCATTTAAAATAATCCTTGCACAAAAAAGAAATAACAGAAATGTACCAAGACTTGGTCTTGGATTAATAATGCGAGAAAGAGAAAAAAAAACTAGCTCAAAAGGTGTTGCATTGAGATAAAATAATAAAAAAAATTATGACAAATTTTTGAAAATGTTGACTTTATCAATTCTGATCAATGATGGAAAAGTAAGAATTCAATGTTTGGGAAAAAAATATGCTCGAATTAAGGTAGCACGAATTTCGAGAAAAAACTATTAAAATAATAATAAAAAAATTTATGACAAATTTTGATAAATTGATCGTTATATTAATTCTGACTTATGGTGAAAAAAATAAGAATTCAAAATTTAAAAAGACGTAAGAATATTTTAAACCCACGCACAAATATTATTTATTTGAAATAAAAAACGAAAAAAAATCCGAAAAAATTTCTCAAACTGGTGGTTGCACCAAGTTTGAGCCACCCGCTCTGATACCACTTGTTGGATCGGAGAAATCGATAGGGGGGGTGAATATCGATATCAAATTTTTCGGAAAACTAGAGAATATACGCAGCGGAAAATAACAGAACAAACGCGAACACGAGCTAGTTTTACTTGGTTCGGAGTCGCGGTCGGCTCCTACTCCAAGGCCTACAGTCCTTGACCGTTTACTTTGGGCAATTCTATAGTCGCAAAAAGAATTTTACAAATTGAGTACAGAAATAGAGCTGAAAATTAAACTTGCAACACTTTTCGTTACTGAAGCCCAAGGTGGATCGAATGTCGGAGCAGAGAGTCGTCGTCGGCGCTGGAATCTCGAAGTTGGAATTTGTCGGAGCGTAGCGCTTGAACGAAAGTGCTTGGAGCGTTGAGAGCAATTGTTGTTCGAAGCCTTGGGGGTGAACCCCCTTTTATAGCACCCATGGGGGCGCCTGTGTCGATGAGGGCGCCTACACGTGGCCTCTCCTGCGCGATCTCTTATCCGCAGGCTCAGTCAGCACTTATCCATCTCACAGGGGCGCCTGAGCTGATGGGGGCGCCCAAATGGTCCCGGGCTCCTGAGCTGAGTATGTCCAGAGGCTTCGTGGCAGTTTTGCTTCGCTTGCTTTGGTTTAGCCTTCAACTGGGGCGCCCGTATCCATACGGGCGCCTAGCCCCAGTGAGAAGACCAGTCCTTCGATCCTTGCAACCAAAGTTAGTTCCAACACAAAAAAGAAGCAAACATGTTAGCCATTCTTTACAGCCTAAGCTGTCTTGGTTCTGACTTTGGGTTTCCCAAATGGAACCCTAGGTCGAACCGACGCCTAATGTTCCCTCCTATAGGGAACACGTCCTCACCTACTTCCTCTCGGGAGAATTTACCTTTTTGCCAACCGGCTCCTCCGGTTGGACTTTTGCCCAGTTTTACTCACCAGGTCTTCGTGCCCAGTCCGCGACCAGGACTTAGTGCCCAATTCCTCGAACCAGGTCTTCGGTGCCCAGCCCTCGGCCAAGACTTAGTGCCCAATTCCTGAACTAGGTCTTTGATGCCCAGCCCTCGTCCAGGACTTAGTGCCCAACCTTACGTCAGGACTTAGTTGCTTAGTGTACCTAGGACTTTTCCTGCACAACTTGAGTAACATCGTTAGATCACCAATAATACTTAACTTTAAACCCTTTACCAATATCAAAACAAGGTTCGATATGGTGCTTCCGACACCAACATTATACACTATAAAAGATCTCCTTCTTGAGGTGGAGAAACCTCTTACAAGCTTACAAGAAGAAACGCTCAAGAACAAGCAAATACAATAGAAATCTTTCAAGATTACACAAATTAGCTCTCTTTGCTTTTCTTGCTTTCTTCAAGCTTAGAATCGCCTCTTGATCCTTGGAATTGCACCAGCACTGAGCTCCAAGACCTCACTTGAAATGACGATGAAGAAGGTGAAGAGTGTCAAAGGAATGCTGGAGTGATGCTGCTTCAAACCTACGTGAAAACCCTATATACCCGCGACCTAGGGTTCCCTAATCGATTACCCAATCGATTACCACGTCAGACTTAGTCGTTCAACGACTATTTATTGAAGCTTAATCGATTAGCCAATCGATTAAGACGATCTTAATCGATTGCTGAATCAATTCAGCTCCTTTTTGTACCTCACGCGATTCCACTATAATCGATTGACCAATCGATTACCATCCTCCTTAATTGATTACTCAATCGATTAAGAGGAGGCTGAATCAATTGACCAATCGATTCAGCTTGCTTCTGTTCTCGCAACCCAAATCTCCCAGTTGATTCATTCCCTCTTTAATTGATCTCTCAATCGATTAAGAGTGTTTCTGTTTATGAGAAATCAACACCAATCTATTACTTAATCGATTGGGCACAACTCTAACTTGTGTGTACAAGTCTAGCTTTCCCTTGCGTAATCTCGGTCAAACGTGACCCGTTAGGACTTCCTCACCAAGTGTCCGATCAAACTTTGACCGACTTGGATTTTCCCTTGCCTAGATCCCAACTAGGACTTAACCTAGTTCCCAACCAGGCTTGTCTAACCCTCAAGTTAGGTCTAGTCTCTCGGTAGACTTCCACCTTGCCAACGTGCGATCTCCTCGATCCACCTGAACTTCACCTAGTCCCACTACGTATGCCTAGTCCCACTAGGACTTTTCTCGTGCTAGCGTGTGATCTCTCTGATCCACCTGGACTTTACTTAGTCCCACTAAGTGTGCCTAGTCCCACTAGAATTTTTTTTGTGTCAGCATGAGATCTCCCCGATCCACCTGGACTTCACCTAGTCCCACTAGGTATGCCTAGTCCCACTAAGATTTTTCCCATGCCAGCGTGTGATCTCCCTGATCCACCTGGACTTCACCTAGTCTCACTAGGTGTGCCTAATCCCACTAGGACTTTTCCTGTGCCAGCATGCGATCTCCCCGATCCACCTGGACTTCACCTAGTCCCACTAGGACTTTTCCTATGCCAGCATGTGATCTCTCCGATCCACCTGGACTTTACCTAGTCCCACTAGGTCTTTCCCAGTCAAGTCTCTAGTCAATATTGACCCACTTGACTCATACGATATTCAAACATCATTATCAAACATCAAAACTTAAGCTTACTAAGCTTACCAAACATAAACTCACCCGAGCCTAGTCAAACTAGGTCAACCCTGACTTAACAAAGATTGCACCAATATTAACCTCCTCGGTGTTAGACTCTTCTGAAGATGAGTCGGTGCCTATTGAGGAGTATTGTACTTCCTTCGATTTTTCATAGAGTTCCAGCATTTTATGCTAGAGGTCTTTAGCGAAATTGTATATTCCGATTTGTTCGATTTCCTCGGCTGGTAGTACACTTAGAAGATGGAACTCAGCCTTGCCGTTTGTCATAAATTCATCACGTTGTTTTTCGGTCCACAGATGTTCTTCAAGTTCATTTCCGTTCTTATCTCTAGGTACTTCAAAATCAAATTTCATTGTTAGTAAAATACTAAGTCTGTTTTGAAAAATACCTCCATTTTACGTTTCTAAAACACAAACTCCCCCTCGAACTTTGGTGGATAAATGACCGGTTCGACCATATTATAGTTGAATCAAATGACAGTTAGTCCTTCTGGAGTGTCCTTGCTCTGATACCAATTGAGAGTGATCGAAGGTCGACAAGAGGGGGGTGAACTGCCCCTGAAAAAGAAAACTCAATTCTTTTGTCTATCTTGAACAAAGATGTTTGTTAGTTTAACCTGAAATAAATAACATAAATAAATTTACCAGGGAGGTTGCTAATCCAAGGCTGAATATGACTCGATTTTCCTGAATAAAACTCCTTCGGGCGGAGAAACCTCTTACACGTAGAAAGCTCAGAAAAAGAAAGAAAGATTACACCAAACTCGTTTGCTAATACTTGGAATGAATGAAATGAATGAAACTGAGTTTTAGAGGTCTATTTATAGCCTCGGTCAAAGTTATCCGTTTGCTAACGTGGCACTTATAGGGCGCTCGAGAGCTCTTGGGCGCCTGACACGTGGCCTGATGCTTATCTAGAGTGTAACCTTCACAAACGGCTAAACATAGCCTCTCGAGCGCCTATTAGCACAGGGGCGCTCGAGCAGTGTTCGGGTGCCTAGTGCTTGGGCGCCCAAGTATGGGTTTGGTCAGCAATCGCTGACCACTCTCATGCGTGACTTCCTTTATCTTCTTGGGTGATTTCTGACTAACCGGAGTTAGGCTCACCCGAACCCGACTCCGGCCTTTCGCCCTTCGAGCGTCCTTCCTCTCGACCTCTCGTCCCTCGGATGCCACGCGCGTCCTTGTCGCTTCACCAGCGTACTCTTCTGCAGAGCTCCGCATCCCTCGGATGCACCAAGCCCGTCGGCTCCCTTTCATGCCGCTGCATCTTCCACTTGACTTCCTGCACTCCGAAGTTCCTGTATACTTAGACACATGGATTAAAAACACTATGACCTAACTTAAATTGGTTGACCACATCAAAATCAATATGGAGTACTTATAACTATATCCCCAAATTCCTTGTAAGCATGTTTACCCCTATTATCTATCTTAAATACACTCTTTAATCGACCCTCATTATCCAAATCTAAGCTAAAGAAAAAACCAGGACAAAATGACTGCATTTTAGAGAAATAAGCTTTTGAATAGCAGCCGCTGCATCTCTGGAGAGGGATCCCTCTCTAAGTCTTAATTTTATGACCCTATCAATATAATTTCAACAATCTATTTTGATAAAAGTTGTCTTCTCATATCCACCATATCCACCGGCTTCAACAACAATCGAATTATAACTTTTATGAAAAAAATACATGCTATATCATTCACATCTAGTTGTCGTTTCACATGAGCATTCAACTGTCGATAGCATTGAAATACTCTGGATTTAGAAGGACTAGTTTGGTGTTGTACTCGAGATGGACGGCAGTAATTTTCCATACTCCAACAACATCTGAATAAGCTGACAACCTAGTTTACAACGATTTGATTGTTAGGTTGGGGATTCAGTGTACTATTTGTATTACTACCTCTATCTCCTTCTTGACTACATGTGAATACAATGTACGTAATAACTCCTTTTTATTTTTCTGTGAAGTTCTTCTAATTGGAAAACCAAGATGATAGGCATACGTCTTATAGAATTAAAAGACTTCATTCTCATTTTTAAATTCCATCCTGACCTTGGGCTCAATCTCACTATCTTCCACAAATAACTATACATCATTCATTAAACCATAATCTTCTAAATTTAAAACACCTACCCAAAAAAAATATGATACAAATAAACTTAGTTCAAACTAAAAGTAAATTTTGAGAACGTTATAATTACATTATTTTGTTATTATCAGTCTTAAAGATATTATCTCCTAATTTCTTCATCACAATTATTTTGTTATTATCTTCAATTTAAATCCATAAACATGTAGTAGATATAAGATGAAATATATTTAATTAATTAATTCAGACATGAGAGAGCTTTGTTGGCCACAATGAGATGTCACTCTTCCAATGTTAGCTCCTAAATAATATCAGTAATATAAACCAAAGAAAATCAAAGATCAAAATATAAAACCTTCAATTACTAACATGATAACTATTTTGAACTTGTGATAAGCTAGTAGTTAACCTCTTGTCATAATTGTGATACAAATGGCAACACGCTATATGGTACTCCGCAGATAAACACATGGAATTCAAACTGGATTGAAGTTTATTATATCTAAGTCATAAATGTGCATTATGCAATGAGATAGATAACTCTACATTGTAAATTTTATGCTTTATGCAATGAGTTGAATCAAAGCAAAAGTTAGAAACTTCATTAGTGAAATAATTATGTCCTATACTTCTCTCTCAGCAATGGAAACTAACATACAACATATGTGCATGCAAATTTATCTTCTTTGAAGTTGTGATCCTATTAAGTACTAAAAAATTAGCTAGTTTTTTTAATGTCGAAAAATCTTGTTTATCCTACAACAAATATGTTCAAAATTAGTTTACAAAACAAATCCTTGTGCAGAGTTGTTCTATATTTATATCCCAACTATAACGTTTCATCAATCATTTTATACAATTATATTATACATGCACATTTGAAGAACAAAGATTGGAAATCCTAATTTAATAAATTTAAAATTTCGAAATAATGTCTAAATGAATTCTAAAAAATAACCAATACCTCCAATCAACTCAAATGTAACACCTACAACTAAAATATATCATATATCAATTATAAGAATTCAAATGAATCCTAATACCCAATTTTCGAAATCTTATTTCTGAAATTACCTCAAAGAGTCCAAAAACTTCGATTAAGACTGAAAGTGAGTTACCCCAGTCCTACGGATCAAGAAATCTATGAACGATAGAAAAAACAAATGAGCAAAGGCCGACGGATTCGAACAGAATCGAAAAAAAAACCTTGCAAAATGGGTACTACAAGATAACTCTTTTGAAGAAGTTTCCAAATCTACTTTTAGATCTAAATTTCGAGTATGAAGCTATCGATGGACAAAGGTGACGGTCGGTGAGAATGTCTCATAGGAAATTTATTAAAATACCATTGGCAAGATTTTGAGGAGATTATTTACAATCTCGTGTGTAATATTTTTTAGAAAAATGATAGGGAGAGTGAAAATCTGAAAGTGAAAAGCATAGTGAATGACGTGGCACCTTACATGCAGCGATCTCCGACGAGTTCATCGTGCCCTTCAGGATATAGTTTGATTCGGGACGGCGGCCGAAAGCCGCCGATGGTGTCCAAGCGATAATCGGACGTGTACATGTAAAGTGTCACGTCATGCCTACATCATTCACTATGTTTTTTACTCTCTCATTTTCATTCTCCCTATCATTGCTCTATTTTTTTATACATTAAGCATTATCCATATATATTAGATGTCAAAAAATCAAATGATGCTCTTTTTGTTAGAATAGTCAAAGTGACAATTTTTTTTATCAAAAAACACGCCACATTACATATCAATACTGATTGGGATGTTAACCTGAGACGAACATGTGGCTCAAAGAAGCTATGTAGCATAACTACAAGGGCGGGAGAGAAGTACTCGGGAGAGCGGAGCTTGAGCCCAACTCAGGAGAAGTGCCCGAGACCAACTCAGAAGAGCACAGTCCGAGCCCAACTCGGGAGAAGTGTCCCCAAGACCAACTTGGGAGAAGATTGTTCATTGTCCAAGACCAACTCGGGCGAAAAGTCCCAAGCCCAACTCGAGGGAAGAGTCCCCGAGTCCAACTCGAGGACGAGACCCCGAGACCAACTTGGGAGGGAAGTGTCCAAGACCAACTCGGGCAAAGAGTCTACGAGACCAAGTTAGGAGAGAGGACAGATGTGGAAAGTGTATCATTAGTGACAATAATGACAAACTTAATATATGCGGCAACAGTTACAAGCATCCCCCTTGAATAGGAAAGCTGGCAGGTGGTTACGATCCGTAATGCATGATAATAATGATAGATTTAATATGCACGACGATAATTATCAGTATCCCCGACGTGTGATAGCTAATAGGCGATCACGATTTGCGAGGCATAGAAACAGGGGAGGCGGTTACAGTAACGTGGGAGTACTCGAAGGAAAGAGACAACGATTATATAAAGTGCTTAGGCACCTAGGTAAAGGAGACCGAACTTTCTTAACTTTAAATAACTTATTCTCTTTGCTCCTCTCCTATTTCTGAAGAGTTTTTGACTTGAGCGTCAGAGAAGGCTCCGCCGGAACTCCTTCCAGTGTGTCCCTTTAACGTTCGTGTTAATTTCGCAGGCGAAGACATCCCTTTATTGTCACTCAAGGCTATACCACGGTGATCCATCGTCTACGTTATTCACTTCCGAAACAAATATTTTTTTATTTTCAAAATTATTCTTAACAATTAGGAATTCATAATTAATACTACGTAAATACTTAACTTTGAACATAAAAATTAAAATTTATAATTCTTACAATATAAATACTTCGACTCTTATTAATACCAACAAACTATTATAGTAATATGAATAGTTTATAGTTAATTAATATTGATCAATATTATATTATATTATAACTGCACTTCCACAGTTGCACTCTGACTAATGCTAATGATTATATTATAGCTCACGATTCGGGTGGTAACATCATACGATCCTATAATCTAGGAGTACTTAATCGATCCTGGATCATTTGAATCGTTATTTGTAGTGGAATCGAATTAGAATCAACCAGATATCGATGAGATTGTATAGGATCGGTATAATCAGTACAATCCTATCTTATAACGATTTTATATATTTTTTGTTGGGCCTGCTTTGTTGACCTTGTGTGTTTTTTTTCCAGAGATTAGACTCTAAGGATTTAATCCTACCGATTCGATACAATCCTTCTAATTCGATCTTGATCTCAAATCACCTTGCATAAGATCACAATCCTACAAACTATTATAAACGCTTCATCTCTACAATATTGATCAACACGGGCTAATATTATATTATAATATTGATTAACATGGGCTAATATTATATTATAACAATTATGAATCATATTAACTATAATATAAATAGTTCTATAACAACGAGATCATACTTATTACACTTGTGTAATTATAGCAGTTATAGAATCATCTGTACTAACTGTCTAATTATAAAAAATAAATACAATTTTAAAAAAAAATAAATGTAAAAAATGAAATAGAATATTCTTTTGATAATAAATATTTTTTAAAAAAAAATTGCCATGTATATTAGAATACAATGATGATATCGTTCATCTCATGATCGACAAAATATAACCAAAAACATTTTGACTTAACCAACGATCTTTTACACGACGAAATCAGATATTTAATAAAATATTTTACACCATTGAACAATAAATCCAAGACCTATTAGAACATACACGTACGTAGATACAAATTTATTCAGCCAACCAGTCAATCTCAATGATTGGAGCAGTGCAGTTGGCCTAAAGGAACTCCAACTGTAAATCCCTTCCGTAGGGGCATCATCCTTGTTATTTTTAATCTTGGCGTATCCCTCTCTCCTTCCACTCTCATTGGCTCGTCTCGATTCCCCTGGCGCTTGCTTCCCCAGGTGTTGGTGGATCGCCGAAGATGCACGCAATATTCTGAGTATCTTCTCGCTTTCTGTCTCCTTCGCCACCTGTTTTACTTGTCTTCTAGGAGAGCGAACGAAAGGGTGATGGGGAACTTGCTGCTGGGGTGCTCGGCCTCCGGGGAACGGCTGGTGACGGCGGCGAGGGACGGAGACGTGATTGAGGCGCAGAAGCTCGTGGAGATGAATCCTGGTCTCGCTAGATACGCAACGTTTGCCGGTATCAGCTCGCCGTTGCATGCGGCCGCCGCCAGAGGCCATGCTGAGGTGAGGCCTTCGTTTATATCCATAATGTATCTTAAATTACTGATCTCTTTCGATTTTTTTTTCCTGGTAAAAAAAACAACTATACAAATCGTGAGATCCAAATAGTGTTTCAAGAACTTATATCTGCTCGTCATTTTAAGAAGAGTTCCGAGAAACAGATCCAATTTTGATGAATAGGCATAAGGATCAGACTTGTAGACGAGCAGTGGCTGAATAAAATCTTGTACACAAATTCCGTTAAATTGTTCCTTCTTCTTCCTCTGTTTTTCTTTCTCTTTGGAGAAAACTGAAGAAAGATCTCTCCTTGTTGATCCACTTAAAACTGATTGATACAAAATGGCTTTGTATATTGATTGATACACTACGATCTTCCAGATCGTGATGATGTTGCTGGAGAAGGGAGCAAGCTTGAACTTGAAGAACATTTACGGCCATGTGAGCATCATTAAACACTAAACCAAGTTTAACAGGATTTACTGATTACTACTGTGTTCTGATTTCTCTTCTCCAAAAACAATTAGACTCCATTGATGGAAGCATGCTGCAGTGGTCGATGGGAGGTGGTGCAGATTCTACTGCTCTTCAGGTGCAACGTATGTGTGTGTGAGCATGCATTCATGTTTTACATCCTCCATTGCTGTGACTCATGACTGTTTTTTTTTTATTTCTTAAAAAAGGTATCGAAACTGGAGCTCCTGAGTAGTAGAACGGCACTTCACTTTGCATCTGCTGGAGGACACGCTCGATGCATTAGACTGCTGGCTGCATATTTTTTCCCTGGTTTTTCTCTTTCTACAGTAACCGATTCTTTGTAAGTGTTTATAGACAAATAGATTGCAAGCCTCTTTTGCTAAAATCTCATGAATTCGATACTGAATCAAGATCATTTGGAGTCCATTTTTAGCCTAATCAAAGTGTCCTCTTTGTTTCTGATAGTGCACTCACAAGGTTCATCAATAAGGCTGCAAATGGGGGCATAACCGCCCTCCACCTAGCTGCACTAAATGGGCACTCAGATTGCGTGCATCTGCTGCTTGATCTACATGCCAATATCTCAACCACGACGCTTTCTTATACATCTTCGACAATGGAAATAGGTTTCTTGATTCCTTTTGTATTGTCAAAAGATGAAGCACTTCTTTGAATTCTTCATAAAACAATCTCCCTGCAATTTGTTGGACAGGGGCTGGAAGCACACCTTTGCATTATGCTGCTTGTGGTGGAAACCTCAAGTGCTGCCAGGCAAATTAACTCAAACTCTTAGATTATTCGATGTAATTGCGGCTAAAGTTCGAAGTCTTTTCTTCTTTTATAGGTTCTTCTCGCTCGGGGAGCAAGCAGAACTACTATGAATTGCAATGGGTAAATCTCTCTAGCCTTTTCTCTGATACCAAAATGAATGGAACGTTCATGATTCTTATCGTTTATTGTTTTGATTTTGTTTTTTTTTTTCAGGTGGCTTCCAGTTGATGTTGCAAGGATTTGTGGATCTCATTGGCTTATACCCTTGCTAACACCCCATTCTAGCCAATTAGTTCCTGCCTTTCCTCCATCAAACTACTTGCCCTTGCCTCTCATGAGCATCCTGCAAATTGCCAGGTGGGCTTGCATGTTGTTTTGTAACACACGATTTTGTCATTAGGAACAAACTCATTAAGTGATTTAATTGGTGTTAATTAGATCCTGTGCATCCTAGAACTTTCGATTTAGAATTCATGATTAGGAAACCTCTATGGGTTACATTTATGCAGAATTAATGGTTTGCATTCTTCAACTTCCTCTTGTGCTGAGAGTGACCTATGTGCTGTTTGCTTGGAGAGAACTTGCACGGTAGCTGCTGAAGGTAAACAACCTCATATGATCAAGTGTTCTACTTGTTCAGCGTGATGTGTTTTTACACTTGATTTACAGGTTGCGGTCATGAACTCTGCACAAGGTGTGCACTGTGTCTTTGCTCGACGAGCAGCATCGACTCGGAGGTGTCAGCGCCGCCTGGTTCAGTTCCCTGTCCTCTCTGTAGGAAAGGGATCGCATCTTTTGTAAGCTTGCCAACAACTGAAATGGAGGCAGGCCAAGGCATTAGCCTCTGCAGCAAATGCAGTGGTCAGGTTCATGGTCGATCTCACAATCCATTTGCTACAACCTGTGGACGTGAACTGTGTAGATAGTTTCTCCAGCAGTTTGTGGGGCAATCAATGATAGCACATTCTTTTATATGAATGTAGATGGAAGATTGTTTTGTAAATTCAAACTCAAGGTGCATGGCTTTTACTCTGTAGTCTCATTTATGAAAAGATTGTGAAAAGGGTTGCAAAATCTAACAAGCATTTTGGGTTTACTTTCATTCAGAATGTAACATAAAAAAGAAACAAAAATAAATAAACTTAAGAAGGCCTACCTTAACAACAGAAGAAAGCTATAACCACAATACTAACAAAGAATAGACCAACAGGAAACATGGCAATCAAATTAACTTTCATAGTTTCTGCAAGAAAGTAAAGGTCCACTAATTGATCCTTTATTGGTTGCAAAATAGAGGTTAACAGATAAACACAAACAAAGCAAACGCAATCCAGTCAATTTTGTAAATCATCTTTCACTTAAAGCTTGGCAAGCAATCCAGTGCTAGATATCAACTTTGGTGATCCACCATCTTTATCAACCTCGCTAACACTCGGCGGCACATCTACTGCTGGGGAGCAGTTGAAGAAGCCATGCGGCTGCAGTGTACAAAAAAAAAAAACAAGTCAAACATTATTTTAATATTTCATATTTCTTTTCAATTATATTATATTATCTTTATAATATTTTTTTCAAATAAGATCGCCACAGTTTCGATGGTAAAGAACATAAAATCTTTCCTACAGCTTCAGCAAGGCTTCCCAACTAATCCTACAGCCTCAGCAAGGCTTCCCAACTAATCCTATTGCTTCAGCAAGGCTTCCCAACTAATCTTATAGGACAATGATTTTGCAGACACAAGCAGCAAGCATATCGAGCTCAACAAAAAAGATGAGGAAACTAAGGAAATGAAAATGGGCAAAATTTACCATAAGCATGAATCCGATCCTTTCCACAGGCATAACCGGCCAATCTTCCAACCTGGGTATGTGGGTGATGCCAAACACATACCTGCAATCAAGACCACCGATAAGAAATAACTGATAATGAGCATCATGAAGGAATAAAAACTCAGAGATAGTTGAAGCCCAACCCAAATGACTAAAAAGGGGATCAACTAATTAATGAGACGAGATAAGGCACTAGATGAGTATATGAAGTAATAAATTTAATGACTGTTATCCAGGAAACTAACCATAAGACAATGTTGGTTTCCTCAAGGGACCTATTCTTTTTAACCCATGTTGCCAACCCCTCATTTAAGCGTGGATTTTGATTGGGAAACTCTCCTCCAGGAAACATTTCATCACGACTGTAAGCTGTGACCCATAGATTGTGTTTTAAGAAGCCTGCTCTTCTCAAAAATTTTGCTTCTGGGCCAGCTAATGGGAGGCAATTCAGCCCAGGCACAAGCTTATAGCCTGTAGGTTGGCCTGTTCGATTTACAGTTCGTGTATTCCTTACCTGAAAATCATTATAAGTTTCGTCAGTTAAAATTGTTTATATTAAAATAAAAACGTGATAGGATGGTCAAAAGACAAGAAAAATATAACTTAGGAGATACAAAACCGCATACACAAGAATAGAAAAGGTAGCAATCAGAAATCACCAAATAACAGTTCAATTGGACACCTTAATCTCAACCAAAATACTAGTATGAAAAAAGTGAATCATGATATTATCAAAGGAGTCTAGGAAGGGACAACTAAAATAAGTTTATCCAACAACCCAATCTCATCAGGCAACAAAGCTTACAAATATAATGTTGCCTCACATCCAAATAAGATGATACAATACATAATACAGGATGATATAAACATGTAAAAGAATGCTGGGTAAAAAACACCAAAATAAAATGAGACACTCAAGAGAAACCAATATGGCACTTACAATCCAGTGGCGTGCAGACAATGGATCACAATCCCGCATAGCCTCCGATTCTGATTTGAGAAGCTTTTCTTCGGCATAAAAAGCATTGTTATGAATGTTATCTTGACCTGGTTCTTCAACTTTAACGTTCACCTCAATCACCTAAAGGAAAAGAAGCTAGAAGTCTTGTTAATTATTAACAAATACGTTTTCCCTTGGGAAAAAATGAAAAAGACATGTCATATGTAGGATGTACACTGACAACGCCAGTTCATCTAATAATGTAGTATTTCCTTGGGATATGATTTGGCTATAATATGTGCCAAGAAGCCCATCAAACAAGGGATCTAACCTCAAATTCTAAGCAATGCAGATGAAAATTCAATTTTTTTAAAAAACATACCTGATTAAATGCTTCAGTGGGTTTACAATCAACAGCCATGTCCATACGAGCAACAAAGAAATGTTGATGAACTGGTGCATACAACCCTGGGGCAATGGTTGTCCCATATTTTCTAGACTGACCAGGTTGCAAAGCACCCAAGCTTAATATTCCAGTCAATTTTACTTCAGCTTCAATTTTACCATCCTGCATTCAAGTGACAGTATTTGGCTAAGGTTTACAAGCAAAATTACCATAAAATTATACACATGAGACAAAAAAACTGCCTAAATTAACAAATTAAAACCCCCAGAATCCCAAAATCCTAATTTTTATTGTCATACAAATCTGTTCGACTCTTTTAATAGACCAGTGCAATCCTACCTCCTGCTGCACTGCATCTTTACAAGTGCAGAACCTCATTGCTATCCTGCACCAAATTTCAGTCCATTTTTCAATTAGTTTTCCCTGTCGATTCATCCTAAACTGTGCCCAAAACCTGTTATTGCATGATTCCACCACAAACTACCGTGCAAAGCAAATCACAATTTTATTCAACATGCATTGGAATGTATTGTTACAAACAGAATCCCAGATGTCATTTAGTACTGCTAAGATCTTGAATCAAGCATCTCTCTGACTATCTCTGTAGGAATAGCTTAAACCTTGGTTTATCTTCTTGGCAAAAAAACCCTTAGCTTTCTATCATGTCTTGAGTAAATGAACATTTATATAATGCTTTCATATGTATATACAATGTTTTCATCTTGATTCTTGATGGAGAAGAAAATTATCAATGAGGCATAGAAGTAATGAGTGTTGAAGATACTAGTGATGATCAACAAGGTATATCCATTTCAAGCCTAAAAAGTTATCTATGGCTATATTGAAGAACAATTTCAATTTTAACAACAGAGGTTGATAGCATTACGACAATTAAGGAATTTGAGTAGAACTTCAACAACTTCCAGTGGAAATACTTAGTCTGGACAAAGAAACAAAAATGTGCTAAAATATAGAATAAACCATAAAATCACATATGCAAAATATTCCTCACAGAACTTACCTGATAGAAGTGCCAGAAAAAGCCATATTCATAGTTAGCAACAGTACATATGAAAGAAATAGTTAACCTCCTTGATCGCCTAACTTCCGCTAAACCTGTTCGCCAATCATGATGTTTCCATAAGATTCCATGGTCCTCCTCATGCAAACAGACACAATTTTCGATGGTCTCCACACCGCCAGTATAGTTAGTAAAATGAGCATCAAAATATTTGATGTAACCCAGACAGTCACAACCCTAGATCATCAACAGTTGTCAGATAATCAATAGATAAGGAAAACAAAGAAAAGAAGATAACTATTAATGCAAAACCAAACATTTCATAATAGAAAATCATACCCTTTTAAGAGAGTGAGCATTTTTCCCAAGACCATCTTCACCAGCATCAAATGCATTCTTGCGGTAATGTGGCTCATTCGGATCTCCATATGGAACTACCATCTCAACAAAACTCAATCTATGTGCGACAGGTCTCCTACCACGACTGCCATCAATGTATGCTAAAGAGTGTATTACTAAGCCCTCCCTTGGGGTGAAACCAATCCGGAAGCTCCACTATTAAGAAGAAATTTGCGAATTTTTGCATTTGATAGATTTGATAAGGAAATAAACATCAAGGGGTATCAAAACTAAAGAAGTTATGAAAGGGCTAAAAATACCTTTTGCCATTCCACAAAATAACCATTTATGCGGAAGCTTGGGCCCTCAGGCTGAATAATTTGCAGAGGTTTCACATCACTTCTGTCTACACCGCCACGAGTTTCTCCAGCTGTATAGTTTCTCAATGGATCTGCTGGAGGCAGAGGAACCAGTTTCTTATCTTCAAACTGAATTATCACATTGTTTTGTATGTCAACAAGAATATAAATGCCTTCAACAGGACGTGCATAACCATTCTCCATGGGGCAATCACTCTCCGTTCGGCAAAAAATTAGTGGTTTTGCAAGTCTGCGGCTAGGAGCATCAGCATCAATATGATAACCAACACACCTGGAGAATGTTAATGTCATATAAAGAACTCCTTAGGTGCATGCCACAAAAAGTAAAAAAGTTTGATTAGTACAACTTACCATGCATCAACCATTACAAGATCCATATCATCTACCCCTCTCTTTCTCATAGCCTCAATGAATGGAGGATAGCTCTTAACAGCAGCTTCACACTCCGCATATTCTATAGCATCCTGTAGTTGAGAAGTAAGAGCAATGACTAAAATATATTCTGTTCACAAGTTATAACCAATGATGAGGAATAAACTCATTGACAATGCTAGTGTACGTGGAAGATCTAAGAATATTAGAAATGCAAATAGGGCTTCCCAAACAATATCATAGAGGTTGAGAAATGTAACAAACTGCAGAATTAATTAGCTTAATATGACGCATCTAAGCACAAAAGAGGCATCATAACCAACTTTTTGTTTACAGAAATCAAACATAGAAGCTCTTATGGATGCTTTAGCAGGTTTATATAAAAAGAAAAACTACTTGCACAAACTACTGAAGGAACTGAGCTAATAACTTGAGTAAATACAAGCACCAAGAAGTTTGCAATAATGTGATGGTTGCTACCACTTCTCTTTCTCAGAAGGAAAAAAGTAATAATTGGAGGCAAATTTGGAAAACAATCGAGTGTGGATGCTCAAGTGGAACAAAGATTTTGTTCAGTGCAAAACCAAGGAGGGCCTTCCACTTATTTATTTCTATAACTTCTCCAGAAGGACATACCATGGGAGGTTGTACATCAGGAACAACATCAGACGTGATGACTCTTCCTCTATGATGGCCACCACGAGTAGCAGCATGTACTTCAGATAGTTCAACAACCCAGATGCTGGTTTCATTTGACTTTTTGTTATAGACAACAAGCCGAGCCCTCTTAGGAGGAAGTTTGCTTGGGATGACAGGAGCACCTTTTGTTCTGGGAAGCAGAGATGGTTGGAAAGGGGGGAAAAAGTAGGCATCAGCTAATGCCACAATACTTTTCTCAGGCTCCAACAGAACGACTTCAACAAACCTCATACCATCCCTGACCTGCAATGAAATAATGTTAACTAGCTTCAAAGAATTAAATTTTATCAAATAAAGGGAAAAAGTTACAGCAAAAGTCTGATAGCACCAAAAGGGTACACTCTCAAACCTCAGGGGTTGCACCGGCAGCCCTAACAGTTGCTACTGCAACAGAGATTTCAGCAGCAGATAATGGATCGAGAGGGTGGCTTGACTGAGACCTCATCATCATGGGTGTCCCTTGTGTGAAATATCAGACATCAGAAATCAGAATCAATCAAAGCAACATACCAATGATGCTAATACAGTCTCCTTTGTCAACAGTTTTGGCAAAATGAAATTGATATAACAAAAGACAAAGAAGATCCCTAGCGTATCATGATTCATGATGTTTGATGGGGATTCACTATTGAAGTAGACCACCAGGCTGCAAAACTAAAATGAACTGAATTGTGGATTTTAAACTTGTAATTGTTTCTAACTTTTTGTTTTGGTTTCTAAATATTCCATATTTGTATGTAGGCCTAAATGAGTTGAAGTTTTTTTAATTTTTTAATTTTTTTATTTTTTTATTTAAAAAAAAAGTATTAGTGGCTCCATGTTGAATTTATCTAGGAGATTGAGCAAAGCAAAAGGATATCATTTCGGTAGTAAAATGGAACCCTGTAAACAGGATTCTTCTTCGTTATGAGTGTGGATGATTATTTTTGTTGGGGAACCCCTCTTCTTCTACAACACTGGTCTGAGGTCGCCATACCACCAAGAGGCCACTAGTGGTTTTTCTGTTATCCACGGCAAGTATAAAGCTCATATTGATGTTGCTTATACCTTCCTATTGCTTCCTTCTTCCTGTCTTCTCTATTATGCGACTGTGCATGTAGAAGTCAACACCGAGTGGATCTGGTTATCCAATTATTTTCCAAACCTCCTCCTCAACATATCTGCTCAAATTTGACAAAGTTTGGAGCTCCCAGACTTATCTCCGGTTGACTTCCTGGCTTCTAGCACGACAAGGACACTTACATCCGTGTTCCTATTTGTAGCCCACACCTGATCGTGCGCTTGAGAGAGACAAGAAACACACTGATTCCTGGTTTCTAGCACGACAAACACACTTACATATGCTGCTTCAGATCAAGAGAATGGAGCTCACACCGGAATTTGTACACTTGAACTAAATTATAGCCCATTGAAGCATCACAAGGTTTGTCAGATAAAGCCACTTGACTCTGAAGTTGGTTTTGAAATATGGCATTCAATAAGCTTATTGTAAATTTCATATCGTGGAATAGTGTATCTCCACTTTGGAACAAATTATTGCTGAGATTCGATTAATAGTGTGGAACTGGGCAAATCAACAATCAATTGGTTGGAATCACCAATGTGTCAAAAAAATATGAATTGATCAATTTCATATCATCATTTAAATGCTCTGGTAAATTTTCTTGTTAGATCATTGTTCATCTTGTTCTACATCAATATGCTTAGCTGGAAAGCCGAATCATTTCTAGCAAAAGGACAGGTGAATTTCACAACTGCAATACCAGTAGCAGGGAAACAAAATAGGGGTCAGACAATCACTAAGTTCCTTTGCAAAATCTATATCAATGGGAATGTGTAATGATTATTTCACCAAAATACCTATACAAACATCCCTAAAATACTTTGACAAAACATTGCTTTTAAATAACACGTTCCACGATACCATTTGCAATAAAATAATAATTCTTCAGGCATTACATTGTTATTATGGTTAAAACATGATTCCTAGCATTGTGAATTCCATAACACCATATATTTTTTCGCCTTCATTGTGAATTTACAATGCAACTCCTCCCATAACGAACCAGTCATGGCCGATCTCAAGCCCGGATAAAAGAAGAGGATTGTGTTAGGTCGCTGGCCATTAAACTATGACAAATGTTCAATGAATGAATCCATCAAACTATTGTGCTAACATCTAGGTAAGGACCATTACATTTTCATAACTCGAGTGTAGTGTTAAATATACAAGAGTTCGCATTGTATAGTTGGATTGTAATGTACTGGCAAAAACCGCTACATCTCTATGAGAACTTGGGTGTAGTGTTAAATAGACAAGAGTTTTCACACCATAGGTTGGATAAGAATAAAATTATAAAAAAACTAATAGTCTAAGATTTAGAGCATGAGACATGAGAACCCTCAATGTAAAGTAATGAAGATAGTAGATATGATGATTAGGAGAAGAATTAGTATTTTGTGTCTTACAAGTGACAAAATGGGTAGACAAGAAGACAAAGATAACCTAGGATGAAGTTATAGAAGTAGTTAGAAAGGGAGATAGAATTCTAGCTCTCAAGATAGTAGTGGCGAAAGAAACTATGAACATAATTAGCATATATGTACCTCAAATAGGATTAGATGAAGACACAAATTAAGATTTTGAGACGATCTAGATGAAGGATTACAAAACATTCAACCAAATGAAATAATTTTAATAGGAGACAATCTAAATGAGCATGTTGGAGTAAAAAATAAGAAATATGAGAGGGTGCATGGGGTTATGAGTTTGGAACAAGAAACAAAGAAAGGAAAACTATATTATATTTTGCGATAGCATATGACCTTATACTAGATAATATATTTTTTAAGAAAGTAGAAAAAAAAATTATACCGTTCAATAGTGTGAATAATAAATTGCAAATTAACTTTCTCGTGGTTAGGAAGAGAGATAGAAAGATTTGTAAAAATTACAAGGTTACCATAGAAAAAGCTTAACTATCCAACATAGGTTAGTAGTGTTAGATATACACCTCAATTATAGTATCAATCAAAGGAAAATATATACAACTTCTAGAATTAAGTTGTGGAAGTTAAAGGATGGGAAACAAAACATATTTAAGGAAAAGGTAGGAGTACGAGCATTAGACGAAATATAAGGTGACTGTAAAAGTAGCTAAGAATATCCTTAGTGAGTCAAAGTGGCAAGTACCACCAAGTAAGGAATCTTGCTAGTGGAATGAAAAAGTACAAGAAAAAGTAAAGGAAAACGAACAACCTGTAAAGAATTATATATTTGAAGAACGAATAAAACTTAAAAAAAATATTGAATAACCAAGAAAGAGACTAAAAAAACAGTAAATGAAGCAAAGAATAAAACTTTTGAATGGTTATATCGAAAATTGGATACATAGAAAGGGGAAAGAGATATTTATAGAATAGCTAAAATCAGAAAGAAAACAAGAGATCTTATCATAACACGATGTATTAAAGATCAATGCAATACGATACTAGTAAATGATGGAGAAATAAAAGAGCAGTCGAAAACATATTTTCACCAACTTTTTATTGAACGTTTAGGTGACTAACTTACCAACTTAACTTAGGTAATTTAAGTAAATCAAATGAGTATAAAAATTTAAATTTTTATCATAAAATTCAAACTTTAGATGTAGACCAAGCTTACCAGATGATATTCTGATAGAGGTATGGAAGTGTCTAGGAAAATGAGGTATTGAATGACTTACAAAATTATTTAACATAATATTGAAAACGAAAAAAATATCTAATCAATAGAGGGTAAGTACTCTAATTTCCCTTGTATAAGAATAAGGTAGACGTACAAAATTATACAAACTATAGAAATATTAAACTAATGAGTCATACTATGAAACATTGAGAAAGAGTAATAAAAAAAATTAAGAAAGAAGACCACGGTGACCAAATCAATTTGGGTTCATGCCTGCAATGTCAACAATAGAAACTATATATTTTCTCAGGCAAATAATTGAAATGATTCGAGTGCAAAATCAAGATCTACATATGGTTAACTTAGAAAAAACTTATAATAAAGTCATAAGAGAAATTAAATGGAGAATCGAAAAAAAGAGAAATGTTAGTGTAACATATATTGAACTAATTAAGGAAATGTATGAGGATGTAAGTGTAACAACCAGAGTGAAGACTTTGAGCGGATTAATTGAAACATTTCCAATAAAGATCAAGGATAAGCTCTGGTCCATATCTTTTTACACAAACTCACTGGACACATTCAAAACACAATATCGTGGTACATATTGTTTGTAGATGATATTATTTTTGTAGATGAGACACGTGAGGAGTAAATGCTAAACTAGAATATTAGCGAGAAACACTAGAAGTGAAATATTTTAGGCTTAGTAGAATAAAACAGAATATATGGAATTTAAGTTTAGAAATATTAGATGTAATGAGATAATTGTTAAATATGAGATAACAAGTTATCTAGAACTGAGAGCATTAAATATTTGTGATAATTTTTGCAAAACGATGGAGGAATTGAGAGATGTCCTACATGCAGAATGATTGAAATGGAGAAGAGCCTCGAGTGTTTTATGTGATCGTAAAACACATCTAAAACTTAAAAAGGGAAATTCTACAAAACGGATTAAACCTGCTATGTTATATGGCGCTGAATGTTGGACTATAACTCGAGCACATTAGTAAAAACTGAGAGTTGCGGAGATGAGAATGTTAAGGTGGATGAGTGGGAATACGAGAATGCGAATAAGAAATGAGAGCATTAGAGAGAAAGTCGGAGTTGCATCTATTGAGAAAACTCCGCAAGACACGTTTACAATTTATTTAAGTATAGATGATGATATAGTAGGGATAGCGCTTAATGACATAAAATGATTTATATAACCGACCCTACCTAGTGGGATAATGTTTGGTTGTTATTGTTGTATTGTGAATTTACAATGCCTTGGTAAACATTATATGTTAATCAAACCCAGCAAAGATCAGATTTTAAGGGGACGTTTGGTATGCTTATTTTCTATTTTCATTTTCTATAGAAAATGCGATTTTCTGGAAAACATGTTTGGTTTGCATTTTCCAGCCTTATTTTCTAGAAAAAGATATAACATTTTCTAGAAAACTAGAGAATGAAATAAAGTCATTTTTCAGAAAATGAGAAAATGCGATTTTCTGGAAAATAAAAATAGAAAATGGAGCAAACCAAACGCCCCCTAAACTTTTCTGTACATGTTTTTTCTTCTTTCTTGCCCACATTAAAGTCTTTATTATCTGCACTCCACAATTCCCAAATTCCTATAAGTAACATGCAATAAATCGATAGTATTGATAACCCCGACAAGACAAGATCCAATAATACCAAACGACACAAAGATCACAGATAAACAACACTATAATATAACAGAAAGTAAAAACAAAAAAAAAAACAAAAGGACGGAGAATCGCTACCCTTAGCAGAAGCCTTAGCAGCAGACGGATCCTGAATATCCTCGACAGGGTCGATGAGCGAGGTCATGGCCGTCGTGGCGCCCACTGCTACCGCAGCTGATCTCTTGGCTCCATCCTCCGCGATCCAGCCCCCCTTGGAGGGAGCGGTCGCAACGCCGGAGCAGCAAGGCGCCGCTTTTTCCTCAGTTGTGGCCATTGCAGGGGATTTGCAAGCTCGCCGAATCCGCCGTAATAACCCTCTCCGCCGATGCCACGATCTGACATGCAGCAACCCTGCTCGTTCCGCTGTTCCGTTCCTTTCTCCGTCCCCCCTGCCCCTTTGGTGGTGTATAACACTGGGTGGCAAAAGAAGGGGAAGGGGATCGATTTGTTGCCTTCGGCTGGAGAGAGAGAGAGAGAGAGAGAGAGAGAGATGATGGGCTACGAAAGGGCAAGGCCGCTGCGTGATCGCTGCGCTTTTCACGTGGATTTAATAGTCATAGACTGCGAACTGCCAAAGAGGGCGATATTTAGAGATGGGACAGGTGTCGGTCACTGCCGGTGACTTCCACGTGAGGGATCACTGATCAGTGGAAATACCGATCCAGTGTATTATAAACCGATGTCTTAATCGTTACATAGAGTAATTTATTTAAAAAGCATGTATAATTATATAATTTTAAAAATATAATTTTCATTAATTTCTTAAAACTATAAAAATATTAATATCAAAATAAAAAATCCGCTCCTTTAATTGGAATCTTGAGAATGACCTCCCTCATCATTTATTATTACACTAAGTGAGAATAATATACTGCGAATAATACTCTTGCGTGTTTGTATGGATCCAATGCGTTCGAATTCAGGTGCCTGAATTCATATCACAATGATTTTTTTTATTTTTTAAAATAAATTTAAAATTTTAAAATTTAGAGATTAGATTATAATGAGTTTAAACTAATAAGATTTTTTTTTCTATGATTCAATTTTTTCTCTTAGTTATAGTGTTCAAGATAAAAAAAATTTAAATATTCATGGAGTATATGATATGTATTTAGGATTTAAAATTTTAGAATTTAGGAGATTGAATTATAGTAGATTTAAGTGAATAAGATTTTTTTTCTAAAATTTAATTATTTTTTTTGGATTATAATGTTTAAAATAAAAATTTTAAATGTTTATGGAATATTAAAATTTTTGTGAAGAAAATTTTGATAAAAAAGATTAAATTTTCTAGCACCTCAATAATTATTAAAAAAAAATTGAGACTCGAGATAGCCTCCTATTTTAGGGATGGACAAATGCACAGTACATCCTCCATAACGTAAAACTTCTCTACACGTGCAGTGCATTGCCCTCAGCGTAAAACTTCTCTACACTAGAGTACTCTATTCTGTATTAGTATTTTTTTAACTGAAAACTATTTTTATTTTTAATATTATTATAATAATTATAAGATAGTTGCTACGCAATTACAATATGATAACTACTTACCTAATTATAACAGTTATAAGTACATAATTATTATAATAAAATTTAATTCCGATCGATATTAATAATATCATCTTTTAGTCATTATATAATTCACAACTATTACAATATATGTGTGCTTTCATATCTATATAATATTATATATATATACAATATTTTATAATCGTCAAAAATTAATATATTATATATATCTGTTAGTAACTTCAGATATCTAAGATAAATTGATATAATAATGTAATAATTCAATATATAAAATGAATTAAATTAGATATATCGAATAATTTAACATAGATACAAGATAAAATTAATCATGATTATTGAAGTTGATCAATTATATCGAAAATTATTAATATCTATTTTGATATTGATTTATTATTTGTATATTTTTTTATTAGTTTTTTTTATTTTTTATTTTTTTTTTTTTTTTTTTTTTTATTTTTTTTTTTTTTTTTTTTTTTTTTTTTTTTTTTTTTTTTTTTTTTTTTTTTTTTATTTTTAACTTAATATAGTCTTATATTATTAATATTATATTAATAATATTATTAACTAATATAATATAATATTATCAATATATAAAAGACTTTTTACTAATATAATTCAATATTATTTATAATAATTATAATATTTATTTTATAATTATATATTATAATAATTATAAAATCATAATTATTATAATTATATAATAGTTTCGAAATATAATTATACAGTATACATGGAAGAGAAGGATGTCCGCTTTTGACTTTTGTCTAAATATTATTTTTATCTTTAATTATTTAAGATACTCGAAACGTATAATTAAGAATAATACATTTTAAGTGTTAAAACATTTAAAAGAGTCTGAATTTATTTATCTAATTATCATAAATTAATGTACGATGCAGAAGCACTTAGAGGATGGAGGACCAAATTTGAAATAAGAATATTAACTATAATTTATTATAAAAAATTATTTTAAGTGAAAAACAAATTAAAAATTACGGTTATTTGGATAGATGTCTCTGGACGAATCAATCACTTTGAGATTAACCAATTCGAAAAGACTAACCGACCAGTCGCCCCCAATTAAAAAAATAATTAAATACATTATAAAAAATTCTATATTATTTGCAAAGTTTGCTTAATGACAAGCGATGACACGGAGACCAACCGACCTGCTCCGCTTTCCATCAGAGGCGTGCAGCCTTATCTTCCAATCCTTGTCTTAACGCAATTAATTAATTAATTATTCTCTAATCGTGACTATCTCCCGTCACACATCACAGTTCGGTATTCACTCGGGCGGTGGGGCCCACCTCCTTTTCTTTTCCCAAAACACGCCAAACTAATTAATATCAAAGCCGAAATAGGTCACATTATCGGAGTGGGTATAATAATAATAATATCTAATAAATATAAACAAATAAATTATAAAAATATTTTATTTTATTTTAATAATTCTTTATACAAAAAAATCATATACTTCCCTAAACATTTTATATCTATTAAAAATTAATTTTAAAATCTATTAAATAATTATTATGTATATAGGTCAAACAAATTAGAAAGAGCGAGCTCAGTTATGAACATTGCATTAATAATATTTTTTATATAAAATTTTTATTTTTTATATAGAAATTTTTATTTTCTTTATATATATATATATATATATAATTTGATCCTTTTAGAAATCTAGATTCATAGTAGATCTAATGATAAATTTAATTTTTGTTTTAGCACTCTTTTAGGTTTAAATTCTTTGGAAGACTAAATTTAAAAAAAATGTATATTTTTTAAATTTTAATTAAATATACATTATATATCTTTAAAAAATTAAGGAAGATATTATAATAATAATTATTTTTTTATTATTTCTTAAATTTATAATTTTAAATCCGTCACTGATTGCATCCGACAAGGCTGGAGTCATGTGAGTCAGCAAATAGCTGGAAGATTAAGATGATAATTATGAACGACTAAATTATTTATATATAATTAAACAAAAATTCTGGCCGTAAATTAATGAGGGCCTTCACGTGATTAATTAATTGCGAAAGAAGACCTTCAATTAGTTATCCAAACGTTTTTCGTTTTCTTTCTTTCGCTCTCACCAATTTCTCTGTCTGATCTCCTGTTTAGGGAAGAAGATGAAGATCTCCTTGTCGATGAAACCGTTGACCAAAGAAGATGTTGCTTGCGTTATTCTTGCAGCTGTTCTCGTATATATCGTCTTAGTGATGATCTTCGACGAACTGAGGAGGCATCGCCGGCGGATCTTTATTCGTCGACGATGCTAGCGCTAGCCGTCGATGAGATATGGGGCTGGGGAGGAGGAGCCTGAGGGTTCATTGTTTATATATCTTCTTCGTGATTTACAGTTGACGTCTCAGATACGAGTTCGATCCATGATGGCTTTGCAATTGCCATGGAAATCGATCAGTCGATATCGCTGTCGTGCGTGTCTTCTTTCTGTTTTCCCTTTTCTAACTTCGTGTCTAATTCTTCCGGTCTCGGATAAATGTCCGGATATGTTTACCTTGTGATCAATAAAGTCCATGACACTACTTAGGAAAAAAAGATTACCGACTCAGGAAAAAAAGGATTACCTTGTGATCAGTAAAGTTCATGACACTACTTTTTACAATAAATAAATATATATTTGACTGTATTTTTTTTAAATAATAAATATGTATTTAACCGATATTTGTTTTTAAAAAAGAATAATGATTGGGACAGTGAATTTGGGATAGTGAATGAGACAGTGAATGACGTGCAATTATTGTGTACACGTTCGATCGCCGATCGGACACCACCGATGGTCTCTGATTATCGTCCTGAATCAAACTATACCTTCAGAGGACGGTAAACTCGTCAGGATCACCGGCAACGGTGAACCTATCGAAATCGACGGTCAATGATGCGAGATCGCAATTGCGATGATCCCCGACGGGTTCACCGTGCCCCCCAGGGTATAGTTTGGTTCGGGGCGGCGGCCGAAGGCCGCCGGTAGTGTCCGATCGACGATCGGACGTGTACACAATAATTACCACGTTATTCACTGTCTCATTCACTGTCCCAAATTCATTGTCCCTATCATCACTCTTTAAAAATATATCAACATCTCCATCGTGTGTATCCCGTATGTGTACCTATATTTAACTACCTCTATATTTACGGGTCAGTTCTAGGAGATGATTGAGGCAACAAATCTATTTTTTTAGATAATATTCATAGGAGATCATTGAGGTAACAAACTTATTTTTTTAGATAATATTTAATGTTGGAGAGAATGAAGATAATGATCTTTAAACAGACCGAAAGAGGTTTAAAAGAGAATGGAGTAGAATTCAATAATAATTGTTCTTAATCTGCTTAATTCATTTTCAAACGACAACTATAAAAGCATATTTATAAATACAAAAGGATATTTTAACTGTCACATCCAAAAGTACTTTTAAAAGACGTTCAAATAACTCTTCGTTACTAAATGTAAAAAAATATACTCTAACAATATACTTTAGGAATATACTCTAGAGTTAATAAATAATTAATATTCATTCATATACATAAAAAATTAAATTTATTATTTCAACATCCCCTTATGCAATATTTGATTAGGTCAATGTAATTGATCTTGTAATATAATTAAGTATGGAATACAATCTAGGATTACATGTTATTATAGCCTTGTAATCTAGAATACAAAACTTTATTTAGCTTTTGTAATACAGATTATATTACATTAATATCACGCCCCCAGAAGCCCGTACTCGCTCGAAAATCGGGCAACCCCTCCCTGGTACGGCGGACAATCTGAAACTTATACATACATCACTCCACACATATAAAGCTCAGCTACACTCGGCTGATATTCATACAACCACAACCACACCCACGTAGTTAAAATAACATAACTGACAAATAATAACACATAATAAATAATTCTCCATAAGTTAAAATGCAACAACTTAAAATCCGACGGAAATATACAATTACATGTCTAACGAAAAGCCAAAAATCATCCGAAATGATAATAAAACCAAAGTGACACCAATACAATCAGAAGACTACTAAAGTACAAAGGTGGAATAAACACTCAAACGGGGAAACTGACAGCTGGATCCTCTCTTGGCGGCACGAGACACAACTATCGGCTACCTGAAATAAAAAGAAGAACGAGGGGTGGTGAGTTCCGGGTGGAACTCTGCGGATATAAGAACAGATAAATGCATGGTATATAAAAAGGGTAAAACAAGCATAAAGGAAGCAAAGGGTAAATAGTCTCCGGAATAAAGAACATAAACAAAATACATCTATACAAATAAATCATATCTAAAAACCATGTAACAAGTATGAGCAAAATTAGTAATCCCCCTAACACCTCTATTAACAACTAATATTGTCGAACATATCCAGATCATATAATAAAATGTAAATTATAACATTATATGCATGTCAATCAAATGAACAAATATAACTTAAACAAGTACAGCAAACACAAGCAAATGCACAATGCATAATATGCGCATGATGTCATGACCTGTACTGTACACACACCAACCACCGCTACATTGGGTAGATTGAGTGGACAAGATACAAGCGCTAAGCACCTGAGGTTATGCAAATACACCATAACAACTGTGACCCTGATATGACAAATCTCGAAACACCTATGGAGACTCCAACCACATGGGGAGTATCAACTGTTTGCACACAACTCCAACTGAGCGTTGTTGGATCTGGGATGGCTAGAGAGGGGGGGGGGGGGTGGGGTGTGAATAGCCAGCCACAAAAACCTGGCTCCTTTTCAGCTTATCTTCTATCTGCACTTAGGGTTAGCAGCGGAAACAAAATACAGACAGAAAGAAAAACAGAACAGACTAACAAACCAGACAACACAGAAAGAACACAAACGCTAACAGAGAGATTTACAAGGTTCGGGGATAACTTGCCCCTACTCCTTGACGTGCCCGTGAGGTGGGCGATCCCTCGATCGTCAGCAGATCAAGCCCCGAAAATCCGGATAATCAAAACTCCTTCTCGGTGAAGTAACCTCTCCACAGATCTCAGAAATGTATAAGTTGAGTACAGGAGACCACAAGAAGGAACTTACAGATAGAATCTTAAGCACAGACACAGAAAGCGCGAAGGAGAGACTTCACAGAGCACAACACACAACATAGCACAACCCCTAACGGAAGAACCTTCACTCAGCTCTTCGTTCTCGTTGTCTGCTTGGTTTCTGATCGACTCGTTCTTGTCTCTGCTTCGCCAGCCTTCTCTTAAGCTTCCCTTCTGCTCATCACCAGGCATGTCTGCACCCACTGAATCACAGCTTCGTCACCACTAACCCACTGACCTTCACATAGCGCTCAGTCCACTGAAGACCTCTTCAGCTGAGCCTCAGGTCAGTCGCCAGCCCGCCAGAAGCCGTTGAATCCTGCAAACAGAAAACAAACAAACCTGCCACGGTGAAAGTCGCCATTGACCCTCTTTCTTGGTTTGTATCGTCTCTGTATCACCTGCACACTCATCAGACGGATTAGCACAGCAAATCAAAACGTATCAGAAGGAAATCAACCGAAATCAGAAGTGATCAGGAAGTCTGACAGTTATTCAAATTAAAGTTCTAATCGCACTGATCGGTCAGAGAGACCGATCAGTGAAGGGCCTGATCGATCAGGCTCTTGCCTGATCGATCTAGTGAAGCTCTGATCGATCACACTGACCGATTAGAGATCGGGGATCGGTCACCAGACCGATCCACCACCGATCCACCAGCTCATGAGCTGGGATTTCAGGCCAAACTGCCCTGATCGGTCACCAGACCGATCAGGGAAGTGTTGATCGGTCCCGCTGACCGATCAACATGTGGCTGGACCGATCAGGACCCATCCTGATCAGTCCAGACCTGACTGATCGGTCCAGCTGACCGATCAGGTCTTCCTGTGACCCTTCTGTGAACCATCTGTTCGCTTTCTGATCGGTCACCAGACCGATCAGCCATTGTGGATCGGTCACCAGACCGATCCACTATCAAGGGAGTTCGTGCCAACTCCCTGATCGCACTCCAGACCGATCCACAACCGAGGGAGTTCATGCCAACTCCCTGATCGGACTTCAGACCGATCCAACTCCGACCATTTCGACCCTGGACCAAGATTCCATGCTCAGCTTCACTCACCGGGACTTAGTCCAACTTAGCTTCACTCACTAGGACCCGTCTTCACTCACCGGGATTTCCTTCACCTAGCTTCACTCGCTAGGACCCGGCTTCACTCACCAGAATTTTCTTCACCTAGCTTCACTCACTAGGACCCGACTTCACTCACCAGGATTTTCTTCACCTAGCTTCACTCGCTAGGACCCGACTTCACTCACCAGGATTTCCTTCACCTAGCTTCACTTGCTAGGCCCCGACTTCACTTACCAGGATTTTCTCCACCTAGCTTCACTCGTTAGGATCCGGCTTCACTCACCAGGATTTCCGTCACCTAGCTTCACTCACTAGGACCCGCCTTCACTCACCGGGGTTTCTGTCACCTAGCTTCACTCACTAGGACTCGGCTTCACTCATCGGGATTTCCTTCACCTAGCTTCACTCGCTAGGACCCGGCTTCACTCATCGGGATTTCCGTCACCTAGCTTCACTGACTAGGATTTCCGTGCCCAATTCCCGACCAGGACTTCATCCAAACTTAACTCAATTCTCACTCAACTAAACTTAAATCGGTGTCAATACCAAAATAACAATCAGGTCAAACTGCATCAACAATCTCCCCTTTTTGTTGTTTGACAACCCGATTTAAGTTTAGGTATTAGAAGTCAAACTTTACTATCGTAAGGGAATCAAAATCCTCCCCCTACAATAGTTACCTTCGTAATAAGACCTAAACTTAATCAACCATTCTCTCCCCCTTAGTCAAACACCGAAAAGGGGTATAGACTGGTTATTAAGTTTAAACAACTCCCCCTTAAACAAGGGTTTCTCCCAAAACCAAAATAAAGATAAAGAATAATTATTGAATTGCATATGAAGACCATATACCATAAATATATCATGGCAACAACGTATATCCCTCATATGACAATAAGTAATGCAACTGCATCAAACACATAGTCCTGATCGGTCTCCTTGAACGATCAGGTTCGTTGATGTTCGATACAGAAATATTTCTGATTAGTCTGTGGATCGATCAGATTTCAGAAAAATTTCTGAAACTCTGATACGTTCCAGGTTAGACTGCATTAACAATTAATATGTTCCAGGAACAGGTTTGTTTTGATAACCAAAACTCATTCCACAACAGGGGTGTAGACTACATTAACACTTGATATTTCAGAAAAGTTTTTGAAACACTATATAAATCTCTTAATCAAAATCTATTCCTCATCAAGAATCAAAAGTCCTTATGGATTAAAAATTCCAAAATAGATTTGTATCAACTTAGTATCAGGTTTGTACCAAAACAATGGATGATCAAGTATGTTCATGTTCTTGGAATGATCAGGTTTGTATCAGAATGTTCCAAGTATGTAATGTGTGTTCCATGTTCTTTGATCCTGATTGATCACATTAGGAGTACCTTGATAATGAGTCTGATTGGTCACCGTGATCGATCAAATGTCTCCAGATCGGTCTCCAGACCGATCAGAAGGATCCCTGATCGGTCTGCTTGACCGATTAGGAGGATCCCTGATCGGTTTGCTTGACCGATCAGGTTAGATGCAGAAGGTTTACCTATATTCTGAGGTGATTCTTGATCGGTCTATAGACCGATCAGATTTCAGATGAGATCATATTTCAGATCAGGGAGAGTTTCTGATACGTTCTAGAAACTCTTGTTTCAAACACCCCTTTCAAACTCTAATACAATCAGATTTAATTACTTTGATTCTAAAGGGGTTCCCTTAACCAAAATATATTTCTCCATATCATTGATCGAGAGAAGGTCGTTTCCTTACAGATTTCAAAATCTTAAAATAGGCTTGTATCAAATTTGAATTAAGTTTGTATCAACAAATGCTCTCATCATCATAAAGTTGTATTTGACTCCACTAATCAGAAAATTCAAAATGTAGATCACAAAAACATGAAATTGTCTAAATTCTCTAAATGCAGGCAATTTCAAAGAAAAACCTAACTTAGACCTCTTGTTGTAGTGAATAACAATTTATCTCCGGTCATGTGTTTGGAGCACCCACCATCAACAACCCATGTTGATAGATGCTCCCCCTCAACCAATGCTACACTACCCGAAAGATAGATAATTTAGGTACCCAAACCTTGGGACATAATGCACCTACAATGCAAAATTTTGGCACCCATGCCTTAATCAATTTCTTCTAATTCCTTGAACCCTAGAAGCATATGATCATCTAAAATGAGTTCTAGACATCAATGAGACAAAACTAGGTTCTTTAGGTCGGTAACCTATACCGTCCTTGTTGTAAACCTCTCTTTGGCAGTTAAGGATCATGTCCAAAGTCTTAGAGCTAGTTGAGAATTTCTCAAGAAGATTCTTGAGTTTCTCAACTTCACTCTTCTAGGCCTTGTTTTCATCTTCAAGTACCTCAACATGTAAATCATCAATCTCCTCATCGTTAGAGGTTTTTAACTGTTCTACTTCTAATTTTAAGGACTTTACCTTGTCATTAGATTTCTTAAGCAAATTAGTTAAACATATTATTGTTCTATAATATTTATCTAATTCGGGAGAGATTGTTGGATCGAGAAGCCCGATAGAGGGGCGGGGGGTGAATATCGGAAAACTTTCGGATTTGAGTAAGAGTAGGTATGCAGCGGAAATTAGATAAAAGACACAGAGACGCAATCGATTTACTTGGTTCGGAGCCTGTGTCGACTCCTACTCCAAGGCCCACGGTCGTTGACCGTTTACTTTAGGCAATTCTATATTTGGCGCAAATAAGTTACACAATATGATTTACAAAATTAAGTGCAATAAAATATTAATTAAAGAAATACGCTCTTCTTTTTACCGACGTCCGGAGTAGGTCGACTCTTTCGGGGCAGCAGGACGTCGTCGGCTCGAGGTGAAGCGTTTTTGGAGCAAGGCGCGAGCGTAGAAGAACTTTGAGACGTTGGAAGAAGTGATGTTCGAAGCCTGGGGTCGAGGGCCCTTTATATAGGGCTAGGGGGCGCCCGGGACGTCGGGGGCGCCCCCCATGTGGCTTCTGATCCGCAGAGCTCTCGGTCAGCGGCTATCTTCTGGATCCGCTTTGACCGGGGCGCCTGGAGCGCTCGGGGCGCCCGCATTGACCGGGTCAAAGTCTTATCTCCTTGGCTTCGAGTGGTTAAGGTTCGGGTAAGCGCCTAGGGGCGCCCGCGAGCAGCGGGGGCGCCCGGAAGCACGGGGGCGCCCGCAGCTTGTACTGTCGAAGCGCACTTTTTGATTGTGTGTTTGGTGTTCACCTTGGGGGCGCCCGGGACACTCCGGGCACCCTGGTCAGCAGTTGCCTCACTCCTTTGAGGCACTCTGAGCTGCAGACTCACGTTCCTTCGGTCCTGCATCCAGGGTTAGTCCAAAACACAATAACATAATAAATTATTAGATTTATACAGCCTTAGCTGTCTTGGTTCTGACTTTGGTCTCCAAAATGGAGCCCTAGGTCGAACTGACGCCTACTGTTCCCTCGACGGAGAACGCATCCTCACCTACTCCTCTCGGGAGAATTTACCTGATACCAACCGTTCCTCTGGTTGGACTTTTGCCTGACGGTCATTTGTCAGGTCTTGTAAACTGGCAGTCCTTCGCCAGTTGCCTAGCAGTCCTTCGCTAGGGCTTAAGTCCCAGGCTGTCCTTCTCCTGGAGCCTAGCAGTCCTTCGCTAGGGCTTTGATACTGGCAGTCCTTCGCTAGGTCTTTGATACTGGCAGTCCTTCGCTAGGGCTTGGATACTGGCAGTCCTTCGCCAGCTGCCTAGCAGTCCTTCGCCAGGGCTTGGATACTGGCAGTCCTTCGCCAGTTGCCTAGCAGTCCTTCGCTAGGGCTTGGATACTGGCAGTCCTTCGCCAGTTGCCTAGCAGTCCTTCGCTAGGGCTTGGATACTGGCAGTCCTTCGCCAGCTGCCTAGCAGTCCTTCGCTATGGCTTTGTCTCTGCACACTTGAGTAACATTGTTAGATCACAAACAAACTTAACTTTGAATCCTTTGCCAATATCAAAACAAGGTTCGATATGGTGCTTACTGCACCAACAATCTCCCCCTTTTTGATTATGGCAACACAATTCAAAGTTAAGTAAAAAACTTTATAATAGTTGAGAACATAATGTAAAAATGAAGTATAGCAATTTTACACAACTCAATGTTAAGTAAAAACTTTATAACATTTAATAACACAAGGTAAGATTTAAAAAAATCCTTTATTTCTCATACTCCCCCTAAAACCCTGAATACTTGCAAAATCCTTAACTTTGACCTTTCCTCCCCCTTTGACATATATCAAAAACAAACATGGGTGTTCAAGGTATCTAACAGAGATTTTTGAGTTTTCCTAAGTGTTTCATGTCTTTAACAAAGTGTTTTTCAAAAAATGGAGTAAAAACATTTTCACTAACAAAACTTGTTTCAAATTTTAGGCAAAATTTTTCAAAATTTAGGCAAAATTTTGAAGCTAGATTTCCCTTAAACAAAGTTTCAAATTTTGAGAATTGGGAATAAATTTGTTTACTAAGGAAAATTTTACTTAGGAGAAAAATATGTACTCAAAAAGTTTGAAAAACACTTAGAAATACTTCGAAATTTTTGAAGCACTTGTTAAAAAAAATTCCTTTCTCTCTTTCCTTTTTCTCCCCCTTAATGTAAAATTCTTCTTCTTATGTTTTAGACCATTCTAAGAAAAACTTTCTTTGAAAAGGGAAAAAAATTTTAAGAAAGAAATTTTTAATTTCACTTTTTCTACTCTCCCCCTTGGTCTTATATCAAAAAAAACTTTGTAAAATATATTTTGAAAGAAATTTAAATTTGTGTATCAGAGCTTGTGAAAAAAAGTTGAGCGAAGTAATGTCAAGTGTTATGATAATTAAAAAAAATTAGAAAGACTGAAAAATTTATGTTCAAAATCATAATTGGAGTCAAGTGTATATGATAAACACTAAGTTTACTTGTTCTGAATATTTTGAAAAATGCACAAGAATGCAAGTACTTTATTGAGCTTTTGAAAGGCATAAGTATATTGAAAGATATTATGAATTTGAAAAACATAAGTACTTTTAAAATATTAAAGAAAATTACTAAAATTACTTGACTTATCTTTTTTGAAAGTACTTACACATAATCTTTTACTTGCTTTGGTTTCTTTTCCAGTCTGACACAATCCTAGGAAACCTTGTTAACTACAAGAAAATTTCCTTATGTGTCCTGGAAATTTTTCAACTCAAGTAAATATTATTTTCAAAAGAATTTTGATAAGCCAAAATGATAGTATTTTGAAAAAGTAATTGTTTAAGTTTTCAAAAGGATTTTAAACGTGCAATGCATGAAAGCATATAATTTTGAAAATGCTCAATAATTCTTTTAATTTGATCTCCCACTTAACTCGACCCAGTCCTAGGAAGCTTGTTGATTACAAGCGATCTTCCTCTGAGTCTTAAGGTTTTGATTCAAATTATACGAATTATCTAATAATTTTAAACTTGCTAGAAATAATTTCTTTTGATTTAGACTCCCCCTAAATTTGACACATCCTCGGAGTCTTTGTAGATCATTAAGTAGACCTTCCTTTGTGTCTTTAGGGTTTACTAAAATCAAAAGAATAGTTTTGAATACTAGCATGGTAATATAATTTTAGAAAATTCAATTTGAAATGAAAGATAATTTTAAAGCATAAACCCCGTTTTCGAAAAACATTTTGAAATGATAATGGTTTTTTTTGTAAAGCACAATTTTCGAAAAATATAGTGATTATTTGAAAACATAGATTTTTTTTAGGTCCAAAAAAAATAAATATCTAAGCCCGGACTGTAGGCAAAAAGAAAATATCCTAAGTAATCCCTAGGGTGACTTTTTGCCATACAAGAGTAAACTAATTTTCAACAAATGTTTGTATAATGGTAAAGGAAAGAAATAAATGCTATGAAATAAATTTCAGGTTAGTGAACAAAAGAGACTTGATTTTAATTACAATGATTTGAAACATTGACTCTTAGTTAAAAAGTTAAAATTGATTTTTATGAAAATGAAAATTTAGAGGGTTAAGTTTGTTCAGTTGAATTAAGTTATGAATTTGATTGAATTAAATTTAATTGATTTAATTGAATTTAATTGATTTAATTAAGATTTAATTGAATTTAATTGATTTAATTAAGATTTAATTGAATTAATTAAGATTTGATTTTAATTTAATTGAATTTTGATTTTAGTTTGATTAATTTGAATTAGTTGGTTGGGTTAGACTCAACTTTTAGGTCATAAGCATCTCACCCATTTCTAAGTGACAAAACAGGATATCCTTAACTGTTTTGTGAGATGCATATTTTAATAGAAGGATTTATTTTGAAAAGACCATGATTAATTTTGAAAAGTTAAATTAATTTTTTAAACCCAATTTAAATTTGTTTTGAAAAGAGATATTTGAATCTAAAATTAACTGAAAATTTGTGTTAGATTCGAATTTAACAAAGAGTAAATTGAATTTGAATTTCAAAAATTAGCTTCCAGGTCTTGGCGAGGCACTAGGCCTTCTTTGGCCGTAGCCTTATGGGATCATCCACCATTTCCTAGACAAAGCCTTTTAGTGAAATTTCATCTTCAAAATTACTTTTTGGTAAATTCTGGTCTAACTAGTTTGGGTCTTGGATCGGTAGCTTCGGCTAGTTCTGCCATGATGGCTTCCCTAACGTACTATCATCTCACCTCCACCCAATACTATGTTGTTCAAATTTCAATTAATTGATTTAGTCCTTACACTAACCAATCCTAATTCTAAGCAGAAAAATAAAAAGAAACACATAATTAAAACAAACAATTGTCTAAGTAAGGTCACAATTGGAGTAATACTCCGGATTTTCGAAATCAGCAAGATTATGAATTAAATTTTCTAACTTATTGACCTTATGTTTTAGGGTTTCATTTTCTTGTTTCATCTTTCTGAAGTTTGCTTTAATTAAGTTACATGAATCAATCACATTATTCAAGGTAAATAACGGATTTTCAAACACTGTAAATTTACCTTTGTTGATTGTTTGTTCGACATTCTTGGTAGCTCTTTTATCTGTGCATTCACATTGGTAATGCCCGAACTCCTGGCACTTGAAGCATTGAATGCGACTTTTGTCCTTTCGTGCTTTTGGAACTGATTCCTTTGTCACCGTCGGTGGTGTCGTTCGAATCTTACGAGTAGGACACACACTTTGGTAGTGCCCTCTCTCCCTGCATGTGTAACAAATTATATGATTAAAATCTGAATTTACACTTTTACCTTTTGGTTCTTTATTGGGAATCTCCCCCTTGATTCTTGCTGCCTCGGATCTAGGCTCATCTTCTGATTCTGTGTTTGAGTCGGACTCGGGTGCTAATTGGAGCTCCTTCTTTGGTGGTTCTTTAGGAGTTTTCCCTGCAATAAAATTTACACCTTCCTCGACCATTATAGTATCTGTTTGATTATTTAATTCTAATTTTGAAAAGAATTCGAAATCGGTTACCGTCTCAGTCAATTTGTCGTCTAACTCTGGTTCGATTTTGGATTCGAGTTCAGACTCTGACTCAACTGTTTGTGCTTGGACTGAAAGGGCAAGATAATTTACCTGATCTTCTTCTTCATCTGAGATCTCTTGATGAAGATTAACCAATTTTTCCCAGATTTCTCTAGCACATCTGCATGGACCTACTAGCTCGAGTTGCTCTTTGGTTAGGCCACATTGTAGAATTGCAGTTGCCCTTGCATCGGTCTCGATTTGGTTGAGGGTGTGTTTATCCAGTTTGTCCCACTCGATTGATGACTCCTCTTCTACGGGTAATGAGAATCCCGTTTGGATGATCTGCCATAAGTCCATGTGGGCCTTCAGAAGGGACTCCATTTGACATTTCCAAAACGTGAAGTTCTCGCCGGAGAATAGTGGTGGGCGTGCACTGTTCCACTCTTGGTTGGTCATTTAATATAAACCTTGCACACAAAAGAAATCACAGAATTGTGCCAAGACTTGGTCTTGGATTAGTAGTGCGGGAAAAAAAATAGCCCCAAAAAAAATTACACGAATTTCGAGGCAAAATAATAATAAAATAATAAAAACAATTTATGATAAATTTTTGAAAATGTTGATTTTGTAAATTCTGATTAATGATGAAAAAGTAGGATTTTAATGTTTAGGAAATAATTTGCTTAGCACGATTTTCGAGAAAAATATTAAAATAATAATAATAAAAATTTTATGACAAATTTTCAAAAGTTGTTCGTTTTATCAATTCTGAGTAATGGTGAAAAAATGAGAATTCAAAATTGAAAAAGGCGTAAGACTGTTAGACCGAGTGGTATTGATTAACTAGAAAGAAAAATATCGCCTACAGATATTTTTTATTAAAAAGGCGAAAAATATCGAGTGGTATTGATTAACTAGAAAGAAAAGAAATAATATTAAAAATTTTGTAAATCCGAAAAAAACTTTCAAACTGGTGGTTGCACCAAGTTTGAACAACCCCGCTCTGATACCACTTGTTGGATCGAGAAGCCCGATAGAGGGGGGGTGAATATCGGAAAACTTTCGGATTTGAGTAAGAGTAGGTACGCAGCGGAAATTAGATAAAAGACACAGAGACGCAATCGATTTACTTGGTTCGGAGCCTGTGTCGACTCCTACTCCAAGGCCCACGGTCGTTGACCGTTTACTTTGGGCAATTCTATATTTGGCGCAAATAAGTTACACAATATGATTTACAAAATTAAGTGCAATAAAATATTAATTAAAGAAATACGCTCTTCTTTTTACCGACGTCCGGAGTAGGTCGACTCTTTCGGGGCAGCAGGACGTCGTCAGCTCGAGGTGAAGCGTTTTTGGAGCAAGGCGCGAGCGTAGAAGAACTTTGAGACGTTGGAAGAAGTGATGTTCGAAGCCTGGGGTCGAGGGCCCTTTATATAGGGCTAGGGGGCGCCCGGGACGTCGGGGGCGCCCCCCATGTGGCTTCTGATCCGCAGAGCTCTCGGTCAGCGGCTATCTTCTGGATCCGCTTTGACCGGGGCGCCCGAAGCGCTCGGGGCACCCGCATTGACCGGGTCAAAGTCTTATCTCCTTGGCTTCGAGTGGTTAAGGTTCGGGTAAGCGCCTGGGGGCGCCCGCAGCACAGGGGGCGCCCGCGAGCAGCGGGGGCGCCCGGAAGCACGGGGGCGCCCGCGAGCAGCGGGGGCGCCCGGAAGCACGGGGGCGCCCGCAGCTTGTACTGTCGAAGCGCACTTTTTGATTGTGTGTTTGGTGTTCACCTTGGGGGCGCCCGGGACACTCCGGGCGCCCTGGTCAGCAGTTGCCTCACTCCTTTGAGGCACTCTGAGCTGCAGACTCACGTTCCTTCGGTCCTGCATCCAGGGTTAGTCCAAAACACAATAACATAATAAATTATTAGATTTATACAGCCTTAGCTGTCTTGGTTCTGACTTTGGTCTCCAAAATGGAGCCCTAGGTCGAACCGACGCCTACTGTTCCCTCGACGGAGAACGCGTCCTCACCTACTCCTCTCGGGAGAATTTACCTGATGCCAACCGTTCCTCTGGTTGGACTTTTGCCTGACGGTCATTTGTCAGGTCTTGTAAACTGGCAGTCCTTCGCCAGTTGCCTAGCAGTCCTTCGCTAGGGCTTAAGTCCCAGGCTGTCCTTCTCCTGGAGCCTAGCAGTCCTTCGCTAGGGCTTTGATACTGGCAGTCCTTCGCCAGTAGCCTAGCAGTCCTTCGCTAGGGCTTGGATACTGGCAGTCCTTCGCCAGCTGCCTAGCAGTCCTTCGCTATGGCTTTGTCTCTGCACACTTGAGTAACATTATTAGATCACAAACAAACTTAACTTTGAATCATTTGCCAATATCAAAACAAGGTTCGATATGGTGCTTCCTGCACCAACAGAGATTACCCCTTCATCATCCGAAGATGATGAAGCCGCGGTTGATGAGTCACTTGATTCGTCATTACTCTCCATGTTTGATTCTTCTAGTGCCATAAGAGCCATGTGACGGGTGTTCTTCTCCTCCTCCTTCTCCTTCTTCTTTTCCTTCTTCTTCTTTCTTCTGTCCCCTGCCACAAAAGCCAGACCCTTCTCTTTTGGGTCTTTGTTAGCAATCTCGTGTAGCTCCATTTCATAGAAGAAATCATCTAGCTTTATAATGGAAAGATCCTTGGAAACCTTGTAGGCATCCACCATGGATGACTACAAGGCATTCCTAGGAAAAGATTTAAGCACATACCTTACAAGGTCGCGATTCTCAACCTTCTCATCGATGGAGTGCAAACCATTAAGTATCTTCTTGAATCGACCATGGAGTTCACTTACAGTTTCAGACTCCTTCATGGTGAGGTTCTGGAGTTGATTGAGGGAAAGATCCCTCTTTGCTATCCGAGAATCTCGGGTGTCTTCATGAAGCTCAATGAGCTTGTTCCATAGGTCCTTGGCATTGGTGAAAGGACCAACCTTGATCAGTTGCTCCTTGGTCATCCCACACTGCAGGGTGACCACAACCTTAGTGTCAGCCTCTCCCTTCCTGGTTTGTTCGGCTGACCACCTTGATGAGTCTAGTTCCTTGCCCTTAGCATCTTTTGGAGGGGTGAATCCCTCCTTGACTGAAAACCACATTCCAATATCAGTTTTCAGGTAATACTCCATTCTTGACCTCCAATATTGGAAGTCGGCTCCGTCAAAGAATGGGGGTATGTTGGTGCTGAAGCCTTCTCTCAAAGTCATTCTTCTATGCTCTTCGGGTGTTAAATCGTTGGAAAGAGCCCCAGGCTCTGATACCACTTGTTGGATCTGGGATGACTAGAGAGAGGGGGGTGTGAATAGCCAGCCACAAAAACCTGGCTCCTTTTCAGCTTATCTTCTTTCTGCACTTAGGGTTAGCAGCGGAAACAAAATACAGACAGAAAGAAAAATAGAACAGACTAACAAACCAGACAACACAGAAAGAACACAAACGCTAACAGAGAGATTTAAAAGGTTCAGGGATAACTTACCCCTACTCCTTGGCGTGCCCGTGAGGTGGGCGATCCCTTGATCGTCAGCAGATCAAGCCCCAAAAATTCGGATAATCAAAACTCCTTCTCAGTGGAGTAACCTCTCCACAGATCTTAGAAATGTATAAGTTGAGTACAGGAGACCACGAGAAGGAACTTACAGATGGAAACTTAAGCACAGGCACAGAAAGCGCGAAGGAGAAACTTCACAGAGCACAACATACAACACAGCACAACCCTAACGCAAGAACCTTCACTCAGCTCTTCGTTCATGTTGTCTGCTTGGTTTCTGATTGACTCGCAAAGTTCTTGTCTCTGCTTCGCCAGCCTTCTCTTAAGCTTCCCTTCTGCTCATCACCAGGCGTGTCTGCACCCACTGAATCACAGCTTCGTCACCACTAACCCACTGACCTTCACATAGCGCTCAGTCCACTGAAGACCTCTTCAGCTGAGCCTCAGGACAGTCGCCAGCCCGCCAGAAGCCGTTGAATCCTGCAAACATAAAACAGACAAACCTGCCACGGTGAAAGTCGCCATTGACCCTCCTTCTCGGTTTGTATCATCTCTGTATCACCTACACACTCATCAGACGGATTAGCTCAGCAAATCAAAACGTATCAGAAGGAAATCAGCCGAAATCAAAAGTGATCAGGAAGTCTGATAGTGATTCAAATTAAAGTTCTGATCACACTGATCGGTCAGAGAGACCGATCAGTGAAGGGCCTGATCGATTAGGCTCCTGCCTGATCGATCCAGTGAAGCTCTGATCGATCACACTGACCGATCAGAGATCGGGGATCGGTCACCAGACCGATCCACCAGTTCATGAGCTGGGATTTTAGGCCAAACTGCCCTGATCGGTCACCAGACCGATCAGGGCAGTGCTGATCGGTCCAGCTGACCGATCAGCATGTGGATGAACCGATCAGGGCCCATCCTGATCGGTCTAGACCTGACTGATTGGTCTAGCTGACCGATCAGGTCTTCCTGTGACCCTTCTGTGAACCTTCTGTTCGCTTTCTGATCGGTCACCAGACCGATCAGTCATCGTGGATCGGTCACCAGACCGATCCACTATCAAGGGAGTTCGTGCCAACTCCCTGATCGGACTTCAGACCGATCCAGCTCCGACCATTTCGACCCTGGACCAAGACTCCATGCCCAGCTTCACTCACCGGGACTTAGTCCAATCTAGCTTCACTCACTAGGACCCGTCTTCACTTACCGGGATTTCCTTCACCTAACTTCACTCACTAGGACCCGTCTTCACTCACCGGGATTTCCTTCACCTAGCTTCACTCACTAGGACCCGGCTTCACTCACCAGGATTTCCTTCACCTAGCTTCACTCGTTAGGACTCGGCTTCACTCACCAAGATTTTCTCCACCTAGCTTCACTCGCTAGGACCCGACTTCACTCACTAGGATTTCCGTCACCTAGCTTCACTCACTAGGGCTCGGCTTCACTCACCGGGGTTTCCGTCACCTAGCTTCACTCACTAGGACCCGGCTTCAATCACCGGGATTTCCTTCACCTAGCTTCACTCGCTAGGACCCGGCTTCACTCACCGGGATTTCCATCACCTAGCTTCACTCACTAGGATTTCCGTGCCCAGTCCCCAACCAGGACTTCATCCAAACTTAACTCAATTCTCACTCAACTAAACTTAAATCGGTGTCAACACCAAAACAACAATCAGGTTAGACTGCATCAACAAGTGTGACACAACAAGAAAATATACTCGACGACCTGTCTCAAGCACAAGGGAGTCGGTGGTCGTTGGCCTACAAACGATGCATGATGCGTGTCACTAATATACACCACCTCAATCAAACCCAAAACCATGCAAGAAAACACAAATAACACCAAAGTAAGTAAACATTCGAAAAAGCACAATCAACACCAAAGTGAATAAACATGCACTGACTTACTGGATAGGGTTTATCTAATGCCAACCAAACCCTAAATAGGTCAAATGATCATTCTACAGTACACGCGTACACGCGGTACTCTTTAGATTAGAAGCTAAGAGATGAGACTGTATAACTGAACAATTTGAATTACTACTCAAAGGTTAAGCAATAATAAGTATCAAGCAGGAAAACAAGCAAATAGATTTAAGATAAAACAACCATGCATTTAAGGTAAACGAATCTATATGAAACAAGGAAGAAGTACCCGCCTTATATGTCAATCGTAGCCAAATAAACCTCACATCCTATGCAACGCTACGGCCCTGTGGACGTGGCTTGCCGCGTCCACCTCTGCTCCGTTGTTTTTGTTTTTTTTACGCGTAACCCTCGTGGCAAAACAAAACGCGTGCATCGACCCGTGCCCTAAACTCCCTTCTCGCTTCGCAGACGAACTCCCCTTCTCGCTGACTCCCCTTCTCGCTGCCAGATCTCCTCGCGTTCCCCTCTGGACCTCCTTCTCGAATCCCTACTTCTCACTGCCAGATCTCCTCTTTCTCTTCGCAGAAACTTTCCCCTCGTTTGCAGCTCTCTCGGAAACCCTAGGCGCCGCAGCAGCCCCCTTGCTTTCCTCTTCTCGTGACAAGGCCGCAGCAGCTTTCCTCCCCTCGCGATGAGGCCGCAGCAGCCCCCTTGCTTTCCTCTCCCTCGACTGACGGTCTCTTGCCGACGAGGACACCTTGCTACAGTCCCTGCTAGATCCGACGAGGGCAGCCCCCTTGCTTTCCTCTCCCTCGGTTCCTGGTAAAACCTCATTTTTTGTTTATGCTGGTATGGTGAAAGATCGATCGTTTTTGTTTGCTTATGATGTTAAAACACTCTGTATATCTAGGTTACATTTTCTTGTATTTTTCTAGATTTTCGATCTGCTAACAATTTTCTTTCGATTCCCTCTTGTTGTACATCTGGGTTACATTTCTTCTACTCAAGGGCAGAATCATTATGCAGAAATACAAATATACAAATTCCTATGGAAATAATGAGATAACTTTATCTTAGGATGAATGAGCACTCCAGTGGATAATTGGTGGAAATGAGCTTCATGTGAAGCTTCAGTTAGGATCCTCTCCATTCCATAGGTTGCTGAACTTAGAAAGGTGCATGCAATTTAGTTGCATGTGAGCAGAAAATGAAGGTCCAAAGAGTCTTAGGTTAAAGCTAGGGCATCCTTGATTGAATAGTAGATTAGCCTAAAGGGGAAAGCACCAAGTTATGAACTTTTGACTAAGGATACTTTACTCTTAAAAAATCTCAAATATCAGTTTATTGTTATTATCTTGATAGTAGTAGCACATTTAAATGCTTTCATTTACAAAAATGTTTTGATCACTGGATTTAGTGTTGTCTTCTTTACTTCTAGTAATATTCTTCTTGTTAAATGATATTCTTTTATCTCTTATTTAGTTATGATTTATGTGATGAGATAAAATTAAATGGTTAATTTTATTGGTGATCATTAATAGTATTAGTTTCAAACCTTTTTTTTGTTGTTTTTTGTTGTGCAGGAAATTTGCAAGACCTCATTTCTTTTTATAAAAGAATGGTAAGTTGTTTATTTTAAATTTTAATATTTTGTTTATATAAACTTCTGAATATTATTTTTATGTAGGGGAAAACATATGTTGTATTTGTTGGATATAATCCAGGCATTTATGAAACGTGGGTGGAAGCATCAAGTCAAGTTTTGTGTTTTAAGGGCGCCGTATATCAATCTACAAAAGCAGAGAGGAGACACAAAAAGCTTTTCAAGCACTTAGATATAAAATGTGCACCAACTTCCAATTCATCATGTGCAACTTCGACTTTGAGATCAAATTCAAATTCAGAGCAAAAACTTTCGAAGGCTGATAAAAAACAAAAATATAAGGAGACATTGAAAAAGATAGAGGAACTTGTTGATTCATTAGAAATTAGTGATAGTGATTAGGCATGTTATATTGTTTCAACTTTTTATCTGAGTTGTAGTTATGTTTGGCCACAAAAAATATCTATTGATGCTATGTTATGTTTGGACATGTTATGTTATGTTTGGACATGTTATGTTATATTTGGGTTGTTTACTTTTAGCGTTGTCCTTTTTTACTTCCTGTTTCTTGCAACTTGATGTTTGTTGTATGAATCATTGATTTCCCGATTATCAAGCTTCATAGATTTAAACATAGTAAATTTAGCTTATATCTTGTATTGTTGTCCAGGCATTCTTTAGCTATTGTTCTAAGTTTTTATCCTCAACCAGCACCCATGTTGCGAGGTATGATGGCACAAATGGACCGAGCATTAGTTTCATATTTCGACAAAATTTCAATGGCATATTTCGAGAACATATCTCAAGCAAGCATCTTCTTGCTCTAATTAATGATCCAATGCCTCAAATGGACCCAGTTTGTTTGCTCTAAAAGGGGGAAACAAACTGGCATGGTCTGAAATGATCCAAGTGTCCAATGGAAGTTAGTTGAACAACAGCAAATGATCCAAGCTAAACAAGCAGTAGTCTTTCTTGTGGAAAGGTGAAATTAGGGGATATTTTCTGCCAAAGCAATAAAAAGGGAACATGGTTGATCCTGTCGCGAAGTGAGTCAGACGCCCCTACAGCCGGACGAATCTCCGAGGGGGGCGAGGTCGCTGAGGTGGCGTGATGAGCGGGGTAGCTCCCAACCTGCAAGGCAAAGACTGTTAGAACCCGCCGGGAAAAGTCCCCGGCCAGGCACTCCGACGGTCAAGTCAGCACACAACGGTGACGATGGAAAGCAATAGAACAGTATTAGAATTGCACTATCGCGCGTACCTGGGAAATGTGGAGTGAGAAGTATATATAGCCGGGGAAGCTGACAGGTTTTGCCTCACCTGCCACCCGCTGTCGCGTAGTGAGGACAGGGTAATGTGCGTCCAAGGGCGGCAGGGCAAAGTGACACATGCTGTATTAAGGAAGGAGGCCTGTCAACTTAAGAGTTGGCGCCGTTGGACGCCGCTCGGTCTTACATCAGGGCATGTGGTCGAGGTACGGGGGACAAGATGTGTCAGGCATATCAATGCCTCGGCGAGATATCCGCCGTTGGCGACCAGGGCGAACAGGGTCCCGCGCCGACCCCGTACGGCTTCTGGTAACCCGATGTCAGGGAGTGGTTGTGCCGACTGGGGGCACAGAGGTAAGGAGGCCGGCTGAGGGCCTATGAGGGTGCCGACTAGGGGCACAGAGGGGATAACTCCTCCAGTCCGAGCTCATCTGACTCAGTAGAACGCTATTATAGGCCTGTATAGGCCTTGACACGGAAACCCAGGGGGCCTAAGCCCGCTTGCCTCATATCCAGCGGGATCGTCCAGATCAATAGCCACTCCTCCTGACTGAGCGCCAGGCTATCGGGCAAGACTCAGGGAGCATGGGATGCCACGCGTCTTACTGAGCAGCTGAGCTGCGGGAAAGCACGCACGGTCAGGCAGGCTGAACCGCGGGAATTTAGCGCACACAATCGGACAAGACTCAGGGAGCGTGGGACGCCATGCGTCTTACTAAGCAGCCGAGCTGCGGGAAAGCACACACGATCAGGCAGGCTGAACCGCGGGAATTTAGCGCACACAATCGGACAAGACTCAGGGAGCGTGGGACGCCACGCGTCTTACTGAGCAGCGAGCTGCGGGAAAGCACACGGTCGGAGGCTGCGCGGGAATAGCCACAGCGACGACCGGGCGGGACGCCACGCGTCTTACTGAGCAGCCGAGCTGCGGGAAAGCACACACGGTCAGGCAGGCTAAACTGCGGGAATTTAGCGCACACAGTCAGACAAGACTCAGGGAGCGTGGGACGCCACGCGTCTTACTGAGCAGCCGAGCTGCGGGAAAGCACACACGGTCAGGCAGGCTGAACCGCGGGAATTTAGCGCACACAGTCGGACAAGACTCAGGGAGCGTGGGACGCCACGCGTCTTACTGAGCAGCCGAGCTGCGGGAAAGCACACATGGTCAGGCAGGCTGAACCGCGGGAATTTAGCGCACACAGTCGGACAAGACTCAGGGAGCATGGGACGCCACGCGTCTTACTGAGCAGCCGAGCTGTGGGAAAGCACACACGGTCAGGCAGGCTGAACCGCGGGAATTTAGCGCGCACAGTCGGGCAAGACTTAGGGAGTGTGGGATGCCACGCGTCTTACTGAGCAGCCGAGCTGCGGGAAATTTGGCTCGAGAGCCTGGCACATCTGCAAGCGAGGTAAGGATCATATGCCTTCACTTGTCAGACGTGTTTTACATTTACATCCTCATTTGTCACTCAACAGCTCAATAAGGTTGAAGGTGGACCGCACTCCATGATCGATCCAACCTTTTTTCCCTTCTCATTCTCTAAGTAGTACGCCCCTGAAGAAAGCTTTTGCACAATCTTGAAAGGTCCTCCCCACTGCGGCTCCAGCTTGCCTACGTCCCCCACCGGCTTAATTCTTTTCCAGACAAGGTCGCCTACTTCAAATGCTCTGGGTAGCACTCTTCGGTCGTACCGCTGCTTCATCCTCCGCCTGTATGTGAACATTCGAGCTGCTGCTTTATCACGAATTTCATTAACCAAGTCTAGCTCCAGCCGCCATCTCTCCGGATTACCTTCATTATACGTTGCCCTTCGATCCGACTCGCACCCGACCTCGACCGGGATCACTGCCTCAGTTCCATAAACCAACTGGAAAGGTGTGCATCCGGTTGTTTCTTTGATAGTGGTTCGCAAGGCCCATAAAATGCTCGGGAGCTCCTCCACCCATGTTCCGCCAACGTGGTCGAGCTTGGTCTTCAACCCCTTGAGAATCTCCCAATTGGCCACTTCCGCCTGGCCATTGCTCTGAGGGTAGGCTACAGAAGTAAACGCCTGCTTGATGCCGTATTTGGCACACCATTCCCGTATCTTCCTGCCTTGGAACTGTCTCCCATTATTTGAGACGATCTTGTGTGGGATCCCATACCGACATAGTATGTCTCGCCACAAGAACTTCTTTACCGCCTGCTCGGTGATGTGCACCAGAGCCTCCGCCTCTATCCACTTGGAAAAATAATCAACTGCCACCAGCAAGTATTTCTTCTGAGCAGCGGCAGTAGGGAATGTCCCCACGATATCCATGCCCCACTGGTCAAAAGGGCAAGAGACAACTGACGCCTTCATGACTTCCGTGGGCCGGTGCGGTAAGCATTGGTGTCTCTGGCAGGATAGACACTTGGCCACCAGCTCATTGGCATCTTCCTGCAAGGTGGGTCAATAATATCCTGACATTATTGCCTTCCGAGCCGTCGCACGAGCACCCGCGTGGTGTCCACAGATCCCCAGATGAATCTCCCTTAAGACATAATCAGCATCCTCTTCATTCAGGCATTTAAGGAGAGGCCGAGAAAATGATCTTTTATAAAGGGTGTCGCCTACCATGGTGAATCTGGACGCATGCTTCTTGAGCCATCGAGCCTTATCCTGGTTGGTTGGTAAGGTGCCCCGAGTGAGGTAGGTGATGACCGGGGCTCGCCAGTCAGATCCCAGCTCCAGGTCAGCCTGTCTTTCTATCTGCATGACTAGCAGAGCGGGGCCGCCAGCCTGGGGGAGTACCCACGAGCCGACCAAACTAGCTAGCTTAGCCAACTCATCCGCCTTGAAGTTCTCCTCCCGTGGAATCTTCCTCACTCGCACCTCTTTGAATTCGGCTTTGAGCTTCTCATAGGCTTCTATGAAAGCCTGCAGCCGATCACTGTTGACCTCAAACTTTCCCGCTACTTGTTGTGTGACTAGTTGAGAATCCGAGTAGAGCATTACTCGGGCCGCCCCTACATGCTTAGCGGCTTGCAACCCAGCTATGAGGGCTTCATACTCGGCTTCATTGTTGGTGGCCTTATATTCCAGTCGCACGGACAGGTGCATTTTTTCTTCGTTGGGGGAGACCATTAGAATACCAATTCCACTTCCCGACCGGGCAGACGAGCCATCCACATATATCTGCCACGCCTCTTCGATCTCGTCCGAATGTAGCTCACTTAGGAAGTTGGCTAGGGCTTGACCCTTAATGGCCGATCGAGGCTGATACTGGATGTCATATTCACTCAGCTCTGTAGTCCACTTGATCAACCGTCCGGATGCTTCAGGGTTTGAGGCCACTCGGCCCAGATTACTGTTTGTCAAAACCACGATAGGATGTGCCAAGAAATAAGGGCGAAGCCTTTGAGCACCCAACAACAACACATACACCAACCTTTCGAGTGTCGTGTAGCGGCACTCGGCTCCCTTTAATAAATGAGCGAAGAAGTACACTGGCTGCTGCTCGACCGCTTCCTGCTTAATCAAGACTAGGCTGACCGAGTCAGCTGATGAGGCCAAATATACATATAACGTCTCTCCTACCTCCAGTTTGACCAGCACAGGCAGTTCAGCAAGGTAATTCTTTAGCTCTTCGAATGCCTTGTCACAGTCGGCATCCCATTGGAACTTGGTGGCTTTGCGAAGGGTTTTGAAGAAAGGTAACCCTCGCTCTGCCGACTGGGAGATGAATCGAGACAGGGCCGTGATTCGCCCCGCAAGCCGCTGAGCTTCTCGCAGATTTCTGGGCGGAGCATATCCAGCAGGGCCTTGACCTTTCCCGGGTTGGCTTCTATGCCCCGCTCAATCACAATATAGCCCAGAAACTTTCCCCTCCGTGCCCTGAAAAGGCACTTAGCTGGATTCAGCTTAAGCCCGTACCTTCGTAGCGTCTGGCAGGTCTCCTCGACGTCCGCCACCAAGTCCTTAGCACGAGCAGATTTGATGAGGATGTCATCAACATATACTTCCACATTTCTCCCGATCTGAGACCAGAAGACTTTATTCATCATACGCTGGTAGGTGGCTCCAGCGTTCTTCAATCCGAACGGCATGACAGTGTAGCAATAAGTACTGTCTGCCATTATGAAGCTAACCTTTCTTGATCTTCCACCGCCAGGGGTACTTGATGATACCCCTGGTAGGCGTCCAACATGGAGATGAACTCACTGCCTGCCGTCGAGTCCACCATCTGATCAATCCGGGGCAAGGGGTAACAATCTTTCGGGCAGGCCTTGTTGAGATCCCGAAAGTCGATGCAAATTCGCCATCTGTTGTCCGGCTTAGGCACGAGCACCACGTTGGCCAGCCAAGATGGAAACTGCACCTCTCTAATGTGCTCTGCCTCCGTTAGCCTCTCGATCTCCACCCTGATCGCCTTGTTCTTCTCGGTGCTGAAGTCTCTCTTTCGTTGCTTCACGGGTCGAGCGTAGGGCTAAACGTGGAGGTGGTGCTCTGCAACCTCCGGTCGGACACCTCTCAATTCCTTGACAGTCCAGGCGAAGACATCTTGATTGTGGGCCAAGCTTTCCAGCAGGGACCCCTTCAGTTCTTCCGGCAATCCTGCCGCAATCTTGACTCGGGACTCCTCCCGGTCGGGGAGGAGCTGCACTTCTTCCTTGTCTTCCTGCAACTCGGACCAAGGAGAGGCTTGGACCATGTTGCACTCAAGGAAAGGCGGGGGGCCTTACGACTGTCTACGCGAACATCATCCACGTAGCACCTCCGAGCTACCTTCTGGTCACCCTTGACCTCTCCCGCCTGGTCCCCGACCGGGAACTTAACCTTCAGGTAGAAGGTGGAAGCGACGGCCTGGAACTCATTGAGCGTCGGTCGGCCCAAGATGGCGTTGTAGGACGAAGGGGCGTCCACTACCAGGAAGGTGGACCACCGAGTTCTCTTCAATGACTCCTCGCCCAGGGAGATGGCCAACCGAATCTGGCCAACGGGATGTACCGGATTCCCCGTGAAACCAAACAACGGGGTCGCCACTAGTTCCAACTGGGACCTCTCGATCTGGAGCTGGTCAAACGCTCTCTTGTAGAGTATGTTGACCGAGCTGCCTGTGTCCACAATGGTGCGGTGGACTTGATAGTTAGCGATGACGGCGGTGATAACCAGCGCATCATCGTGGGTGACTTCTAATCCCTGAAGATCCTGGGGCCCAAAGCTAATCTGGGGCCCCTCTGCCTGAGCCACACTTGTGCCAACCTGGTGGATCTCCAGTCGGCACGCCTGGGCTTTTCGAGCCCGGTGGGAATCTCCTCCCGTCGGGCCGCCCGAGATGACGTGCACGCCGCCTCGAACGACATTTTGCTGGTTGGCCCTCTCTTCTTCCGTCTCTTCTTCCACCGCTCGGTTCCCTTGGGGGAACAGATTTCGAGCGGCCGGCGGGTTCTCTCGCAGTTCCTCGGCCATCGGGTCGGCATTTGGGCCGCCTCGGCCGGCTCCCCGTCCGAGAGGTGTTTGTCGTCCCCGACCTCAGGGGGCATGAGCCCGACCACGCCCGGCTTGCCGGCACTCCTCCGTGGCGTGCCCGTGACTTTGGTGGAAGCTGCAATATGGCCTCCATCGGGCGGGGAAGCATCCCTGGGCCACCTGTTGCACGTGGCGTCTTTCCATGCTCGCATGCTCGACGAGACCCCGAGGGCTACGAATAGGTCCTCCCGAAGGCCTGGCAGTGTGAACAGGAGGAGGGGGCGCTGGGGCCGCCGATTCCTTGCGCCGAGCCGCCTGTGCCTCCTCGACGTTGACATACTTGTCAGCCTTCCCAAGAAGGCTGTCGAAGTCCTTCGGGGGCTTCCTGATCAGCGAGCGAAAAAACTCTCCCTCCTGCAGGCCCTGGGAGAATGCACTTACCATGACTTCCTGTGTGGCGGTTGGCACGTCCATTGCCAACTCATTAATCCTCCGGATGTAAGCCCGAAGTGTTTCTTTAGGCCCTTGCTTCATGGCGAATAGGTTGAGGCTCGTCTTGTGGTGCCTCCGGTTGCTAGCAAAGTGCTGTAGGAACACCTTCTTGAACTTTGCAAAGTTCGTGATCGACCCATCCGAGAGCCGGTCAAACCATCTCTGGGCAGCACAAGAGAGTGTGGTTAGGAAGGCTCGGCACTTAACGCCTTCCGGGTACTGCTGAAGCATGGCAGCGCTCTCGAACTTCATCAAGTGCTCCTCCGGATCCGTAGTTCCCACGTACTCAGGGATGGTGAAGAAACGCATGTGATGAGTGATAAACACCATTTTATTGATTATTTTAATTGCTAAAATCCATGTTTGACCCATGTTTTTATTGCTTAATTATGATTTTACCCTAGGTTTTGGAACTTTATCTTATTTTAGACTTAATTGCAAAATTACACAATTTTTGGATTATTTGGCCACTAATTTTCTGATATATTTTTGTAGGCATGAAAGGATCCTGGACCTAGGGCATACTGGGTCAAACTTGAGTCGGATGTGAACTGGATCGAATTATCAAGCCTACGATTAATCCGGGCCGTCCGATTCAAGAGCGGCTAGATCTGAGCCATCCGGGACGATCTGAAGCAATCCGAGCTAGGGTTAGGGTTGATCAAGCTCTATGATCAAGATCTGAAGGTTTCATCCTAATCAGAGCTAGATCAACCGTTGGATCAAGCAAGGAGGGCTCTAGAGCGTCCATTCACAGATAGAGTTGATCTGGACCATCCGTTGCATATCTGGAGGATCCGAGCTACCACGAGGCAGATCCTGACCCCAGATCATCATCATAAAAGTTTGGCTCAAATCAGACCAAGATCTGCCGTTGGATCTTCTCAAATCAATCACAGCCGTCCATCGATTCCTATTTAATCAGAAACGCGCCCGCAGCTAACCTTTGTCGCGTCTCCGCCGCTGTTCATCTTCTTCTTCAGTTTCTTCTCGTTTCTTAGCTAGATTTCTTCATCAAGGAGGCGCGATCCCTCAATCCATCATCAAAGCAAGGGTTAGGTCAGTGAAGAGATTCTCAGCGAGGTCTCAGATTCGATTTCTGCTCAATAGCGAAGTTGCGCGAGGTCTCGGCAGATTTGCTATCCGACTTCAACGAACTCAGCTGTATTCCATTTCCACCGCATTCGAGCTGACCAGAGGGGTTCCCTGGGAGGTCTCGGTCATTCCCAAATCCAACTCGCAAGCCATAACAGCGAGATTGAAGAATTCGGAGCTGAATTTCAGTTTGAGCAGGGATCTGATCAGATTCGGTAGCAGAGGCAATTTTCACTGATTTGTGGAGCTTGCGGGTCCGAGGTTCTCCCTTGATTGACGACCAAGGAGCTCTTGAGTTGGAATGGTTGAGGAGTAACTTAGATACTTAAGTTTCATTGCTTTAGCTGTAGTTCATTTCTGCGCAATCTGTTTTCTGCAATTATATCAGCTGTGTAGTTTGGTTTCTGAATTGTTTAGCTTAATTAGGCTTTAAATATTCAAGTTAAGTAGCTTAGCAGTTGTTTAGTGGACAATTAGAGTTAATTTCAGTTAGATTTCACTTTATTATTTGCGTGCCAATTGTATCATTGCTTGCGTATCAATTAATTTCAAAATTTTCAGTCTTCGACTGTAGTTAGCAAATCAGATTTGTCCAAGCTATTTCTGTAGTTAACAAGTTTCGATTCAGAAATTCTTAGCAGCTAGGTAGTTTGTTAGTGAGTAATTGCAATTGTTTTAGTTTGTTTCGCATAGTTTAACTTTGCATTTCAGTTTAAATCATTGCGTATCAGCTTGTTCTGCAAAGTTCACTTTGGTTTCTGAATTTCGAAGCTTGCTTCCAATCCGATTTATTTCCAGCTTGATCCCCACAATTGAAGACAACATTTAGCTCACTAACTCAATTGATTTGAGTTGTTTAGCAATCTGATTCTATTTCTGCATTTGATCTATTCCTGCACTTGCATAAATTCTGCACCATTCAACTCTGCATCTGCATTTTCCTGCACAAGCTGTTTTAGATTCAGCTTTCGTATCCTGGGGATTTCTGCATGCTTAGTGTAGTTTCTGATCTCAAGTTTCAAGCATACATTGGTGCTGTTAAATTCTACGTGAACATTAGATCAGTGCCTCTGAATTTGGATGTTCTATTTTTCTTCCTGCCATTTGAACGATTCTGGATTTCTGCACCTCTCAGCTCACTGTTTCTGCTAGTTGATCCCATTTATACCATTCCAGTCATCAGTTTTGCAGTTCAGATCAGTGAAGTTTTGCATTGAAACCTTATGGCAATTGAAATCAATTTTCTTGTATGATTTTTGCATCCCAATTTCTGCTGCATGTCATTTCTGCATATAGGTTTGCATTCCCATTTCCATTTCTGAATTCAGCCTTTCTTTTCTGCCTTAACCAGTTTCGATTTTTACACATCCCTATTCAATTGCAGCAGATAATCTCATTAGCCCCTTTTTCAAGCTGAATTAATCAGCTAATAACCATGCAAACAGTTTCAAGAATTGGCACATAAGTTTCCTTTACTTGTGTATCAAGTTGTTTCAATCCCTTGCCTTGTATCGAGCTAGGTTTCGGCTTTAATTGATAACCTTCGAAGTTAAAATTTAACTGTGGTGTACTTTTGCATCTGAATTAAGTGTGATTCCTGAGTTGTGCCAAAGTGCTTTAGATGATTGAGTGGTCCCATGGCTTGAGTTACTAATTGTTATCACATTGTTTAGTTCAATGGGTTAAGTTTCTTCTCTTTAATTGCGACTTCATTTCTGATTGCAACCCAAGACCCAAATCACATTCGAAACCCACAAACACAAACGACACACAAACACGAGCTTGAATCAAACAACGTTAACTAGTCCCCGAGAAAAATACGACCTGTGGCCCCTATATTACATTTTCAGATTTTGATTATAAAAAGGGTTTCCAGCTTTCATTTATAAATTCTAAATTTGAGGCCCACATTCGTGACACATAGTTTGGGCTCGTCAAATTTTTGGCGCCGTTGCCGGGGAAGCAACTAGTTGATTTGTTTGATTTTTGCTTGTATGCTTTTTGACATATCATTGGGTTCTATTTTCTTTTGCTTTATCTTTTGTATACGGGTTGCTGCTATTTTTCTTGATTGTTTTGTGACAAGGCTGCAAGATCAAAATGTTTCAGCAATACTATTTAAATTTTCAGCAACCAAGTCAAGACTTTCAGCAGCCTAATTCGAATTTTCAGCAAACATTTCAGAATGGGCAGCCACAATTCCAACAGCAATATCAGAATTTTCAGCCTCAATACCACCAAAATCAGCAAGTTCAAGGAAGCTTTCAAAATTTCCAGCAGATGTCTCAGCCTTTTCAGCAAGGTTTTCAGCATCAACAGTCAACATTTAACCAAAATCAAGGTTTTCCGGGGAATAGTTTTCAGCAAGGTCCATCAAATTTCCAAAGCAATTTCCAGCCATATCCTCAACAAATTCAGCACCAAAATCAGTACCAACAGCCCCCACATCAATTTGAGTGTTCACCACAACAATTTCAACCTCAGATCCAAGAATTTCAGAATCAAAATTTTCAGCTATCTCCACCATGTTATGAGCCAAGTTTTCAGCAATTTAATCCGTCCATTCATCCATTTGATCAGCCCCTACAGTTTCCATTTCAGAATGCGTGGTCTCCTCCTGGACTTCAGCAGCCTTATGTTCCATTTCAGCAGTTTAACCAAGGAGGCTTTGATGATCCTGATTGGAGTGAGGCTCAACAACAAAGGATGATGGAGATGTTACAACAACAACAAGAGCAAAATCAACAACAACTACAACGCATTGCAAAATTAGTTGATCAAGTGAAACAAAGGCTAGCCCAAGAATCAGGACAATTATATTCTCAAGCAACTCTTGATTCTGAGAGCCCCGGAGTTGGTTTTATATCAGTTCAAGGTGACCCTAGTGTATGGCCAAGTCCTTCTTCAAGTAATCTTGCAAATGTGATAGAAGAAGAAGAAGAATACATTAAAGTTTGGGCACCTACAGCATGCATTCCTCCGGAGACTCCTATTCAAAATCCAATTCCAAATTTTTCAGCTCCAGCAGAAGAAACTGAAGCTCCACAGGACCATTCTAGTCTTTTATTTTGTGATGATAGTGTTATTAGTGGTCCTAATTTTTCTGATACTGTTGTTGCAGATATTACAGAAGAAGCATGCAGAGGAGATGATTCCACAGGTGTAGGGGACTGCACTAAGCCCCAGGGACCACCACAACTTCCAGAAAGTGTAGGGACTTGCATGGTGAAAGCAAGCACCCAAGGATCACCAGTTGATTTTCCACCAGAGCCTGAGGCTAAAGAGGAGCATGAACTTGACCAGGAGGAGGCCACAGATACATCTACTTTTGTAGAACCTCCAGGTACTTTTCAGCATGATCAGGTAAATACTCCTCCAAATTTTTTTAAAAATTGCATAGAGGTACCTAGTGTTGAATTGGTTGAAAATGAAGCATGTTCTGATACATTGGATGTAAATGCTGAGTGTGAAATTTTTTTAGAAGTGCCTAGTGTTGTTAATTGTTGTGATGAGTCTTTTGACATATCTTATGTTGAAAATAATTTTGAAAAATTCTTTGAGGCACCTGAGATTGATTTCATAGGCTGTGATACTTTGCTTGATCCATCTGTGTTGAAAAATAATTGTGAAATTTTTATTGAAGTGCCAAGGATTGATTTTATTATTTGTGATAAATTTCAGGATGCATTTTTTGTAGAAAATAACTGTGAAAAATTTATTGAGACACAAAGCATTGATTTAATTGGATATAATGCAGATTTGGATTCATTTCATGCAGATACTGACATTATTTTATTTCCTTCTGACCCTGCACGCTTGAGAGAGGTATTACATGGTTTTGCAGGGTCCAGAAGACTTCAGGAGTGGATGCTCCAACTGAACAGACTCCAGCCTCCTGGAAGTACTTCTAAAAGGCATAAAGAAGGAGGAGAAGATCTTACTTTAATCCATAGCCCTCCATTCCTTCCATGGATTTTGAACCTGAATCGCCTTAGGCCACCAGAGAATATTTTTGTGAAGTTCAAGTGTGGGGGAGTCCTAGCTCTCTCAGCCACCCAGACACCTCCACTACCACGTTGGAGGCTCCTTCTGGATAGACTCCGTCCACCAGAAATAAAGGGGAGATTTTTCTTGCTTGTATTTTCTTTTATTGCATTTTTCATTTTCATGCTTTCTAGAAGTAGAATTTTCTTGCTAATAAATGCATAAGTAGAGTAGAATGCATAGGAGTCCTTGTAAATACATTGTTATTTCTTTTTGCACTTTTCTTGCATGAGTAGAAATAAGTGTATCCCTCTAGGTTATCCCATAGCATTTTAGAGTCTTTTGGAAAATAAATTAAATTTGGTTGTCAAAACTTAGGGTTTGAGCTAATGGATGAAATCTTGGATGCTTGAGTACTACTTGGTTTTAGATTCTTAATTGATGAATTGAGATGAATTATTTTTACCTAGTGAGAGTAGCCTTATTTTGTGATACACATATGTTATTGTATTCTAGAACTTGCTTAGGTTCTTTCAAAACCATATTTCAATGATTGGATCACATCTATAGAAACTAATCATTTTGTTTACCTTTCCAATTCAATTTTGGCGAAAATCATGTCTTTCCTTATTGCTAATCTTAACCCTAATTCTTCTATGGATTTATTTGCTTGGGATGTTTTCTTAATGCTATTTTGCCCGAGACGGACAAAGAATTAAGTGTGGGGGAGTGATTGGTGATTTGGAAGCAAGTTTCATCAATGATGCATTTCAACTCGAAAAAAAAAAGTTTTCATGTGCCAAAGATGAGTTTGAGTGATGTTTGGTGTCAAAAATGAGCAAAAGGATGGAAGCAAATGGGGGCATCTAGATTCTACTGAATATAACTTAGAAGATCCAAGTGGCACGCGAATGAAGAATGAAATGAAAAATCTGTAATGAAAGAAAAAGAAAAAAAGAGATGGCACACAAAAGCAAAGGTTTGTGCCAAAATGAAGTTAATTTGGCTAGGAAATGATGTGGACCAAGAATTGTTAACAGCCCCTTGTTTAAGTCTGAATTGAAGGCTGATAAGTTTGAATGTAAGCTAACTTGAATCTGTGCAGAATTTTTAGTGTGGAATCGAAATGTTTGTGACAAAAACAGTGGGCCAATCAGTGATGGAATTGAGCTGAAAATGCACAAATCTGAACTGAGTATCACAGCTGATGGCTTCTGAAATGAGGAAATTGGAAAGGGAGTAAGCAGTAAGTCGACAGAAGCTGGCAACTTGCTGAAAGTATCAAAAGAAAAAGAGAATTGCAGCTGCATAGAAGCTGTAAAAAGCTACAAATCTGAGCAAAAAACAGTGGGACAAATGCAGAAATTCTGAGCAATTCTGAATTGAAGCAAGGGAGGGCCTGATACTGCTGTGCCGAGTGATGGAATTTGGAGGCTAATGAAATCTGAGAAGAGCTGAATTGCAGCTGGACAAATCTGAGCTTAAGGAGAATCTGAGCAGGCATTTTCAGATCAGAAACAGAATTTAAAAGGCTGACAAAAGGCTGAAAGAAGCTGAATTAAAAGCTGAGAAAAATTTGAATTGAAGCAAGGGAGAATGGTAACCTGCCGAGCATTGACTTGGAGCTGCTGAAGGGAGATACACTAATCTGCAAAGCTCTAATCTAGTAAAGGACAGTTATTGAAGCTTGATTGCAAAGGAATTCTGAACTGCAGCTGTGCTGAAGCTGAAACTGAACTGCCATTGAAGCTGAAAAATTGGAAATTCTGAGCTGATTGAAAACTGCTCAAAAGCTGAACTGCATTCCATTTGAAGAATCATTGTATCTGAAGTTGAAGGTGCACATTCAATTTCGGATAAAAGAAGAGCCACTTGATGCTAAATGTTGAAGAAATCAGAGAATGGAAGGTAGTGGTTTGGCTGAATTCGGTTTATGAGCTGATTTGAATTGAAATGTTGAGAGAAAACTGGAATTTGCCGAGTGCCAACATAGAGTTGCTGAAATGACATGAAAGCTGCATTATGACCCTGCTAGAAGATGAACTGCAGCTTTATAGTATTTAAGAGTGGAACAAGAGCATTGCAAGAAGAAAAAGAAATTCTGAAATGTTTGTACCAAGTGACAAAATTGTGCCAAAGTTTCAAGTAGAGTTCATGTCTATGGATTCTACACATGTGGAAATGCAAATCTGAAGTAGGTAATCCACTGCCGATTAAAACATGAAAAGAATCAGAGAATATGTTTGGAATTTTAGATCAAAACATAGGAACAGAAAATTTTTGTTGTTGCAATGAAGTGCCATGGCCGGAACTCAATTGGAAAGGCAGTGGCTGAAATTCTCTACTAAGATGGGATGCTAACTGTTTGAGAAATCAGAGCATTACTATAAGTCTGCTGTGGAACGGGAATCTGAAGCTTGAAGGCAAAATTTTGTACTAAAAATTCAATTGACAAGCAATGAGAAAAGCTGGGCCAAAGTTTTAAAATGGAGTGCAATAGCAGAATTGCATCTATATATTGGCTGTAATTTCAGAAATACTTTGAGAGAACTGGGATGCAGTTGTGTAGAACCGAAGTAGGCAAAGTTTGCTGAGAGGAGTGCAGTGGGAATCCAAAAACAGTTGGATCAAAAATTTGGCACACAAAGGTGAAGTTGGCACATTGAGATTAGTAGAGGTTTCTTCATCCAGTTTAAGGGCATTACTCAAGACTGACTTCACCACACTTCTTATTTCATTACAAGGACTGCAAGAGGGGCAAAGCACATGGAAACATTTTTTGAGCACTCAAGTCTTCCACTTTTCACATTTTTCCATTTTCTTGATTTTTATTCCATTTCTTATCATTTTTATGTCTTTGATTTGTTTTTATAGTTGTTGATCCTAATGATGATTAATGGTAGAGAGTAGATAATAAGCAAGCCTATGGTAGTACAAGAAGCATGTGTGTTTGAGTGAGCTCCACTTCCATCATCAAGTTAGAACTTAAGGAGAGAGCCACCAAAATTTCCCTTGAAAGGCTATGAGTTAGATTCATCTCAATGACTCATGATGGATGAAAAAGTTAAGTTGTTGATTTAAGTACAAGATACTAATCCATAGGGCTTAGATTTATGAGAATTGACAACCTTAGGTAATTTCTTTTCATTTGCTTCTAATTATGCTTAAGAAAATCTAAGGGATACATATTTAGTGTTTTCGCGAGACGCTCAAGGTTAAGTGTGGGGGAGTTGATAAGCACCATTTTATTGATTATTTTAATTGCTAAAATCCATGTTTGACCCATGTTTTTATTGCTTAATTATGATTTTACCCTAGGTTTTGGAACTTTATCTTATTTTGGACTTAATTGCAAAATTACACAATTTTTGGATTATTTGGCCACTAATTTTCTGATATATTTTTGTAGGCATGAAAGGATCCTGGACCTAGGGCATACTGGGTCAAACTTGAGTCGGATGTGAACCGGATCGAATTATCAAGCCTACGATTAATCCGGGTCGTCCGATTCAAGAGCGGCTAGACCTGAGCCATCCGGGACGATCTGAAGCAATCCGAGCTAGGGTTAGGGTTGATCAAGCTCTATGATCAAGATCTGAAGGTTTCATCCCAATCAGAGCTAGATCAACCGTTGGATCAAGCAAGGAGGGCTCTAGAGCGTCCATTCACAGATAGAGTTGATCTGGACCATCCGTTGCATATCTGGAGGATCCGAGCTACCACGAGGCAGATCCTGACCCCAGATCATCATCATAAAAGTTTGGCTCAAATCAGACCAAGATCTGCCGTTGGATCTTCTCAAATCAATCACAGCCGTCCATCGATTCCTATTTAATCAGAAACGCGCCCGCAGCTAACCTTTGTCGCGTCTCCGCCGCTGTTCATCTTCTTCTTCAGTTTCTTCTCGTTTCTTAGCTAGATTTCTTCATCAAGGAGGCGCGATCCCTCAATCCATCATCAAAGCAAGGGTTAGGTCAGTGAAGAGATTCTCAGCGAGGTCTCAGATTCGATTTCTGCTCAATAGCGAAGTTGCGCGAGGTCTCGGCAGATTTGCTATCCGACTTCAACGAACTCAGCTGTATTCCATTTCCACCGCATTCGAGCTGACCAGAGGGGTTCCCTGGGAGGTCTCGGTCATTCCCAAATCCAACTCGCAAGCCATAACAGCGAGATTGAAGAATTCGGAGCTGAATTTCAGTTTGAGCAGGGATCTGATCAAATTCGGTAGCAGAGGCAATTTTCACTGATTTGTGGAGCTTACGGGTCCGAGGTTCTCCCTTGATTGACGACCAAGGAGCTCTTGAGTTGGAATGGTTGAGGAGTAACTTAGATACTTAAGTTTCATTGCTTTAGCTGTAGTTCATTTCTGCGCAATCTGTTTTCTGCAATTATATCAGCTGTGTAGTTTGGTTTCTGAATTGTTTAGCTTAATTAGGCTTTAAATATTCAAGTTAAGTAGCTTAGCAGTTGTTTAGTGGACAATTAGAGTTAATTTCAGTTAGATTTCACTTTATTGTTTGCGTGCCAATTGTATCATTGCTTGCGTATCAATTAATTTCAGAATTTTCAGTCTTCGACTGTAGTTAGCAAATCAGATTTGTCCAAGCTATTTCTGTAGTTAACAAGTTTCGATTCAGAAATTCTTAGCAGCTAGGTAGTTTGTTAGTGAGTAATTGCAATTGTTTTAGTTTGTTTCGCATAGTTTAACTTTGCATTTCAGTTTAAATCATTTCGTATCAGCTTGTTCTGCAAAGTTCACTTTGGTTTCTAAATTTCGAAGCTTGCTTCCAATCCGATTTATTTCTAGCTTGATCCCCACAATTGAAGACAACATTTAGCTCACTAACTCAATTGATTTGAGTTATTTAGCAATCTGATTCTATTTCTGCATTTGATCTATTCCTGCACTTGCATAAATTCTGCACCATTCAACTCTGCATCTGCATTTTCCTGCACAAGCTGTTTTAGATTCAGCTTTCGTATCCTGGGGATTTCTGCATGCTTAGTGTAGTTTCTGATCTCAAGTTTCAAGCATACATTGGTGCTGTTAAATTCTACGTGAACATTAGATCAGTGCCTCTGAATTTGGATGTTCTATTTTTCTTCCTGCCATTTGAACGATTCTGGATTTCTGCACCTCTCAGCTCACTGTTTCTGCTAGTTGATCCCATTTATACCATTCCAGTCATCAGTTTTGCAGTTCAGATCAGTGAAGTTTTGCATTGATACCTTATGGCAATTGAAATCAATTTTCTTGTATGATTTTTGCATCCCAATTTCTGCTACATGTCATTTCTGCATATAGGTTTGCATTCCCATTTCCATTTCTGAATTCAGCCTTTCTTTTCTACCTTAACCAGTTTCGATTTTTACACATCCCTATTCAATTGCAGCAGATAATCTCATTAGCCCCTTTTTCAAGCTGAATTAATCAGCTAATAACCATGCAAACAGTTTCAAGAATTGGCACATAAGTTTCCTTTACTTGTGTATCAAGTTGTTTCAATCCCTTGCCTTGTATCGAGCTAGGTTTCGGCTTTAATTGATAACCTTCGAAGTTAAAATTTAACTGTGGTGTACTTTTGCATCTGAATTAAGTGTGATTCCTGAGTTGTGCCAAAGTGCTTTAGATGATTGAGTTGTCCCATGGCTTAAGTTACTAATTGTTATCACATTGTTTAGTTCAATGAGTTAAGTTTCTTCTCTTTAATTGCGACTTCATTTCTGATTGCAACCCAAGACCCAAATCACATTCGAAACCCACAAACACAAACGACACACAAACACGAGCTTGAATCAAACAACGTCAACTAGTCCCCGAGAAAAATACGACCTGTGGCCCCTATATTACATTTTCAGATTTTGATTGTAAAAAGGGTTTCCAGCTTTCATTTATAAATTCTAAATTTGAGGCCCACATTCGTGACACATAGTTTGGGCTCGTCAATGAGGCATGGGATCCTCCAAGATCCAAGGAGCGAAAGGGCTGCGTACCGACATAGCCGATGCAGGGTCCGCCGGAGCTTTTCCTTTGTCCGGTCGCCTCCCGCGCACCGGGTTAGAGACCGATGCTGCGGCCGATACCGAGTGAGCATCGCCGAATTGCTCCTGGGGGACCATTGCCGGGGGAGGGGCGAGACCATCCTCGAGCATGGCAGGTCTGCCTTGCCCTCCCGAGGCGCGACGCGCTGCCGGCTCTGGGCCCTGAGGCCTTTGGCTGGTAGCTTGGGAGGGCCTTTGAGAGGCCCTCTGCTGAGCCCGCGTAGCCATGAGTACCTCGTACTCCCCTCGAGAGATATCCATGTTGATATCATAAGGTTTGTCCATCTTCACTTCTGATCAGGCTGCTGGTGTCGCTCCTTCTAGCGCCAAATTTGATCCTGTCCGAAGTGAGTCAGACGCCCCTACAGCCGGACGAATCTCCGAGGGGGGCGAGGTCGCTGAGGTGGCGTGATGAGCGGGGTAGCTCCCAACCTGCAAGGCAAAGACTGTTAGAACCGGCCGGGAAAAGTCCCCGGCCAGGCACTCCGACGGTCAAGTCAGCACATGACGGTGACGATGGAAAGCAATAGAACAGTATCAGAATTGCACTATCGCGCGTACCTGGGAAATGTGGAGTGAGAAGTATATATAGCCGGGGAAGCTGACAGGTTTTGCCTCACCTGCCACCCGCTGTCGCGTAGTGAGGACAGGGTAATGTGCATCCAGGGGCGGCAGGGCAAAGTGACACATGCTGTATTAAGGAAGGAGGCCCTGTCAACTTAAGAGTTGGCACCGTTGGACGCCGCTCGGTCTGACATCAGGGCATGTGGTCGAGGTACGGGGGACAAGATGTGTCAGGCATATCAATACCTCGGCAAGATATCCGCCGTTGCCGGCCAGGGCGAACAGGGTCCCGCGCCGACCCCGTACGGCTTCTGGTAACCCGATGTCAGGGAGTGGTTGTGCCGACTGGGGGCACAGAGGTAAGGAGGCCGGCTGAGGGCCTATGAGGGTGCCGACTGGGGGCACAGAGGTAAGGAGGCCGGCTGAGGGCCTATGAGGGTGCCGACTGGGGGCACAGAGGGGATAACTCCTTCAGTTCGAGCTCATCTGACTCAGTAGAACGCTATTATAGGCCTGTATAGGCCTTGACACGGAAACCCAGGGGGCCTAAGCCCGCTTGCCTCTTATCCACCGGGATCGTCCAGATCAATAGCCACTCCTCCTGACTGAGCGTCAAGCTGCCGGGCCAGGCTACACGCAAGCTGGCCCGGGATCAATGGTGATCATAAGACTATAAGTTTCTGGCTGGATAGCTGGAGTGAAGAAATTTTATTATGCAATGACTTCCTGCAGGTTTTCAGAAAATGCAGATCTCAAGTCTGGACAGTGTCGCAAATAAAATATCACAAATTGAAAACCGGTTGGCCATCAATAGCTTGAAAAATGCCTTCTTGGTATTTACTAGAATTTATAAGGAATAGATGTCAACTTAGGAGTGTCTGACATTGTCAACCTACATTACATCATGAGAGCTCCAAGGTGAGTTTGAATTTAGAAGAACATCACTATGCTGATAATGGACTATTTAGGAATGTTGGAATAACTACTACTTAAGGGATCACTTATTCATATAAAATTATCCAGGGTAAATCAAAATGATATAGTGGAGATAAAAGGTAGATTTTCAAGAGAATTAATAAAATAAAGAAGCTTTCAGAAATGATTTCAGAAGCGTGGCGCAGTTTCTGTACTTGAAATACAAATTGGCTTGGAATTACAACGAATATGACAAATATCCCAGTGTTAAGTGTGAAAATTCACCCTAATAATCTCAGTCAAAATTTATAGAATACAGGCTATGAATACAATTCAAGTTTTCCCTAGAGCAGAAAATCCTCACTTGGCACAATTCAAGACGTATCAAACATGAATGATACATTGGTTTTAGCATAACATGTGTTGGGGCAATTTATGGTTCGGAGTGACCATGTGTTTTGATGTTTGGGCAAAGGGTTTAAGTTAGGTTTACCCTTGATCTAATATGTGTATGTGAGTGTGCAGGATTTGCAAGTTACACATATTGACTTAGCTGGACGGCTTCGGTACGGTGAAGGGTGGCATGGAGACAAGCTAGAGGCTTGTGTGCACCCGAGGGACCATAGATAGCAGAGACGATGAGCTAAGGGACGCGGACTTCAAAGCATATGTGAAGGATGGCATGGAGGCAAGCTGGAGGCTTGTGTACATCCGAGGGACGAGGGCCGAAGACGAAGAGGGCGTGAAGGCAACAGTCGAGGCTGATGGTGAAGAGTCAGCTGAGTCATGAAGGGACGAGAGTCGAGGGAAGAGGACTCCAAGGGCAAACCGGGAAGTGGACTTCAAAGGGCACACGTGAAGGGTGGCATGGAGGCAAGACGAGGGCTTGCGTGCGCATCCGAGGGACGATAGCCGGTGGAAAAGGACTTCAAGGGGCAAGCCAAGGGAGTGGACTGGAAGGCACACGTGGAGGAGGGTCGTTGAAGTGAGGAAGAGTGGTTGTATAAGCTGGGTAGTCGACTAGGAGAAAGGCAGTCGACTTCCAGCAAGACTCGAAACTCACAGAATATTTTTGACCCTGGATCAGTCGACTGCCCTGGGAGCAGTCGACTGGTAGCGGCTGGTTGAGTAGGTTGAAAATTCGAACGTTGAGCTACAATGGTCGATTTTCAGTGGGACCAGTCGACTGTCCTGGGAGCAGTCTACTGGTCGGGTGTTTTTCAGCCTTGAGTTTTATTTAAGAGAACTCGGTTTAAGTTGGGAGCTCTTGACGAAACAAGCTTGGTTAGGGCTTGTTAGTAGTATTTGATGCTCAGAAGTGTACTTGGGATTGTGGCGAGGTTTCTCCACCCACAAGGAGTTACACGAGCTAGCCGAAGGGCATCTTGGGAGTGATCCACCGAAGGATCGAGGGATCGTCCACCTTACGGACTACCGTGGAGTAGGAGTATCATCTCCGAACCACGAAAATCAGGTGGTATTAGCATTGTTTAGTTGTTAGTTTTGTTTTATTGTATATCCGCTTGCGCACTAACAACGTAGGTAGAGAAGAAAATAGAAAATTGTTATTCACCCTCTCTAGCAAGGCGTACACGATCTAACAACATGTTCATGGAAAAGCCATCTGAAGCAAATGTGCAATTACAAACAACAACAATTCATTCGCTAAGATAGTAGCTAGAAATTGTTAAAGTGGAATACAAGAATTTAGTGCCAGCCTCTAGCGGATGGAGGTATGCTCAGGAACTCATCAAACTCTTTCACATGGACGTCGCAACATCAAACTCATCAAACTCTTTCACAGGCACGACGACGGACTTTGAAGGCAGTCCTTGTGAACCTAAAGTAAAATATTATGAACTATCAAGCTAATTAAAAAGAATTATGAAGACAAATCGACGAATTCGCATATTGCATCATCTAACTTTGCAAGTCGGAAAATTTTCGAAATACAATTGAGGCAAGACTTATTAAGATACTACTGCATGGATATAGCATATTGCATCATCTAACTTTGCACCTAAAAATTTTCGAAATACAATTGAGGCAAGACTTATTAAGATACTACTGCATGGATATAGCATATTACAAGGTGGATAATCCTGCTACCTCCACTTGAATTGATGCATTACCTCCCTCAAATTTGCAATCAAAAATAAACACTAATAAACTAATACGAACCTTCACTGTCATTGTAATAAAAAACAAACACTAACATAAACTAATTCTTTGGTTTTTTGCCAGATATTTTGGGCATATTTGTGCATATTTGGGCATATTTTTCTTGGAAAAGAACTACGAAAAGAATGGAATGAGAATTAGCAAACCAGATATTTTGCATCAATTATTATATCTAGGTCTTACAGAAAACTAATTCTTTGGTCAAGGCCAAATATACCCTCTGTTTGAGTAAGGTAGTGTGCTCATAATCCTGATTACCAAAAGTTGTTACCAGTCTAAGTGCAAGACAAGCATTTGAGTTACACATGAAGTCTCATAATCTCAATGCATGACCAATGCAACAAACCTAAGCATTCTAGCTGAAAGTTGCTCTCAGCTAATTATCTTAATGCACTAGCTCAAGAATAATCCTCGATTTGGTTTATGAAATAATAAATTGGGTGATACTGAATTAAAGGGCACTCAGGAGACAAACTTTTAGTGATGCACATGACTCCAACCCAAATTGCATTTCCCTCGTACAGACAATATCATACTCCATTGCAACAAGGAAAGTTTATCTATTCAATATGATTAGACATACTCATAGAAGAAATAATATATATATATATATACATATAACAAGAAGTCAGTCAGAGTCTTAAGCAAACGTAAACAAAGCATTATCTCCCTGTTCACATGATTGAAACATAGATGTCTAAAGCAAATTAAGTATAATTTAAACATATGATTGATTAAACCAGAAGAAATACATTGATACCAACCATAGACAATACCAATCAAACATACAAAAAGGAAATACATTGATACCAACCTAATACCAATCATCCTAGTACATGTTGTTAGAACCTGCAATAATAAAAATAATTATTGATTGTATTTTTTCAATGAACGACTATAATTTATTAAATTAAAATTATGACAGTACCTGTTACAGATGCGAAATCTGGTTCATATGTGTCAACACTGTTATGATTACCATCTTCAATCGATCTGATAATTAACACATTCACATATTTACAAAATGTAATTAGAAGATGTTTGTAATTAAAATATAATGGCTATGAATTTGTATTGCACACATACCATTGCTGTAAATTTGGACAGTTACGTTTGTCATGTGACACTCCTCAATGTCCGCATCCATGACATAGCCTAGAATTTGATACTGATTTCTCCTTCGATGATCAATCTGTTGCCACATCCTTTTGTTCTTACTGAAGAAGGATCAATAATACCAAGTCCCTCATCCATAGATTTCCTCCTTTCACTTTTATCAAGGCATGTTCTATTAATGTTTATCTCCTGAATTTTCTTATAGATACAATCAAATTGTTCATCCACGAAGGTTGTCCCCTCATTAGTCAAAGAGGCATCATCAATTAATACTGAAGCTTTATAGGATAACTTCGAGTGTCTCGACATCAACAACCTTTCTGGATCTGGATCATTGCTGAAATTTTATTCTCCCAAAGTATATATTGCTCCAACTTTTGCATCTCGTGTCCATCGTTTTAATATATATGTATCAGGCAACTGAAACACTTGGTTTATGCGAAAAAAGTTAACATATGCCTACATGGAATGCCTTCAAACTCAAATTTTGTGCAGCTACATGAAATATAATCCCTTTGTTTGTCATGTGTGAGTACCCTTGGTTTGGAGGAAGAAGAATTTTGAAATTTCATCACATTATAAACCACCGAGTCAACTCCTGTAAATGCCTGTTGCACATAATAACCATGACTCTCGCTCATTTCACTTTGAAACTCCATCCATTTCTTTTTAGTGTACAACTTAACCATTTGAGTTTCCATTGGCCATGTAGTCATAGTCTTGGGTTGCTCATTCATATCAATATGATCTGCAACTAATTCATTATGTCTTTGATGTTTCAGTGCTCTATTAAAACGGGTGATAAAATCCATCAATGAATTTTTATTTGAAACATATCTCTTGAAAAAAGCATGTGAACCTTCAGATCTTTGACTACTTGACATTCCAGCACAAAATATAGAACTGAAATACACTGGCACCCATCTATGTCGCAATTCATACATCAAGGACAACCAATCATTATTATCCAAATTAGCACACTTGATAGTCTCTTCCCATGACTTCTCAAAATCATTAGGTGTTGTAGAATTTACAATGACATTCTTTATGCTATGTATTTTTTTTGAAAATTTATTTAGTATGTGCCACAAACAATATCTATGCACTGTGTGAGGAAAAACTTGTGCAATGGCTTTTGTCATAGCAAGATCCTGATCAGTGATGATAACGTTTGGTAGACCTGTAGGCATGACTTCTATAAACTTGTTAAGTAACCAAACAAAAGAATCAGTTTTCTCGTCACTTAGAAACTCACAATCAAAAAGAATTGTCTGATGATGATGATTAACTCCTACAAATGGTGCGAAGATCAAACCATATTTGTTAGTGTTATATGTCGTATCAAATACAACTATATCATCAAATACACTGTATGCTCTCCTTGATATATGATCAGCCCAAAAACACCTAGTAAATCTGTTATCTAAATCAGTTTCATAATCAAAGAAAAAAGATGAATTCTTATCTTGTTCAGATATAAAAAAACTTAATCAATGTTTCAGCATCAATACCCTTTTGTTCATCACTTAGATTTCTTTCTAAATTTCTAATTTCTTTTTCTGTGCAACCAACCCCCTCAGGCCCCCCATACTCTATCCCCAATAATCGTATTTGTTGACAAGTAGGTACATTTGTCTCTGAAAATTATTTTGTCAATGTTTTCTTTGCTGTTGAAATATTACGATGCGAGCGTAGCAAATGCACCTTTGATGGAGTCGAAAGTGGATGGTTATTTCTATGAAGTTACTGACAACCCAATTAGGTCCAGTCTGTTTCTTGACAAATGCAATATTGGACTTATAACCCGTTCTAACTGCACCATGTGCTCTTTCCCTTGTCACTTGATCAGTTTTTCCATGCCCTTCTTTAAAGCATACAAATTGTTTCCAAGTCACTTCATTTGTCATCTTATTTTTCTTGCTCGTGTGGATCCTTGAACTAAATCCAGCTTCTCGTGCATATTGATTATAGAATGAATATACCTTATCTAGTGATGTAAATTCCATTCCAATTTTTTGTTTTCGATCATCTGCAACTTGAGGAATATATTCCTGATCATCAACTCTTTGCCCTTCCATTTCTAGACGCCCTAAATAGAAATTACCAGTACAACATAGATTCAACAAAATAGAAAATCAACATTGCATAATAAAGATTGCTTAATAATTGTATCAATAAAAAGAAGCATAAATCATAAAATGAAGCATAAATCATAAAATGAAGCATACCTCAATAACTGTATCAAGATTGCTTAATAAAGATTTTATTAACAAAAAATAGGATTGCCTAAAATGAAGCATAACTCATATAACCAAAAAGAAGCTATCAGGATTTTACATAAATCAAATACATATTTTACATAACAAAAGCAGCTATACCAGGATTGTTTAAATACAGATTTTACATAAACATGCTAACAAGTGTATCAGGATTGCTAAAACAAAAACAGATTTTACATAAACAAAGAAGCATAGCTTAATAACTGTGACGAAAAAGAATCAGACCATATAACAAAACAAATACAGATTTTACATAAAGTGAAATTCTGATTTTTCATAAAACAAAAATAGCGAAATCTTGTTTGTTGTAGAGATCTCGAAATTCAAAGAAGGAGGCTGTGCCGACTGGTAAAATTCTGATTTTTACCAAAATTTGCTGGTAAATTCAAATTTGCTAATAAAATTTGCTGGTAAACAACAGTGTAAAATTTATGGGTAAAAATCAGAATTTTACCAGGAAAGATCTAGCAAGGTGTCCTTGTCGACAGCGACCGTCGGATGGAGCAAGGTGTCCTCTCGGCAGCGACGTAGCAAGGTGTCCTCGTCGGATCTAGTAGGGATGTAGCAAGGTGTCCTCGTCGGCTAGAGACCGTCGGCCGAGGGAGAGGAAAGCAAGGGGCTGCTGCGGCCTCGTCGCGAGGAGAGGAAAGCAAGGGGGCTGCTGCAGCCTCATCGCGAGGGGAGGAAAGCAGTTGTGGCCTCGTTGCGAGGAGAGGAAAGCTGTTGCGGCCTCGTCGCGAGAAGAGGAAAGCAAGGGGGTTGCTGCGGCGCCTAGGGTTTCCGAGAGAGTTACGGACGAAGGGAAAGTTTCTGCGAAGGGAGAAGAGGAGATCTGCAGCGAGAAGTAGGGATTCGAGTGTTGGAAACGGGATGGCTAGAGAGGGGGGGTGAATATAGCCAATCACTTTTTCTTGGCACTTAGTAAGTTTTCTGCACTCAACTTATCAGTAGCACAGCGGAAGAAGCAAAGGAAAATGAAGCAGTGCAGTAAACGAAAACAGAAATGAAAGCAAACAAAGACAACTACCAAGATCGCTAACAAGAGGGTTTACAAGGTTCGGGGATAACTTGCCCCTACTCCTTGGCGTGCCCTTAAGGTGGGCGATCCCTTGATCGTCGGCAGATCAAGCCCCGGTTTTCACCGGATATAACGCAACCTCCTTCTCGGTGGAGAAATCTCTCCACAGCGTTTCAATCACAGATAAAGTTTAAGCACAAAGAAACAACAAGAAGGATCTTACTCAACCACTTAGCAAGGAAAAGAACACAGCAAGCTTCTCTGAGCTCCACCCAGTGGCGATCTCACGCAAGAACCCCTCTTCGTGTCTTCCCACTGTCGGACTCCAAGCTCCTTGTTCTCTCCTTCAAGCGCTCAAGTAATGGATGATTGCTTCTCGATCGCTTGCTCAAATTGATGAAAACTTCAAGAACACAGCAAGCAAGTTGTGGAGAACACAAGGCGCGGCAAGAACACAAGTTTTCGAACTCTACTTCCACGAAGCCAACTTCCGCCCTTTTGATTCTCCACACAGCACCAGGTGACAACATCCTCCGTAGCCTCCAGCTACCATACTGCCAACGCCAGCTACCACTGAGCCCTCTCTGGTCTTCCTGAGATCCCCTCAGCCAAGCCCCAGTCTCGGCTCCAGTCTGCAGCTCGGCCGTTGCAACCTGAAATGGAGAATCGGACAAACCTGCTCCAAGGAAAGCCTCCATTGACCTCTCCTTGAGTGTTTGAATCCTCCCCTATCACCTGCAGCTTAATTAGACTGTTAGAGCAGCAAATCACACAGTAAATCAAATATCAGAAGCAAACAGCAGCGAATCGGATACGATCATACGCTCTGACCGTGTCTGACAGTGCAATTTGAATTAAAGTGATCGGTCACCGGACCGATCCAGGGCTTGTGGGTCGGTCACCAGACCGATCCACTGCTTCGCTGGGATTCCTAGCTCTCGCAGCTATACACGCCTGATCGGTCACCCGACCGATCAGAGTGAAGCCTGATCGGTCACTCAGACCGATCAGGACAGATGAACAGTGATTTTTTAATCAGATCCTAAGTCCCTGATCGGTCACCAGACCGTTTAGGACTTGATCAGCAAGGGAACTCACTCACTTCCCGCTCCCTGATCGGTCACCAGACCGATCAGGAGCAAGGCAGTGAGGAAGCAGCCTGCTCCCTGATCGGTCACCGGACCGATCAGGAGCCACACAGTAGGTTCCCAACCTCACTGTGCGCTCCCTGATCGGTCACCAGTCCGATCAGACATCGCTGGATCGGTCACCAGACCGATCCACGAAGGAGCAGCGTGCCAATGTCCCTGATCGGTCACCAGACCGATCCAGGGACTCAAACCTAGCCCTCTAAGCTAGGGTTTCATTCACCTTAGCCCTCCAAGCTAAGGATTTTTCCATCTAACTCTCCAAGTTGGGAATTTGCACCTAACCCTCCAAGTTAGGACTTTTCACCTAGCCCTCCAAGCTAGGACTTTTCACCCAACCCTTCCGAGTTAGAACATCATCCAACCTAGCCCTCCAAGCTAGGCACCTGACTTTCCAAGCCAGAACTTTTTCACCTAATCCTCCAAGATGGGAATTTGCACCTAATCCTCCAAGTTAGGACTTTTCACCTAGCCCTCCAAGCTAGGACTTTTCACCCATCTCTTCCGAATTAGGACTTTTCATACACCTAGCCCTCCAAACTAGGATTTTCAACACCTAACCCTCCAGATTAGGATTTTCCAACACCTAGCCCTCCAGACTAGGATTTTCCATACCATGCCTGATCCCCGACAGGACTTAATCATAATCATCATAATCATAATCAACCTAAACTAAAATCGATGTCAACACCAAAACAACAATCAGGGCCAGACTGCATCAACAATCTCCCCCTTTTTGTTGTTTGACAATCCGATTTTAAGTTTAGGGATTCTCAATCAATTGCTCAACTTTAGAATCATAGGGGAATCCAGATCCTCCCCCTACAACATGATCATCCTAAACTTAACCAATCCACACTCTCCCCCTTTGTCGAACACCGAAAAGGGGCTAGAGGAGCTGTTAAGTTTTAAACAAACTCCCCCTCAACCCTAGGGGTATCCCAAATCAACAAAGATGTGATAGGTTGTTGGATAACCATACGAACACATGTGAAAAAGATAGAGCAAGATATAGCAATCACATGCATCATACTAACATGAAGTAACAACTCACAAAGCATGCCATAACATTCATATGTATCAAGTAAACATGGCATTATAAGCATGAACATGGCAAAGTGGCAAACATGCAGATAAAATTCATTTAAACAACATAGCATCAATAATAAGCATACTAAGATCAGACAAGTCAAAATATAAAATATCCAGACAAGTAGCAAGATACGTGTGGCACAAGGCCACAATAAGCAAGTCACAGGGCATACAGCCCAAAAGTCACACAAATCATCCACACAGACCACAAGGAAAGGTAAGAGACATCCAAGCTCAAACATCAGCGGGAGGATCGTCATCGTCCACGAGATCATCCATCGTGGTATCAGTAGGAGCAAAGGACCCTGGTGCAGTACTCGAAGAAGGTGCACCTCCTGGAAATGTGTGGCTGCGCCACTCATCATACCATGTCTGCTGGAGTGTACGGGTCCCTGAGACCTCGGTCTCGATCCTGGTCAGTCGGCAATCGAGGGAGCGAAAGCCGGACCGAAACTCCTCGCGATCTGTCGCCCCCAACTGAATAACCTCCTGTATCGTCTGATCCAGCTCTGAGATCTGCCAGCGCAGATCTGGCTCCGGCTCGTCGTCATAATCAGCAGCAGCATCGGCTGGCGCCTGAACCTGTGGACCTCCCCTAGGTAACTCACCAAGGACCCTACCATCTTTCCAAACCAACGCCCGATCGTGCTCCCGAACCATGATGCCAGACTTGGCGAATGCTCGCCGGCCAAGTCTGCAATCCTGTCGGACCATAGGCATCGTCCGACCCTTGGTGACATCAACACCGACTGACATGAGCCAGTCGGTGATGACGTGACCAAAAGGCATGTATACCGTGCGGCGGCTGGGCTCTCGATAAGATAAGATGGACTGGAAGATGCTCTCCATGATATCGAAGTCCAAACGGCGGTGCATGCCGTAGAGCATCAGGCAGTGATAGGGTCGAATCTCAGCTAAAGGTTTGGAGGTGATTGGGAGTATACAATTCGTGATGATCTTGAATAATATGTAGCTAGTGGGAGAGAGACGTAGAGCAGCAAAGGTAGGAAAGTCAGGGCCCAGCTCATCAAGACCGTCTGGGCGGGGATGACCGAAGAAATACTGATGGATAGAATCAGGGGTAACATCTGCAAATGGTGCTAATAGAGGATTAGGAAGCTCGGGATAGATCGAATACATATTTGGTGATCGTCGACCACCCAGAAAATCGGCAAGTATGTCATAGGAAAAATCGAGAGTCCGTTTGGCGACTCGAGTAGTAAACTCGAAACCGCCTTGAGGACCCTGCTGAAGGTTATTGTAAAACTCCGAGACTAGGTCATAGTTGATGGTTCACTCTAAGGAGAGGAGAAACCCAAGATTGTAAAAAGTAACGATCTCCATGATCGATGGACAATACTCAGTCAGGAAAGAAACATCTATGGATCGGCAGGGTAGCATTTTGAAAGTCCTTGATTGGAAGGACTGCTCACAGGCGGCATTTGGAAATCTAGAGCTCGAAGAGGGCTGTGGCCTTTTGGAGGGGGTAGAGGAAGATGGGGCTTTCCCCTTGGAGCTGCCCTCTGCAGCCTCTTTGCCCTTGGAAGACTTTCTAAAGAATTAAATTGATCATACAATCATGATTTAACCAGGGAAGTGATCACACACGGTTTGAATCGATTGAGCAAGATGGACATAGGTTGAATCACACATACAAGAGTTGATCATCAAAGGGTAATCATATGAACCAGATTAATCATGAAAGATAAGACCCAATCATAAGATAGACATTAAATCAAGATCAAAAGTAGAACAATAGTGAGATGAAAGATCGATTTGATCATTTGGTGAGAAAGTAAGGTCACGGCAAATACACGAGGGTCACGGCACCACACCAAGAACAACACCAAACCATGGTTAGCTTCAAAGCATAGTTTTATGAACTGATTTGCAAGAAAATCGAAGCCAAAAACTCACTTTGGTGCCATTAGTAGAGTTCTTGAGTCGCAAAGGGAAAAAGCTTGCGTAGAAGAAGCCTCGGCGCAAGACAGAAACACAGAAGACTTGAGCAAACCGTGAACTTGCAGAGAACAGGGGACGCCCGTAGAGACCTTCGCACCAACTCGCACGCACGGAAAGGAGGGAGAAGAAGGCACTGGAGAGCTCTCGCACGAAGCAAACGTGGCACGAGTGGGAGGTTTCGGCGCTAGGGTTCGAAAGTGAAGGGTTTTGGGAGGACTTAATCAGTTGGTGGATCGGTCCACCAACCAGATTTTAATGCATCTGAACGGATCACCGTTCGATCTGATGGAGCCCAGACCGATCAGGCTCTAGCCTGATCGGACTGGCCTGGTCCTGATTGGTCTAGTGACCGATCAGGAAGGATCCTGATCGATCGGCTGACAGATCAGGAAGGGGACAATAGGGTTGGATGATTTTCGAAGAACCCTCCTGATCGGTATGTGGACCGATCCCAGTAGGGTGCCAGATCGGTCTGGGGACCGATCCAGGCCAGCACAGAATGATTGGAAGAAATCGTGCAAAGCCCTTCGATCAGACCGTGGACTGATCGTCACTGAATGAAGCCAGACCGGTCCGGGGACCGATCAGCCCTATGCCTGATTGGTCTGGTGACCTATCAGGGTTCCTGATACTCCCTGATACGAACTGAAATGTTCAGTTTCAAAATTTCTGAATCTCTCCAAGGAGATCTGATGAAGTTTATCGAATTTGGACATGATCTCATGACTAAAATTGATCCCTGAACGAGGATCAAAGGTCCTTATAGGTTCAACAATCACTTTGACCCATCCAAATGGAGTCAAACTCAATCAACAATCAATCAAGCAATTTCAACTAAGTTTGTATCAAATTCAGGTTTCCAATCAAGTTGCCTTGATTGGAATGTCCAAGTATGATCATGGAGCCAGATACACATATGTTATGCATCGGTTTTCCCCATACTTGGTCACCGAAGTGATTATTATCTCGTCAACATAACTTCTCAAGGGATGCATTGACATTTTGAGAAATTGAGTTGATCCTAACATCTCACCCCATTTCTAGCAAACAAAAACGTTTTATTAAACCTTATAGTTTGTGTGAGATGTCCCCAAAGTTACCCAATTGTTTCCCAACAATTTTGAAATAATCATGAACGGTTTTAATGCAATTCAATCCTATGAAGCGCGACACATTCCCAACTCCCTTCTTAAGAAACTAAACTCATTTTCGGAGAGTGGTTTAGTGAAAATGTCGGCTAGGTTTGATTTGGACTCTACATGAGAGAGTACAATATCTCCCCTAGCTACATGATCTCTAATGAAGTGGTGACGCACCTCAATATGTTTGGTCCTCGAATGATGGACTGGATTCTTGGTTAAGTTAATTGTGCTAATGTTATCACATAACACTTGCACACCCTTGTAACTCAATCCATAGTCCTCTAAAGTATGTATCATCCACAACAATTGTGATACACTCTCTCCCATGGCGATATATTCTGCCTCGGTCGTGGAGAGAGCAACACAATGTTGCTTCCGACTTGACCAACTAACTAAAGATGACCCTAAGAATTGGCAACCCCCACTTGTGCTTTTTCGGTCCAACTTACATCCAGCGTAGTCGGAATCCGTGTAGCCAATTAAATCAAATGATTCGGTACGGGGGTACCATAGACCGACTCCAATTGTGCCTTTGAGATATCTCAAAATTCGCTTAACGGCGATTAGGTGAGATTCCTTGGCACAAACTTGATACCTAGAGCACATACCCACAACAAATATTATATCAAGTCGACTCACTGTAAGGTATAGCAAACTGCCTATCATGCTTCGATACTGAGTCAAGTCAACGGGTTTACCACTCTCATCATTGTCTAATCTTGTGTTTGTAGCCATGGGAGTGGTTACCTCTTTTGAATCACTCATATTGAATTTTCGAAGTATTTCTTGTGTGTATTTCGATTGGTGCACATGGATCCCATCTCGGGTTTGCTTGATTTCAAGTCCAAGGAAGAAAGTCAATTCTCCCACTAGACTCATCTCAAATTCACTCTCCATGTGTCCAATGAACTCATTTAAATAGCCCTTATTATTTGAGCCACAAATTATGTCATCGACATATACTTGGGCTACAAAAATATTGTCATCATCTCTCCGCAGAAACAGTGTAGGGTCTATTTGGCCTCTAACGAAGCCCTTCTCAATTAAGAATATCGACAACCGCTCATACCAAGCTCGGGGTGCTTGTTTAAGGCCATAAAGTGCCTTTTTGAGCTTGAACACATGGTTTAGAAATTCGGTACTCTCAAACCCCGGAGGTTGTTTAATATAGACTTCTTCTCTAATCAAACCATTTAGAAAGACTGATTTGACATCCATTTGGTATAGCTTGAAGCCATGATGTGCTGCAAATGCAAGCATCAATCGGATGGATTCCAATCGTGCCACGGGAGCATAAGTCTCATCATAATCAAGGCCTTCAACTTGACTGTAGCCCTTAGCTACCAAGCGTGCCTTGTTTCTAATGATTTCTCCCTTATGGTTCAATTTGTTTTTGAAGACCCATTTGGTTCCAATAATGGTGGTCTTCTTAGGTCTAGGGACTAAGTCCCAAACCTGACTTCTCTCAAATTGACCTAGTTTATCTTGCATTGCAATGATCCAATCGGGATCATTTAATGCTTCATCAATTTTTCTAGGTTCAATTTCGGAAATTAGGGCAACTTCATTAGCCTCATTCCGGAAGAATGATCTAGTCCTAACCCCATGATGGATGTCTCCAACAATTTGGTCTTGGGATGACTAGAGGCTAATCTAGTTTGCCTAGGAGTTGGTGGTGCTTCTTGAGCGGGTTCACTAGACACAAGTTCAGCCTCAGGATCCGGCTGATCAATGGGTTGTCTAGGTTCACCGTCATCAGACTCATCACCATCAACAACACTTAGAGTTTCTTTCAAACTTAGTCTCCTAAGTTCAAGTTGAACTCCTTCTACATTTTCTGATTGGTCACTTGATTTTGGAATTTCTTCAAAAACTACATCAGAAGACTCTTCAACTAATCTAGATTTCTTATTGTAGACTCGGTAGGCTTTACTAATGAGGGAGTACTCGACTAGTATCCCTTCATCAGCCTTTGCCGTGAACTTCCCAAGATGGTCCTTGGTGTTTAGAATGAACACCTTACAACCAAACACTCTAAGGTGTTTAACCGTAGGTGGTTTCCCAAACCAAAGTTCATGGTCGAAACCTATGAATGAGGACCCGATTTTGCACGTAGCAAGCTGTATTTACAGCTTCAGCCCACAAGTAACTCGGGAGTGAGTACTCATTAAGCATGCTTCGTGCAGCCTCTTGAAGTACACGGTTCTTCCTCTCTACAACACCATTTTATTGTGGTGTTCTAGGAGTAGAGAACTCATGCTTATAACCTCTATCCTGACAAAATTCTAAAAACCTTTGGTTTTAAAATTCACCTCCATGATCACTTCTAATTGTCTTAATGGTTGATGATTTTTCATTTTCAACTCTTCTACAAAAACAAATGAAAATATCTAAGGTTTGGTCCTTATATTTTAAAAAGTAAGTCCATGTATATCTAGTGAAATCATCAATGATAACAAAGCAATATCTTCTTCCATTCAATGATATGATGGTACTACAATCAAATAGATCCATATGAAGTAAATCTAATGCATTGGAAGTACTTACAACGCTTTTACCTTTATGTGCAGATTTTGTTTGCTTACCCATTTGACATGCATCACAAAGTTTGTCTTTCTCATACTTGATGCTTGGTAAGCCACGGACTAGTCCCTTGTTGGCCAACTTTCAGATGTTCTTCATGTTAACATGTGCTAACCTCCGGTGCCAAAGGGTGGACTCTTCTTCTTTTGACATGAAACACTTAGTAGAAACATTAGTAACACTTTTAAATGAAACTTGATAAATGTTGTCTACTCTTGTTCCTACTAGTACCGTGTCCAAGGTGTCATGTTGTCTAACTAGACATTGACTTGGTTGGAAGTCAATTGTGTAACCCGTGTCACACAATTGACTCACACTTAGGAGATTAAATTTCATCCCCTTGACTAGAAGGACATTTGAAATTCTAAGATATTCGGATATTTGAATGTCTCCTATTCCTATGACCTTAAGACTACCATTGTTACCAAATGATACATTACCTCTACTTTTCTTGTGAAGTGTGGTAAACAATGATCTATCCCCGGTCATGTGTTTGGAGCATCCACTATCAACGAACCAAGTTGATAGATGCTCCCCCTCAATCATAACCTACAAAATTCGAAAAATATAAGTTTTAGGTACCCAAACCTTGGGACCTAAAGCATCAACTAAACATAACTTAGGCACCCATGCCTTGACCATTTTCTTTTGGATTTTGGGTGTCCTAGATTGTCTCATATCAGTCCTAGACATGAGAGACACAAATGATGGTTCCTTAGGACGGTAACCAATACCGGCCCTATTGTAAACTGCCCTTTGGGCATTTAGGATCATATCTAGGGTCTTACAGCTAGTTGAGAACTTCCCAAGAATACTCTTGAGCTTCTCAACTTCACTCTTCAATGATTTGTTCTCTTCTACTAACAAGTTATCATGCAAATCATTTACTTCCTCAACCTTAGAGGATTTCAAATTTACAATCTCAAGTTTCAATGATTTGATTTCATCTTCTAACAATTCAACATGTAAATCATCAATGTTATCATCCCTAGATGCTTTCAATTGACCAATTTCTAATTGCAATGCTTTAACCTTATTTTTGGACTTCTTAAGCATACTAGTTAAACATGCAATTGCTCTATAACACTTTTCAAGCTCGGGAGAAGTTACCTCTTCATCATCCGAAGATGATGAAGCCGCGTTTGAGGAGCTTGAAGATTCATCACTGCTCTCCTCTCCAAGAGCCATGAGTACCACATGCCTTGTGCTCTTCTCCTCCTTCTCTTCATCGGATGAGCTTGAGGATGACTCATCCCAAGTGACCTTCAATGCCTTCTTCTTCTTCTTGGATTTTTTTTCTTTCTTTTTGGATTTCTCTATTGGATCGATAGAGTCGATAGAGGGGGGGTGAATATCGACAAAACTTTTCGAATTTATGGAGAGAGTAATTTGCACAGCGGAAATAAACAAACCACGCGAACACAGTATTTTTTACTTGGTTCGGAGCCTAGGTCGACTCCTACTCCAAGGCCCACGATCGTTGATCGTTTACTTTGGGCAATTCTATATGAACGCAAAATCAGTTTACAGAAAGAGATTTACAAGTACAGCACTATAAACTTTTAATAAAAAGAATTCTTCTGTTACCGACGTCCGGTTGTAGGTTGACTTTCCGGAGCAGCAGGACGTCGTCGCTCGAGTTGGGCAGTTTCTAGAACAAGGCGTGAGCACAGAAGAGCGTGGAAGCTTTGGTACGAAGTTGATGTCGAAGGCTTGGGCGTTGGGTGCTATTTATAGCACTCCGGGGCGCCCTGCCACGTGTCAGCCGATCCGGTTTTAGCTCGGTCAAGTGTTATCCCATCCGAATAGGGATAATTTTGACTCTGGGGGCGCCCTGGTCGCAGAGGGCGCCTTGGCTGACTTCTTCCGCGTAGAAATCTCGGCTATGGATAAAGATGAAGCGTCGCTGACTTGGGCCCAGGGCGCCTTGGCTGCTGAGGGCGCCCTGGCTGCTGAGGGCACCCTGCCCAGTAAGCTGCCGAAGCCCTTTTTGCTTCACTTGGTTCTGGTTCACCTTGGGGGCGCCCTGGACACTCAGGGCGCCCTGCTCAGCTGCTGCCTCACTCCTTTGAGGCTCTCTGAGTTGCAGACACACGTTCCTTTGGTCCTACATCCAGGGTTAGTCCAAAACACAATAAAACAATTAATTATTAGTTTATACAGCCTTTTGCTGTCTTGGTTCTGACTTTGGTCTCCAAAATGGAGCCCTAGGTCGAACCGACGCCTACTGTTCCCTCGACGGGGAACGCATCCTCACCTACTCCTCTCGGGAGAATTTACCTGATGCCAACCGCTCCTTTGGTTGGACTTTTGCCTGACGGTCCTTTGTCAGATCTTGGATGCCGAGCTGTCCTTCGCTCGGTGCCTAGCATTCCTTCGCTAGGGCTTCAGTCCCAAGCTGTCCTTCGCCTGGAGCCTAGCAGTCCTTCGCTAGGTCATGGATGCTGGCAGTCCTTCGCCAGTTGCCTAGCAGTCCTTCGCTAGGGCTTGGATGCTGGCAGTCCTTCGCCAGTTGCCTAGCAGTCCTTCGCTAGGGCTTGGATACTGGCAGTCCTTCGCCAGGTGCCTAGCAGTCCTTCGCTAGGGCTTGGATACTGGCAGTCCTTCGCCAGTTGCCTAGCAGTCCTTCGCTAGGGCTTTGTATCCTGGCAGTCCTTCGCCAGTGCTTTGTTTCCTGCACACTTAATGAGCATATTAGATAACAAATAACACTTAACTTTGAATCCTTTGCCAATATCAAAATAAGGTTCGATATGGTGCTTCCTGTACCAACAATCTCCCCCTTTTTGATTTATGGCAACACAATTCAAAGTTAAGTTAAAAAAACTTTATAACTGTTAAGAACATAATGTAAAAATGAAGTATAGCAATTTTACACAATTCAAAAAACTTTATAACTTTACTAACACAAGGTAAGATTTGAAAAAAAACATTTATTTCTCATACTCCCCCTAAAACCCTGAGTACTTGTGTTATAAAATACTTAACTTTGATTTTTCCTCCCCCTTTGACATATATCAAAAATAAACATGGGTGAACAAGGTATCTAATAGGGAGGTTTGAGTTTTACCAACAATAAGTTTTTGACAAGGTGTTTCAAAAAAAGAGTAAAAGCAAGCATAAATTTTGTGAAAAGCTTTTAAAAAAAATTACTTAGGCAAAATTTTGAATCCAAATTTCCCAAAAAAATTTCAACTTTGAGAATTGGGAAAATTTTGTTTTAAAAGAATTTGCACACTTAGAAGAATATACTTGGAAATACTTTGTAAAAACAACAAAATCTTTAAGAATTTTTTTTGGACAAGTTTTTCACCAAAAAAACTTTACTTAGGAACATTTGCCAATATTTAAAAGTTTTTGCTCAGACAAATTTTGTTTACTAAGAAAAATTTTACTTAGGAAAAACATGTACTTAAAAAATTTAACACACTTAGAATTTTTCTTTTTGAAAAGGAGAAAAAAAATTCCTTTCTCTATTTCTTGCTCTCTCCCTTGGCTATATATATATCAATAAAGAAATATATTTTAAAATAAGTTTTAAGAGAAAGTTTGTGTATCAGAGCCTATGAGTTTTGAAAAAAAACACTTAGTATAATTCTTGAAAGCATAGCAAAAAAGCTTAAATTCCACTTTTGAAATCGAAAAAAATATTCGTACTTTGTAAACATTAGTACCTTGGAAAGTAATAGTACTTTTGAAAAATAGTAGTACTTTTGAAAAATGTTCTGCATATTTTGAAAAATATAAGTACTTTTGAAAAATATTATGTATTTTTGAAAAATATAAGCACTTTTGAAAAATATTATGCATTTTTGAAAAATATAAGTGCTTTTGAAAAGTTTTAATATTATTTTCAAAAGTATTCTAAAGTCAAGCAAAATTTTGAAAATGATAGTATATATAAGCAAAAAGAATATAAGCAAAATTATAGGTACTTTTATTTTGAAAGAATATTTATTTATGTTTTCAACAGGATTTAAAAAGTGCAGTGCATGAAAACATATAATTTGAAAAATTATTTGTCAGTTTTATAATTCTTTTAATTTAATCTTCCCCTGAGCTTGACCCAGTCCTAGGAAGCTTGTTGACTACAAGCGATCTTCCTCTGAGTCATAAGGTTTGACTCAAATTATAAGAATTATCTAATAATTTAAACAAATAGTTAGAATTAATTTCTTTCGATTTAGACTCCCCCTAAATTTGACACTTCCTTGGAGTCCTTGTAGATCATGAAGTAGTGGAACTTCCTCTATGTCTTTAGGGTTTACCAAAATCAAAAGAATAACTTTTAAGAAAACACGACTTGAAATGATAGCACAGTTTTCGAAAATCATGATGATAATAATTTAAAGAGTAATATACAAGGTTTTTGAATCAAATTTTTGAAAACCTTATTTTGAGATGTTACTAAATTTTAGAGCGTAAGGTTTTTGAAAAAATCTATTTTTTTTTAAATATTAAAAGAAAACTCCCCCTGTATCTGACACAGTCTAACTTTTATCTAAATTCCTTAAGGGATTTCAGTGTTGACCAGGTTTGACTATGTTGACTAAGGTTGACTTTGTTGCCCAAGTTTTAACCAGTTGACTATGTTTGATTAACAAAAAAAACTTAGATTATATTTAAAATGAGTCAATCATGAAATTCAATAATAAAGGGACGAAAAAGTAGGCACAGTAAACTGAATTAATTTGACAAATAGAGACAATTTTGAATAACTTTTGAAAGTATATTTTATTTGAAAGGGTAGTGAGTTATGAATTTAGGTCCTAGATGTCTCACCCAGTTCTACATGATCAAGCATGTTAACCTTAAGGGTTTTTGTGAGACAGGTTTTAGTAGAAGATTTATTTTGAAAAGACCATGAATAATTTTAAAAAGTTAAATTAATTTTTTTTAAACACAATTTAAATTTATTTTGAAAAGAGATATTTGAATCTAAAATTAACTGAAAATTTGTGTTAGATTCGAATTTAACAAAAAATAATTTGAATTTGAATTTCAAAAATTGGCTTCCAGGTTTTGGCGAGGCACTAGGCCTTCTTTGGCCGTAGCCTTATGGGATCATCCACCCTTTCCTTGACAAAGCCTTTTAATGAAATTTCATTTTCAAAATTATTCTTTGAAAAATTTCTGGTCTAACTAGTTTGAGTCTTGGATCGGTAGCTTCGGCTAGTTCCGCTAAATTGGCTTCCCTAACGTACTATCATCTCACCTCCACCCAATACTATGTTGTTCAATTTTCAATTAACTGATTTAGTCCCAATCCTAATTCTAAGAAAAAAATAAAACACATAATTAAAACAAACAATTGTCTAAGTAAGGTCACAATTGGAGTAATACTCCGGATTTTCGAAATCAGCAAGATTATGAATTAAATTTTCTAACTTATTGACTTTATGTTTTAGGGTTTCATTTTCTTGTTTCAATTTTCTGAAATTTGTTTTAATTAAGTTACATGAATCAATCACATTATTCAAGGTAAATAACGGATTTTCAAATACTGTAAATTTACCTTTGTTGATTGTTTGTTCGGCATTCTTGGTAGCTCTTTTATCTGTGCATTCACTTTTGTAATGCCCGAACTCCTGGCACTTGAAGCATTGAATGCGACTTTTGTTCTTTCATGCTTTTGGAACTGATTCCTTTGTCGCCGGTGGTGTAGACCGAGTCTTACGAGTAGGGCACTGATTTTGGTAGTGCCCTCTCTCCCTGCATGTGTAACAGATTACATGATTAAAATTTGAATTTACACTTTTACCATTTGGTTCTTTATTGGGAATCTCCCCCTTGATTCTTGCCGCCTCGGATCTAGGCTCATCTTCTGATTCTGTGTCTGAGTCAGACTCGGGTACTGGTTGAAGCTCCTTCTTTGGTGGTTCTTTAGGAGTTTTCCCTGCAATAAAATTTACACCTTCCTCGACCATTATAGTATCTGTTTGACTATTTAATTCTAATTTTGAAATGAGTTCGAAATTGGTTACCGTCTCAGTCAATTCGTCGTCTAATTCTGGTTCAATTTTGGATTCGGGTTCAGACTCTGACTCGACTGTTTGTGCTTGGACTGAAAGGGCAAGATAATTTACCTGATCTTCTTCTTCATCTGAGATCTCTTGATGAAGGTTAATCAATTTTTCCCAGATTTCTCTAGCACATCTGCATGGACCTACTAGATCGAGTTGTTCGTTGGTTAGACCGCATTGTATGATTACTGTTGCCTTAGCATCAATCTCGATCTTCCTCATAGTTGGTTCGTCCAATTTGTCCCAAGCAATCGATGTTCCATCTTCCGTGGGGAATCTGAACCCCGTTTGGATTATCGACCATAAATCCAAATTAGCCTTCAGGTGGGATTCCATTTGACTTCTCCAGGAGTTGAAATTTTCGCCAGAGAAGAGCGGTGGACGAATGCTATTCCATTCTTGATTGGCCATTGAAAATGATCCTTGCACACAAGAGAAATAACAAAAATGTACCAAGACTTGGTCTTGGATTAGTAGTGCGGGAGGAGAAAAATAGCCAAAAAAATTGCATGAATTTCGAGGCAGAATAATAATAAAATAATGAAAATAATTTATGATAAATTTTTAAAAATGTTGATTTTCTCAATTCTGATTAATAATAATAATAAAAAAATAAGGATTTAATGTTTGAGAAAAAATTTTGCTCGAATTAAAGTAGCACGAATTTTGAGAAAAATATTAAAATAATAAAAAAAAGTTTATGACAAATTTTTAGAAATTGATCGTTTTATTAATTCTGACTTATAGGGAAAAAATGAGCATTCAAAATTGAAAAAGGTGTTGCACCAACCTCAATCAACGAAAAAGATAAAAAAAATTAAAATTATTTCGTAAAATCCGAAAATACTCTCAAATTGGTGGTTGCACCAATTTTGAGCTTCCCCGCTCTGATACCACTTGTTGGATCGATAGAGTCGATAGAGGGGGGGTGAATATCGACAAAACTTTTCGAATTTATGGAGAGAGTAATTTGCACAGCGGAAATAAACAAACCACGCGAACACAGTATTTTTTACTTGGTTCGGAGCCTAGGTCGACTCCTACTCCAAGGCCCACGATCGTTGATCGTTTACTTTGGGCAATTCTATATGAACGCAAAATCAGTTTACAGAAAGAGATTTACAAGTACAGCACTATAAACTTTTAATAAAAAGAATTCTTCTGTTACCGACGTCCGGTTGTAGGTTGACTTTCCGGAGTAGCAGGACGTCGTCGCTCGAGTTGGGCAGTTTCTAGAACAAGGCATGAGCACAGAAGAGCGTGGAAGCTTTGGTACGAAGTTGATGTCGAAGGCTTGGGCGTTGGGTGCTATTTATAGCACTCCGGGGCGCCCTGGACGTCGGGGGCGCCCTGCCACGTGTCAGCCGATCCGGTTTTAGCTCGGTCAAGTGTTATCCCATCCGAATAGGGATAATTTTGACTCTGGGGGCGCCCTGGTCGTAGAGGGCGCCTTGGCTGACTTCTTCCGCGCAGAAATCTCGGCTATGGATAAAGATGAAGCGTCGCTGACTTGGGCCCAGGGCGCCTTGGCTGCTGAGGGCGCCCTGGCTGCTGAGGGCGCCCTGCCCAGTAAGCAGCCGAAGCCCTTTTTGCTTCACTTGGTTCTGGTTCACCTTGGGGGCGCCCTGGACACTCAGGGCGCCCTGCTCAGCTGCTGCCTCACTCCTTTGAGGCTCTCTGAGTTGCAGACACACGTTCCTTTGGTCCTGCATCCAGGGTTAGTCCAAAACACAATAAAACAATTAATTATTAGTTTATACAGCCTTTTGCTGTCTTGGTTCTGACTTTGGTCTCCAAAATGGAGCCCTAGGTCGAACCGACGCCTACTGTTCCCTCGACAGGGAATGCGTCCTCACCTACTTCTCTCGGGAGAATTTACCTGATGCCAACCGCTCCTTTGGTTGGACTTTTTCCTGACGGTCCTTTGTCAGGTCTTGGATGCCGAGCTGTCCTTCGCTCGGTGCCTAGCATTCCTTCGCTAGGGCTTCAGTCCCAAGCTGTCCTTCGCCTGGAGCCTAGCAGTCCTTCGCTAGGGCTTGGATGCTGGCAGTCCTTCGCCAGTTGCCTAGTAGTCCTTCGCTAGGGCTTGGATGCTGGCAGTCCTTCGCCAGTTGCCTAGCAGTCCTTCGCTAGGGCTTGGATACTAGCAGTCCTTCGCTAGGTGCCTAGCAGTCCTTCGCTAGGGCTTTGTATCCTGGCAGTCCTTCGCCAGTGCTTTGTTTCCTGCACACTTAATGAGCATATTAGATAACAAATAACACTTAACTTTGAATCCTTTGCCAATATCAAAACAAGGTTCGATATGGTGCTTCCTGCACCAACATTCTCCTCCTTCTTCTTAAGCTTTGGACATTCATTCTTGAAATGCCCTTTCCTACCACACTCAAAGCAAGAGGCATTAGTCTTATCAAGTTTGGATTCACTAGAGTTACCTCTACTCTTGAAGCGTCGATCCCTTCTCATCATCCTTCGCACAAAGTTCGCCATTTCGGATGAAGAGGAGCCGCTGCCATCTTCTTCGGAATCGGACTCGGATTCAGAAGAGGATGAAGATGAAGAGACTACCTTTTCCTTCTTCTTCTTGTTGGTTTGGTCCCTAGCAACTAAGGCAATCCCCTTCTCCTTGAGGCCTTTGTTAGCCATTTCATGCAATTCCATCTCACAAAACAAATCATCTAACTTTACAATAGATAAATCCTTGAATTCTTTGTAGGCATCCACCATGGATGACCACAAAGCATTCCTTGGAAATGCTTTCAAGACATACCTCACAAGGTCGCAATTCTCGACCTTTTCATCAATTGAATGAAGCCCATTGAGGACTTCCTTGAACCGGCTATGGAGCTCACTTACCGACTCATTCTCCTTCATGGAGAGATTTTGGAGTTGATTGAGGAACAAATCTCTCTTGGCAATTCTTGAATCCCGGGTGCCCTCATGAAGCTCAATGAGTTTGTTCCACAAGTCCTTTGCACTTGTGAAAGGACTAACTTTGATGAGTTGATCTTTGTTCATGCCACATTATAGAGTGACAACTGCCTTCGCGTCGGCTTCACTCTTCCGAGTTTGTTCAGCAGTCCACCTCCACGATTCGAGTTCTTTGCCTTCATCATCCTTAGGTGGGGTGAATCCCTCCTTCACCGCGAACCAAGTATGGATGTCTATCTTCAAGTAATATTCCATCTTCGATCTCCAATATTGGAAATCAGCGCCATCGAAGAATGGAGGTCGGGTGGTGGAGAAGCCTTCTCTCAACGACATCTTGTTGATAACTCTTGGATGTTAAGCCGTAAACAGAGTCTCAAGCTCTGATACCACATGTTGGAAACAGGATGGCTAGAGAGGGGGGTGAATATAGTCAATCACTTTTTCTTGGCACTTAGTAAGTTTTCTGCACTCAACTTATCAGTAGCACATCGGAAGAAGCAAAGGAAAATGAAGCAGTGCAGTAAACGAAAATAGAAATGAAAGCAAACAAAGACAACTACCAAGATCGCTAACAAGAGGGTTTACAAGGTTCAGGGATAACTTGCCCCTACTCCTTGGCGTGCCCTTAAGGTGGGCGATCCCTTGATCGTCGGCAGATCAAGCCCCGATTTTCACCGGATATAACGCAACCTCCTTCTCAGTAGAGAAACCTCTCCACAGCGTTTCAATCACAGATAAAGTTTAAGCACAAAGAAACAACAAGAAGGATCTTACTCAACCACTTAACAAGGACAAGAACACAGCAAGCTTCTCTGAGCTCCACCCAGTGGCGATCTCACGCAAGAACCCCTCTTCGTGTCTTCCCACTGTTGGACTCCAAGCTCCTTGTTCTCTCCTTCAAGCGCTCAAGTAATGGATGATTGTTTCTCGATCGCTTGCTCAAATTGATGAAAACTTCAAGAACACAGCAAGCAAGTTGTGGAGAACACAAGGCGCGGCAAGAACACAAGTTTTCGAACTCTACTTCCACGAAGCCAACTTCCGCCCTTTTGATTCTCCACACAGCACCAGGTGACAACATCCTCCGTAGCCTCCAGCTACCATACTGCCAACGCCAGCTACCACTGAGCCCTCTCTGGTCTTCCTGATATCCCCTCAGCCAAGCCCCAGTCTCGGCTCTAGTCTGCAGCTCGACCGTTGCAACCTGAAATGAAGAATCGGACAAACCTGCTCCAAGGAAAGCCTCCATTGACCTCTCCTTGAGTGTTTGAATCCTCCCTGTCACCTGCAGCTTAATCAGACTGTTAGAGCAGCAAATCACACAGTAAATCAAATATCAGAAGCAAACAACAGCGAATCGGATACGATCAGACGCTCTGACCGCGTCTGACAGTGCAATTTGAATTAAAGTGATCGGTCACCGGACCGATCCAGGGCTTGTGGGTTGGTCACCAGACCGATCCACTGCTTCGCTGGGATTCCCAGCTCTCGCGGCTATACACGCCTGATCGGTCACCCGACCGATCAGAGTGAAGCCTGATCGGTCACCAGACCGATCAGAGTGAAGCCTGATCGGTCACTCAGACCGATCAGTACAGATGAACAGTGATTTTTTAATCAGATCCTAAGTCCCTGATCGGTCACCGGACCATTCAGGACTTGATCAGCAAGGGAACTCACTCACTTCCCGCTCCCTGATCGGTCACCAGACCGATCAGGAGCAAGGCAGTGAGGAAGCAGCCTGCTCCCTGATCGATCACCGGACCGATCAGGAGCCACACAGTGGGTTCCCAACCTCACTGTGCATTCCCTGATCGGTCACCAGTCCGATCAGACATCGCTGGATCGGTCACCAGACCGATCCATGAAGGAGCAGCGTGCCAATGTCCCTGATCGGTCACCAGACCGATCCAGGGACTCAAACCTAGCCCTCTAAGCTAGGGTTTCATTCACCTTAGCCCTCCAAGCTAAGGATTTTTCCATCTAACTCTCCAAGTTGGGAATTTGCACCTAACCCTCCAAGTTAGGACTTTTCACCTAGCCCTCCAAGCTAGGACTTTTCACCTTGCCCTCCAAGCTAGGACTTTTCACCCAACCCTTCCGAGTTAGAACATCATCCAACCTAGCCCTCCAAGCTAGGCACCTGACCCTCCAAGCCAGGACTTTTTCACCTAATCCTCCAAGATGGGAATTTGCACCTAACCCTCCAAGTTAGGACTTTTCACCTAGCCCTCCAAGCTATGACTTTTCACCCACCTCTTCCGAATTAGGACTTTTCATACACCTAGCCCTCCAAGCTAGGATTTTCAACACCTAACCCTCCAGATTAGGATTTTCCAACACCTAGCCCTCCAGACTAGGATTTTCCATACCATGCCTGATCCCCGACCAGGACTTAATCATAATCATCATAATCATAATCAACCTAAACTAAAATCGATGTCAACACCAAAACAACAATCAGGGCCAGACTGCATCCACATCGAGAAGGAGGTCCAGAGGGGAACGCGAGGAGATTTGGCAGGGAGAAGGGGAGTTCGGCGAGAAGGGGAGTTCGTCTGCGAAGCGAGAAGGGAGTTTAGGGTACGGGTCGATGCACGCGTTTTGTTTTGCCACGAGGGTTACGCGTAAAAGAAACAAAAACAACGGAGCAGAGGAGGACACGGCAAGCCACGTCTGCAGGTCCGCAGCGTCGCGTTTAGAGAGGTCCGCACCAGAGCATAACTGTGTGTGTGTGTGTGTGTGTGTATATATATATATATTATTTTTTTTTTTTTTTTTTTTTTTTTTTTTTTTTTTTTTATATATATATATATATATATAATATAAATTTCGAAAATTTTTCCTTAATAATTCATAACTAACCTATCCTGTGCTCAATTATTTCCGTAAACCTTCCCAAAATTTTTAGAAAATTATTTCAAAATTTTCCATCTGATTGTTTTCAATTTTTAACTCCTATTTATGGTGATTATATATAAGTTTTATATATAACCATATATATATATATACATACATATTTTATTTTATTATATATTTATTATTATTATTATTATACTATTAATTAACCATATTTTTCAATTAAATCTTGTAATGTAATTCTGATTACATTATAAAGCTAATTATCCCTCACCAAACATAGCCTTCAACTTAAGCTTTTATTACTTAGAGTTTTGCCCTTAATATTGCAAAATTTTTAAATTTCAATGCTTTAGTAAAATATCAACAATTTAATTTTGTGTCTTAACATACTTTAGTTCAACTTAATTTCTAATGATATTTTCTCTAATAAAATGATATCTTCCCTGTACGACGAATAATTTGGATCATCCATACAAACACCCACGCAGTATATATGACCTTTGACCTCAAATAAGGATATAACATGTAAAAGAAATGCATTCATAGCTATAAAATTCATAAAACTCATTTGAACTGTCCTCCAGATAGGTGCCAAAGTAAAACATCACATAAAGTCCAACAGAAGACTCAAAAATACAAACCACGAGTCAAATACATCCCAATACAAGTCCACGACGTAAAACAAATATAGAATAAGAAGTATGCTATAAAAGAAAACATAAACACATGGAAGGACCCAAGCCAGAGTTGTCGGGACCTGCAAATGGCAACTGGACTCCCCTGATGACCAATCAACTTGAAAGAAAAAAATATGGTGATGGGTGGCGAGCCCAAGTGGACTCTACGGGTAGAGATAGATATGCATGACATAATAAACAGTTGTACAGGCTATAAAGAAAATAATAGGATGTTGGATCGTCGACGTTGCTAGAGGGGGGGGGTGAATAGCAATTTTTCGGCTTTCTTCTACCTACGTTGTTAGTGCGCAAGCGTAATATATAAAGTAAAACTAAACTAACAACTAACCAATGCTAACAATACCTATTTACGTGGTTCGAAGATGAAGACTCCTACTCCACGACAGTCCGTGAGGTGGACGATCCCTCGATCCTTCGGCGGATCACTCCCCGGATGCCCTCCGGCTAGCTCGTGTAGCTCCTTGTGGGTGGAGAAACCTCGCCACAACCTTGAGTACACAATCTGAGCACTTAGACTACTAATGAGCTCTAACCAAGCTCATTTCGTCAAAGCTCCCAGCCCAAACCGAGTTCTCCTTAAATAGAACTCAAGCTGGAAAACCCGACACCAGTCGACTGCTCCCAGGGTAGTCGACTGGTCCCACTAAAAATCGACTGTTGCAATCCCAACGTTCGAATTTTCAACCTCTTACCGGCCACCTACCAGTCGACTGCTCTGGGAGCAGTCGACTGGTCCCAGGTCGACTACATTCTGTGAGTTTCTGTGACCTCTATCAGTTGACTGCCCCAAGGGCAGTCGACTGGTCCGCTCACACACCTAAGGTCTCCCTTCCCGAGTACACTTCTCTCAACACTCGAACCCTAGGATTTCCCGAGTACAATCACTCAGCACTCGTACCCTCACGACTCAGCTGACTCCTCACCAGCAGCCTTGACTATTGCCTTCGCACCCTCTTCATCTTTGGCTCCCGTCCCTCGGATGCACACAAGCCTCCAGCTTGCCTTCATGCCATCCTTCACGCATATCTCGAAGTTCTTGCCCCTCGGCTCATCGTCCCTGTTATCCATAGTCCTCAGGTGCGCACACAAGCCTCCAGCTTGTCTCCATGCCAGCCCTTCACCGTACTGAGACCGTCCAGCTAAGTCCATATGTGTAACCTGCACATCCTGCACATACACATATCAAATACACAAGGGTAAACCTAACTTAAACCCTTTGCCCAAACATCAAAACTCATGGTCACTTCAGACTATAGATTGCCTCAACATAGGATACAAACTCAAAGGAAATAGCAGAATATGCATAACTGAAAGTATCAAATGAATGTACATACTAGAAATCAGCTTATCCTGATTATAAAAGGCTCGTATCATACAAGCAAGTACAAGTCATTGAACCAAACACATAATATCTCTTGTATGTCCATGTCAAATATATACAACAAATAAATGTAGCAACCACAATCAAATGCACAATGCATCATATGCACATGATCTAATGACATGGCCACCCCGGATACCAGTTTAGCCACTGAGACATGTCATATGTGTCGACTGAGTGGGTAGGGTTGTGACACTATATGCACTCTGCCATCACTGCTCCTGAGTGACCGAGTGGACAGGATGATGGTGGAGCTATCGCTCCGCCCCTGTATAAATGGAGGAGATATCTCTCTCATCTCCTCAGATCATTAGAAAGAGGAGGGATTTCTGCCTGCTACTACGCTCTAGAACCACTACCCATGAGCGATCGAGCAGAGCAGTACAGAGCAAATGCACACACCCAACGGTAACCACTAACCTATGAGTGGCTAAATATGCAGATCATGTAGCAAGCGTCAGGCTCAAACCACAAGGGAGTCAATGGTCGCCGGCATACAACAATGCAGGGATGGTGTATGACTTTAACACATGCAACCCCTACCAAGTCATCAATACATAACTCAACCTACCACGTACAGGTCGAACATATGTATCATAACCTAACCGTCATACATCTAGGTACACATGCAAGTATAACTAAAATCAATCAATGCAACCATACAGTGACATGCTACTATATCTACATATGCATGCTCTCATACATACTATACAGAATCAGATATCAAGAAGAAGGTTTTTTATAGTGCATCTGTGATCGAGGAGGAGTAAACCCTTGAATTAGTCACCTCAAAAAGGTGGATACCAAGTAAAGAAAAAGGAGTTAGCATTACTTAAGTTTTCCGTTGTGATAAATCATCAACGAGCAAAAACGAGCTATTCAACCCCCCCTCCCTCTTTAGCTCTCGACGTGTCCTATCAAATTCTTGAGTATATATCCCTACACGTACTATGCTTGCAGATCATTTTACTAAGTCATTGACTAAATAGTCATTTTAAAGAAATATGAATTGTTTGGGACTTCATAAAATGTAATATATTATAAAGACAATCAGATATATGGAGTGCTATAATATCTTCAGTATATATATCTTTGTTACATTTGAATAAAATCTCAGTGAGTATGTTGGCAAGTTAAAATTGGTTTACTCATATAGACAATCATCTTTGTTTGTTAGTATAAATAGAGATAAGACTATTGCTTATAAGACAACTTATGAAGCTGCGAATAAAAACATACTTGTAAGATGAGGTCATTTTAATATTTGTATTAAGATGAGATCATTAATAATATTGATGATCGGAGAAAATGTACCAATCATTTACTGAACTTGCTAGAGGTCAAATTGAAATTCATAAGTTGAATTTAGGATTAGGTATTGAGAATGTCTAGATCAAAAGTATGTACGATGATAAAATTGAGAAGAGCATGCCCTCTTTATTAGTAAAGAGAAAAATATCGTAGTATATGATTTATATCACATGTGCTATAGCAACAATGAGGTTACTAGAAATTGATCTCAATTTTACTTTAAGTCACTATTTAGTGGTCCACTTGAAGTTTTAATTAGTGACTGTTAGTTAAGCATGTATCTTATCTAGTATCGATGATTCGATCTATAAAACATAACTAAGAAAACGATTGATTAAAATGAATAAACTCTAGCAAAAAAAAAAAAGAAAAATTATAATAAATTTACATCTTCGACATTTATTCATTGGTCAATTAATTATATTTTTTATTGAGTACTTAAAATGTGATTGTGAATAATTATATTGATTAGAGATTTAGAATATGCTCTCGACATAATAATTGTTATGAAAAATTAAAGATATTTATATTAATGTAAATGATTTAATTTGAGATAAATGTAAAATATTGATGCTTTAAATTTATGTTGATGAACAATTATTGATAACTTTTTAAACTTTGATAGTTTAGTATATTATCCTATGAACTATTTTTCTCTATGTGTGAATTGAATATTTTTATTGATCTTTTAGACTTGATTTTCATGAATGGAAGATGTTGATAGTGGGCAACGTGACTAGAAATGGGTAATGTGGCCGTGCATAGATTGTGGGCACACGTTGTCTAGACGTGGGCAGACGTTGTCTCACACATGAGCTTTATATAAGCATTCAAGTGAAAGAAAATAGGGGTTGTTTTTTGTTAGAATACGAAGGAATTTTGTCTGCCTATTGCCCGGTTTAACTCAGGAAGTTGTAGGGGTGTATCCTTCAGACGACAAGCACGAAAATCATGGAAGAGTGACGAGGTGAGGAATCACTGTAAGTTTTTACGGTGTTCCATTTATATTGATGCTTTCAGACAACAAAGCCTGTGGGTTGTGACTTGACACGCCCCAACAACTTCCTGGGTTAAACCGGACAATGGGCGGCATGCAGCAACCCTGCTGCCGTCTTCCAGCCCTTCCCGACCTTTGTCGTGCCTCTGATCACGCCCACATCGCCATTGTCAGCGACGAATGGGCCGCCACAAGGAATGCTCGCAGCGTCCAGATCATGAGGAATTAATTAACCCGATCGACGTGAAGGACAAGCTCAACTGACAAGCCACTTACTATTTACGAGATAGACTGATAATTAATACATGAGTATTATCATTATGATGTCTGAGAATTAAAATATGACAAAGTCAGTATATTCGTCCTCGTCACACATTAGCCATAGTATCTGGGCTAATAACTCCCGTGATTTACCTCCTTTGTGTTAACCCTGAGATGAATTAACAGAGACGCTAGGACGAACAAACCACCTTTTATCACCAACTGATAAGCCACTTAGGCTTGATTCCTACTTGTTTTGGCTCTATTTATACCCAGTCCTTTAGCTTTCGTTTGCGCAGTGATAAAGACATACAGTGGGTAATATGTAGCATTCAATTCTCGAGGAGATAAGGATTGCCCGCCGTGATTGAATTCTGGGTCAAAATACGTTACCGAATTTATTCGATACGTGAATCAAGATCGTTCATCTTCAAAATTAATTAAAATTAAAGGTTAAGATATATGAATTAATAATAATAATAATAATAATTTAAAAAGTGGGTTATATTTGTAATATATAATATAATTTTTATTCTTGGTATAATTAGCACTCTAAACAAACTTTTATTTATATAAATATTATGCATATTTAATAGTATATTTAGTTTTTGAATTGAAAATTCTTTTAGTCCTTTTTGATAATAAATGGTAAAACTTGTTTATGTCAGAGTTTCAATTAATCCCATAACAAAATAAAACTCGACAAAAAAATTAAAAGATGAAAGAAAGCTTGCTTATGAAAGAAAGCTTTTTTTTTCAAGCGAGAGGGGGTGTTTAAATTCGGGTAAAAATTAAAAGGACATCTTTATCTTTTTATTGGAATAACGGATCAGGAGCGGAGGAGCGCCTTTTTTTATTTATTATTAAAAGAATATTCCATTTTTCCATTATATATTTTATTTTTCAAAATTATCTTTATTTTTCTGATATTATAGCAACTATAACAACCCAATAATAACATCGTGTGTCTGTTACACAATTATAATAATCAGGAATAATAGTTATTATAATTGTACAGTAATAATCTTTATTATTGGCTTTGTTATAACAGTTATTATTCGTGGTTACTATTATATTATATTGACTTGTATTGAACAATATTAATTAGAGATAAAATATCTATATTATAAGAACTTTGAATAATAAGTGCTTCGATATGATATTATAGTGTGCATCAAAATTGAAGTATTGTTAATATATAATATTAACCAATAAGATATGAAATATCTATATAGTTACTACAACATATATAATTTATTAGTGTTAATCAATATTGAAACAATATTTTACCAAACGACGTACGTTAGAATACGTAATTATCAAAAGGCATCCTAAGGTTTAGTTTTTACCAAAGGGCGCACCAAAAATTATGTTCTTCCCCTTGTACCTCTCCCACTAATAATTCCCTTTCTCAATTAGTTTTCCAAGACATCCGAACTATTTTTTCAGAGTTTTCAATTCAAAATAAGAAATTATGGTTCGGATGCCCCAGATTGTTGACTTTTTCTCACTCTACATATATATTTCTGTCTTGCACAACTCAACTCATCACAAATCATTTACTGTATTTTGCTGCGATTGCAAAAGAGGAAGTTAAAAGCGGGAGTGTGTTCCAGAGGTGACTTTAAAGAGTCGACTTAAAAGAATGATTGAGGAAGATAAGTGTTGAAGGAGAAACTTCAAGCAACAGTTTGTTTGATAGAAGGAAGAAAAAAATTTAGTAATGTACGTATGATTGGTTACTTAAAATTTATATATACGGTGAAAAGAAATAGTATAAGGGTTCTTATAGGGTTTATTTCAGCTAGACCCTGTTATGCTCTTATATGGTATCAGGCCTAGTTTTGTACATGATCAACTCTTCCTACTAATTTTTAGTTTGGAGAAGGACTTTAACGGTGTCATGCATTACATAAATAGGGTTCTCAGAATTTGTTTAACCTTACGATAAATTCGTGTTTGAATACGATCTCGGACCTGATATCTTACCATATCAGGCCCGAGGAGGGTCTGATATCATCTTATATCAGGCCACCGTGGCCTGATATCATACCATATCAGGCCCCACTGATGGACTGATTGGATCTGTATCGATCTTTGTTTGTTTCTTAATTACTGAAACACTTGATTAAGAATTTGAAAGTTTATCAAATTTAATATAATTGTAATTAATTTTTCAGGGATGATAATATTGTTGACAAAATTATCTCTGAGATATGAAATATACTTGATGATAATGATGTTATGCGGAATGGAGCAGAAATAGCCAGTAATAATATTCCATTAGCTTCCTAGTATAGCGGTAATAGAATTACAAGGAATTTGACATTTGATCTAAATGAAGAAACCAGTAATCTAGAAGATGAGTTTGTGAATTCTTCTACAAGACTTGTTGAATACTTTGAGTCAACCTGTAGTGAGGAGGAAGAGCATGAAATCCGAAATGCAGATGTATTACAACCCAATACAAGTGTACTAGAATTCCAAGCTGATGATATGCAAATTAAGCAATATGAATTTCCTCCGGATCAGTACAGTTACTTAGAGGAGGAGTTTCCAATAGCTAATGATCCTTATATTTTGAATTCTCGATTGCTAGCTAGGCCAATTGGAGAGGCAGAGGCAAGAGATGAGCATGATTTTTTTGTGGGGCAGATTTTTCCATCTAGACAAGAATTCAAGAATGCACTTGTCAAACATGTCATAGTTAAGCATATGAGATATAACCCAGTTGACACCCAAAAAAATTGAGTTAAAGCAGTGTGTTTCAACCAACCATGTATATAGAGAGTAGTTGTCCGGGGGGAAGTAGAGTTCACTGTTACAAAATATGTAAAGGAACACCAATGTGAAAATGTTAGGGAAAGTGTTGATCATTATGCATGTTGTTCGTCATTTGTTGCGTCTTTTGTTGAAGAGCAATTTCTTCATAATGAACAATACAAACCAAGTATGATTATATCAAATATTAAAACTAGGTTTGGAGTGACTATATCATACAGAAAAGCATACATAGTCAGGGAGAAAGCATTGAAAAAGGTCGTTGGAGATTATGATGAGGCATATAGAGATCTTCCACAATATCTACGTGAGTTAAGAGCTAGGGATCCTGAAACTTATGTGGCACTATACAGGAATGGTAACAATGAGTTCCAGCGGTATTTTTGGGATTTTGGTGCTTGTCGAAAGGTGTTCAGGTCTTATTTGCGTAAACTTATCAGAATTGATGCTACACATCTAAGAGGGAAGTATCCGGGTGTATTGTTGATTGCTACAACGATCGATGGTAATGACAATGTTCTCCCAGTTGCCTTTGGAATAGCTGAAGTTGAATGTGGGTCTACATAGGAGTGGTTTTTGGAGCATACAAAGAGGATCTCTGCTATCGGTGAACAGTCAATGACCATAGTATCAGATAGACATCGTGACATTATATCAGCAGTTAGGAAAGTGTACACGAACACCCATCATGCTTTTTGTTGCCACCACATCTCTTATAATATGGTAACGGATACTGGAAGTAGAGCAACTTTAGGTTTATTTTGGGCAGTATCACGAGCAAACACAACACTCCAATATGATCTCATAATGCAGTCAATGCTTAAAAAACATCCAGATGCTCATAGGTGGCTTCAGAACATTGACCCTAAAAGGTGGGCTAATGTACACTTTACTGGGAGAAGGTACGGAATGCTAACCACTAATTATGTGGAGAGTTTAAATGCTTTGTTCAAGAATACACGTGAACTTCCCATAAACAAGTTAATTGATAATACAAGAAGAAAGGTAGCTCAATGTTTCTTTAACCGTAGAAAGGAAGTCTCAAAATGGTATGTTGCTTTGACACCTCATGCTACAAAAGAAATGGATTCAAGGAGAGAGAAAGCTAGAGCATATAAAGTTCACCCGTACTCTCAATCAGAAATGGAAGTAGAGACATGGGGTGGTTCATACATTGTTGATTTGGAAAAAGAATATTGTCAATGTGGGGAGTTTCAAAATTCAGGACTCCCTTGCTCACATGCTATTGCCGTGATCATTCACCGGAATATGGATACTCTTCCATATTGTGAGTATTATTTTTATTCACAAAATTAGAATGTTATTTACATGGATCGTATTTACCTTTGTCGAAGCAAGGAGTTTTGGCCTAGGGGCTAAACAACATTATAGTTCTATGTCCCCGTAGTCTTGTGCAACCTGGTAGACAAAAGAAGACACGGATTGAGTCGAAACACAATAGAAATGTAAAACTCAAATGCAGCCGCTGCAAATAACTTGGTCATAATCGAAGGACTTGTAGAATGCCGCCCATCCCAGGTTCTTGAGTTACTGGTATATGTATACATGAATATTCTGCTTTAAGTATATATTTTGTACATAGGAAAAATGAATCTATATATTTTGTATCTAGTACATCGATAGTATTGTAAAAAAAATTAGTTGTGGTTAATGTTGTTACTTCAAGAGGTATTCTAATACTATGATACATTTCAACTTATTTAAATCAATGTAAGCAGAATATGATCATAGATCATAAATTTAAAATAAAATTATAGAAGTGGAAAAAAACTAAAATAGATAATAAGATATAAAGATAAAAAAATTAAGATATATGAGCATGAAATACAAAATATAAGTTTGGACACCACAAATATCTATAATTGTAATTAAGATATAAAGAAAACACAACTATAAAGAAAAAAATATAAAATATGAATAAATACATACAGTTTATAGAGTAAAAATATAAGTGTTGAATATAATTCAAATATAAATAAATTTTAAATGTAAAACATAATTAAGATAGATAATAAAATATATTTTTTAAATTGAAAAATATGAGTCCACGTTGGGCCTGAACAGCTCTGATTTCAGGCCCTCTGCTAACCAAAATAGCTTTGATTTCATACCATCTGCATGTTGGGACCGGTAGACGAGCTAGAGGGGGGGTGATTAGCTCCGATTTGCTTCGTGATGATTTGTCGCGGCGGAAGACTCGAGCAAACGCTAACACAAAGGATTTACTTGGTATCCACCCCGGTCGGGTGACTAATCCAAGGATCCACTCTCGTCACTCTCTCATACACTATGAAAGATCTCCTTCTTGAGGTGGAGAAACCTCTTACAAGCTTTCACAAAGATACAACAAGAATCAAAGCAAACACAAAATGAAATCTTACAAGATTTACAATGAATAATCTCTCTTTGCTTTCCTTGCTATCTTCAAGCTTGTGGTTGCCTCTAGAACCTTAGAAATGCAGCAGCAAAAACCTCCAAGACTTCCCTTGAGATGGCACCAATGAAGAAGGAAAAGGGGAGAAGAGTTGTGGCTCAAAACCTGCGTGAAAACCCTTATACCCGACGCCTAGGGTTCCCTAATCGATTACCCAATCGATTACCACGTCATACTAGCCGTTCAACGGCTAGTTTTTGAACCTGAATCGATTAGCCAATCGATTAAGACTGCCCTTAATCGATTGACCAATCGATTAAGAGAAGGCTGAATCGATTACCCAATCGATTCAGCCACCTTCTGTTCTCGCAACAAACTCTCTTAATCGATTACCCAATCGATTCACTTTCTCCTTAATCAATTACCTAATTGATTAAGATCCTCCTTAATCAATTACCTAATTGATTACCATCCTTCTTAATCAATTACCCAATTGATTAAGATCCTTCTTGTTTTCGCGAGACAACAACCCAATCGATCACCCAATCGATTGAGACCAACCTAACTTGTGTTCACGGTCAACCCCTTTGACCAACCTCGATTTTACGGTCAACCCCTTTGACCAACCTGGACTTCACGGTCAACCCCTTTGACCAACCTGGATTTCTTCTGCCTAGTTCCCAACTAGGACTTAACCTGATTCCCCACCAGGTTTGCCTAACACTCGAGTTAGGTCTAGTCTCTCGGTAGACTTCCACCTTGCCAGCATGCGATCTCCCCGATCCATCTGGACTTCACCTAGTCCCACTAGGTCTTCTCCCATGCCAGCGTGCGATCTCCCTGATCCACCTGGACTTCACCTAGTCCCACTAGGTGTGCCTAGTCCCACTAGGTCTTTTTCCATGCCAGCGTGCGATCTCCCCGATCCACCTGGACTTCACCTAGTCCCACTAGGTGTGCCTAGTCCCACTAGGTCTTTTCCCATGCCAGCGTGCGATCTCCCCGATCCACCTGGACTTCACCTAGTCAAGTCTCCAGTCAACCTTGACCCACTTGACACCATACGACATTCAACCATAATTATCAAATTCAAACATCAATGTCAAACATCGAAACATACACCTCAAGCTCACCCGAGCTTTGTCAAACTAGATCAACCCTGACCTAACCAAGATTGCACCAACACTGCAAACCAAAATAGTAATATTCTTTTCTAAATTATAAAGAAATATGTATAATATAAATATATAGAAATAAAAATTAGCGGTATAGATGTTATATCTAATAAATAAAACTAAAAGATATTTAAATAAAATTATAAAAGTGGGAAAAACTAAAATAGATAATAAGATATAAAGATAAAAAAAAATTAAGATATATGAGCATGAAATACAAAATATAAGTTTAGACACCAAAAAACCTATAATTGAAATTAAGATATAAAGAAAACATGAATATAAAGAAATATAAAATATCAATAAATACATACAGTTTATAAAGTAAAAATATAAGAAATGAATATAATTCAAATATAAATAAATTTTAAATGTAATACATAATTAAGATAGATAATAAAATATATTTTTAAAATTGAAAAAATATGAGTCCACGTTGGGCCAGAAGTCCTCTGATTTTAGGCCTAACGTGGGCTTGAACAGCTCTGATTTCAGACCCTCTACTAACCAAAATAACTCTGATTTTAGGTCCTCTGCAAACCAAAATAGGATTATTCTTTTCCAAATTATAAAGAAATATGTATTAGATAAACATATAGAAATAAAAATTAGTTGTATAGATGTTATATCTAATAAATAAAATTGCATCATTCTGTGCCAACTGATACGGTAGTAGAACATAATTGATATTCATTAGGACAAAGTTTGGACACAACAAATAACATCTCTTAGTACAACTCTAACTTGTGATATCGAGTTTTAAGAAATCCAAATATCCTAGGTCCATCGAAACCCACTGATAGATCTACAAAAATCCTAGTACAACAAATTCTGAAATTATGAGTTGATGGTCTACAAGGAATTGAATTTTGTTATGCATTGTGTATTTGGATAGTATCCAGATGTTATCCGATAATACGATACATTTAAACTTGTTTCAAGTTTAAATAAATGTAAGTCTGTTTTAATCATACCTGAGTATTTCAATAAAATGAGATAATTTTGTCAGAACTTATAGAATTATATAAAAGATTAGCATATCAATAATTAATTTAATAAATCATGATTAAATATTATTAAAAAGATTTTTAAAATAGAAAAAAAATATGAGTCCACGTTGGGCCTGAAATCCTCAAATTTTAGGCCTAACGAGCCTGAACAACTTTGATTTTAGGCCCTCTGCTAACCAAAATAGCTCTGATTTCAGGTCCTCTGCAAACCAAAATAGGAATATTCTTTTTCAAATTGTAAAGAAATATGTATTATATAAACATATAAAAATAAAAATTAGTTGTATAGATGTTATATCTAATAAATAAAACTGTATCGTTCTATGTCAACTAATACGGTAGTAGAACATAATTGATATTCATTAGGACTAAGTTTGGACACAATAAATAACATCCCCTAGCTCAACTCTAACTAGTGATATCGAATTTTGAGAAATCCAAATATCCTAGGTCCATCAGTGGGTTTCCACCGAAACTCACTGATGGACCTACAAAAGTCCTAGTGCAATAAATTCTGAAATTATGAGTTGATGCTCTGCAAGAAATTGAACTTTGCTATGCATTGTGTATTTGGGTAGTATACCGATGTTGTCCTATAATACGATACATTTAAATTTGTTTCAAGTTTAAACAAATGTAAGCCTATTTTTATCATACCTGAGTATTTCAATAAAATGAGATGATTTTGTCAGAGCTTCTAGAATTATATAAAATCTAATTATTTCAGGCCCAACATGGACTCATATTTTTTTTCCATTTTAAAAATATTTTTTATAATATTTAATCATGATTTATTAAATTAATTATTTATAAACTAATCTTTTATATAATTCTACAAGTTCTGACAAAATCCTCTCATTTTATTGAATTACTCAGGTATGATCAAAACAGACTTACATTTGTTTAAACTTGAAATAAGTTTAAATATCGTAGACAACATCTGGATACTACCTAATTACACAATGCATAGCAAACTTCAATTCCTTGCAGACCATCAACTCATAATTTCAGAATTTGTTACAATTGGACTTTTGTAGGTCCATCAGTAGGTTTCCACCGAAACCCACTGATGGATCTAGGATATTTGGATTTCTCAAAACTCAATATCACTAGTTAGAGATGTTGGAACTTGGATGGCTTGAGAAAGGGGGGTGAATATAGCCAGACACAAACTTCTTTCGCTTAAGGGTTTCTCTGCACTTCACGGTTAGTAGCACGGCAGCGGAAACAATGGAAACAAAGAAGTGCAGAAATGCAGAAAACAAAAACAAACTAAAACAACTAACAAGATCGCTAACAAGGAGGGTTTACAAGGTTCGGGGATAACTTGCCCCTACTCCTTGGCGTGCCCGTGAGGTGGGCGATCCCTTGATCGTCAGCAGATCAAGCCCCGGTGAACACCGGATAAAATGCAACCTCCTTCTCGGTGGAGTAACTTCTCCACAGCGTTTCAACAAAGATAGAGTTTTAAGCACAATGAAACACAAGAAAGATCTTACTTAGCACTTAGAATAGACAAGAACACAGCAAGCTTCTCCCGAGCTCTACTCAGCGCAGATCTCACGCAAAAACACCTTTCTTCGTGTCTTCTCGCTGATGGACTCAAGCCTCTTGTTCCTTCTTTCAAGTGCCCAAGTAACCGATGGTTGCCCCAAAGATCACAGTTGCTTGCTCAAGATGATGGATGTAATCCCACAAGCAAAGTGTGGAGAAAAAAAATTGCGCAGCAAGAACTCAAGCCCGAAGTCACTTCCGAACTCTTTCTTTCTTTTGCTCTTCTCCGCTACGCTCCTTTTGTTTCTCCACTGAACGTCAGGTGACACCATCTCCCTGTAGCCTCCAGCTGCTCACCTGCAACCACCAACCTGCTGAGCTCTCCTGGACTCCCTGAGCTTCCCTCAGCCTATCCCCAGTCAGCAGCTCCAGCCAGCGCCAGCGCCCGTTGCAACCTGAGATGGCAAATGGACAAACCTGCTCCAAGGAAAGGCCTCCTTTGACTCTCCCTTGAGTGTTTGAATCCATCCCTGTCACCTGCAGCTTAATCAGAGCATTAGCACAACATATCAATCAGAAAATCAAGTATCAGATGTTAAGCGCAGAGAATCAAATACGTTCTGACGCGATCAGAGCGTCTGACAATGCAATTTGAATTAAAGTGATCGGTCACCGGACCGATCAGAGCTATCCCAGACCGATCAGGCTCCAGCCTGATCGGTCCGCAGTGAGAAACTTGGAATCGCAAGCTCGTATGATCGGTCACCAAACCGATCCTGCAATCAGCTTGCCACAATCCCGCTCGGAATCCACTGGCTGATCAGTCACCAGACCGATTAGGCTGCTCCCCGATCAGGCTCCAGCCTGATCGGTCAGGTTGAGAATCCTCACGACAGTTGATCGTTCAGCTTGATCGGTCACAGTTTCTCCCTGATCGGTCACCAGACCGATCAGGAGCCGATCAGTAGGTTTGCCAAAAACCTACTGGATGCTCCCTGATCGGTCACCGGACCGATCAGGAGCAGATCAGCAGGGGAACTCAACCCACTTGTGAGCTCCCTGATCGGTCACCAGACCGATCAGGAGCTGTGCAGTGAGTGAAACACATACTCCCTGATCGGTCACCAGATCGGTCAGTCATCGCTAGATCGGTCACCAGACCGATCCACGAAGGAGTATCGTGCCAACCTCCCTGATCGATCACCAGACCGATCCAAGGGCTCCAACCTAGCCCTCTAAGCTAGGGTCTCATCCAACTAGCCCTCCAAGCTAGGACCTGACCCTCCAAGCCAGGATTTTTCACCTAACCTTCCAGTTGGGACTTTTCACCTAACCCTCCAAGTTAGGACTTTTCACCTAGCCCTTCAAGCTAGGACTTTTCACCCAACCTTCCGAGTTAGGACTTTTCCACACCTAGCCCTCCAAGCTAGGATTTTTCACCTAACCCTCCAAGTTGGGACTTTTCACCTAACCCTCTAAGTTAGGACTTTTCACCTAGCCCTCTAAGCTAGGACTTTTTACCCAACCCTTCCGAATTAGGACTTTTCAACACCTAGCCCTCCAAGCTAGGATTTGTCACACCTAACCCTCCAGGTTAGGACTTTTCACCACCTAGCCCTCCAAGCTAGGATATTCCAATCACTCCGTGCCTAATCCCCGATTAGGACTTAACCATAATCATAATCATCAACCTAAACTAAAATCGATGTCAACACCAAAACAACAATCAGGGTCAGACTGCATCAACAATCTCCCTCTTTTTGTTGTTTGACAATCCGATTTTAGGTTTAGGGATTCGAAATTAATTTTTCGAATTTCAGGATCATAGGGGAATCAGGATCCTCCCCCTACAATATAATCATCACAAACTTGACCAACCTCACTCTCCCCCTTTGTCGAACATCGAAAAGGGTCTAGAGGGGCTGTTAAGTTTAACCATACTCCCCCTCAACCCTAGGGGTAGCCCAAAACAACAAAGGTATAATTTGATTTATGAAAGCATATGAAAACATATGACAAAGATAAGGCATGGCGAAACAAGCATATGTATCATATGGACATGGTATTCATAAGCATGATCATTCGTGATCAGGCATACAAAACGATAGCAATATTATGACAAATCATACAAGCCAACAATAACCATGGCAGAGCATCATCATAGCAACGCATGATATCAGAATGGTAATCATATGAACAACTATAGAAACCAACGATAAGCATAATATAGTAAAATCATCCAAAACAATCAGGCATAGCAGATGCAGCACATAACATCTAAGTCAAGTCGAGCACAAATAAACATCAAAGTCAAGTCATCATCAATGCTCAGCGGGATCATCAGCGTCCTGCATGGGGTCATCCATCGTGTCGTCATCAGGAATAACAAGCCCCGGTGCAGCCCTGGCAGAGGGCGCACCTCCAGGAAGAGCAGACTAGTATGGATGACCAGCCGCCCATACGCACCACTCCTCGATCCAGGACTGCTGCTGGGTTAGCATCGCAGATTGATACGCCTCCTGACTGGCACACAGATCAGAAATCTCGGATCGGAGCTCCGTCTGAAATGTTGTCTGCCCGAGCTCCAACAGGTGTAATCAATGGTCCATGGACTGCTCGAGTTCCGCGATCTGCCATCGTAGATCGGGATCTGGACTGTACTCATAGTCTGCTGCAACGGGCGCCTCAAGATGTACAGCCAGAGCTGCTGGTACTTGTACGTGGTCCGCCCGTGGTAGCTCCCCTAGACCCCGTCCATCCTTCCATATAAGACCCTGGCCTTGAGGTCTAACAGCTAGACCAGACTTGGCAAACGCACGTTTCCCAAGTCGGCAGTCTTATCGAACCATCGACACCGTCCGACCCTTGGATACATCGATACCAACTGACTGGAGCCAATCAATGATAATGTGTCCATATGGCATGTAGACTGTGCGCCGCCCGGGCTTGGTATACGCTATGATGGAAAAGATAAGGCACGTCGTGAGATCATACTCCAGATGGCGATGCATCGCATAGAGTAGCAAACAATGATAAGAACGGATCTCACTGAGAGGTTTGGAAGTTATTGGCAGAATACAGTTTGTGATTATCTTGAAAAGAATATAATCATCAGGGGAAAGACGAAGAGCAGCAAAGGTCGGGAAGTCGGGCACTAACTCATCGAGGCCAGCTGGCCTAGGATGTCGAAAGAAATACTCGTAGATCGAGTCGGGGGTGACTCCCACAAATGGAGGCAGTAACGGGTCCGGGATTGCAGGATAGATAGAGTAAAAATTAGGCGATCGTCGACAACCAAGAAATTCTGAAAAGTTTTCGTAGGTAAAGTTAAGGTTGGTTTTGGCTACCCGAGTTGTATACTCAAAACCCTCTTGTGGTCCTGGTTGCAAGTTGTTGTAGAATTCGGACACAAGATCAACATTTATGGTCCGCTCGAGAGAAAGGAAAAATTCGAGATTATAGAAATCAACCACCTCTTTAATAGAGGGGCTGTGCTCATATAAGAAAGTCTTATCAATTGATCTGCAAGGTAGAAGTTTAAAGGTTCTAGTTTGGAAGGTTTGTTCCAGGTATGCATTGGGAAAGCAAGAGCTTGAGGAAGGCTGAGGCCTTCGGGAGGGCGCGGATGAAGAAGGGGCTTTGCCCTTCGAGCTGCCCTCTACGGGTTCTTTTCCCTTAGATGATCTTCTAAAGGATTTAAAGAATTGATCACAGAAGTGAACACAGGTTTGATCACGTAATCAGAGACACAGATTCGAATAATGATAAAATTACAATCAAAGAATCACACGGTCAAGGTATTGATCAAAGGTGATTAGATTTAATCAGAGAAGCAAGATTTGATTTAATCAGTGGGTGTGGATCATGGCAACAGATTTGATCACGGAGAAATAATCATAAGATAAGACATTTGATCAAAGGTAAGACATGGCAAGGAAGGGTCATGGCAAAAACATGAGGTCACGACACAACAATAAAACACCAAAACATGGTTAGCCTCAAATACATAATCTATGAACTGATCCGAAAAAGAAACTAATCAAAAATGCTTACTTAGGTGTCATTGAAGATGTGTGATGAAGATCTTGAAGTCAGGAAGAAGAGCTCGCGCAGGAGAAGTTCTCGACGCAAGAGATGAGTTCAAGTCCTTGAGCAGAAAAGAACTCGCAGAAGACAAGGAAGAGCTTGCAGCACACCTTCTCAGGATCGCACACGCACAACAAGAGGAAGAAGAATCGTATGCGCAAGGAAGAAGGAGAGGGGGTTCGGCACTGAGGGGTTTTGGTCGGCTAGGGCTTGGGAAGTGAAGAGAATCCGTGATTAAACCGGTTGGTGGATCGGTCCACCAACCAAACTTTAATGCGGTTGAACGGATCACCGTTTGATCTGATAGCGCCCAGACCGATCAGGCTCCGGCCTGATCGGACTGGCCTGGTCCTGATCGATCGGGTGACCGATCAGGCAAACTCCTGATCGATCGGCTGATCGATCAGGATGCGAACAGTAGGGTTCGGAGAGTGTTCTGTGAGCCCCCTGATCGGTCGGTGGACCGATCACCACGGGGTTCCAGATCGGTCGGGGGACCGATTCAGGCCAGCACAGAATGTTTAGATCAAAATTTCGCCAAGTCTCTGTGACCCCTCTGATCGGTCTGTGGACCGATCACTACAGGAAGGAGCCAGATCGGTCAGGGGACCGATCAATCCTAAGCTTGAACGGTCCAGTGACCGATCAGGGTTCCTGATATTCCCTGATACAATCTGAAACTTTCAGTTTCAGAATTCCTTTTAATTTCTGATAAGATCTGATGAAGAATATCGATCTTGGGAGTGATTCCTTGACTATAACTAATCCCTAAACAAGGATCAAAGGTCCTTATATGTTCAACAATCACTTTGCTCCACCCAAGTGGAGTCAAAGTCAATCAACAAACATTCAAACAAGTTTGTTCCAAATTCAAGTCTCCAATCAAGTTTCCTTGATTGGAATGTCCAAGTATGATCATGGAGTCAAATACACATGTGTTATGCATTGGTTTTCCCCATACTTGGTCACCGAAGTGATTTTAATCTCGTCAACTTAATTTCTCAAGGGATGCATTGACATTTTGAGAAATTGAGTTGATCATAGCATCTCACCCCATTTCTAGCAAACAAAAACGTTTTGTTGAGCCTTATAGTTTGTGTGAGATGTCCCCAAAGTTACCCAATTGTTTCCCAACAATTAGAACTAATCATGAAGGGTTTTGAATGCATTTTGAAACCTATGAGGCGCGACACATTCCCAACTCCCTTCTTAAGAAACTAAACTCATTCTCGGGAAGTGGTTTAGTAAAAATGTCGGCTAGATTTGATTTGGACTCTACATATGAGAATACAATATCTCCTCTAGCAACATGATCTCTAATGAAGTGGTGACGCACTTCAATATGCTTTGTCCTAGAATGATGGACTGGATTCTTTGTCAGGTTAATTGTGCTAATGTTGTCACACAACACTTGCACACCCTTATAGCTCAATCCATAGTCCTCTAAAGTATGAATCATCCACAACAATTGTGATATACTCTCTCCCATAGCAATATATTCTGCCTCGGTCGTGGAGAGAGCAACACAATGTTGCTTCCGACTCGACCAACTAACTAAGGATAAACCTAAGAATTGGCAGCCCCCACTTGTGCTTTTCCAATCCAACTTACATCCAGCGTAGTCGGAATCGGTATAACCAATTAGGTCAAATGATTCGGTACGGGGGTACCGTAGACCAACACCAATTGTGCCTTTGAAGTATCTCAAAATTCTCTTGACAGCAATCAAGTGAGATTCCTTGGCACAAACTTGATATCTAGCGCACATACCCACAGCGAAAAGTATATCAGGTTGACTGGCTGTGAGGTATAGCAAACTACCTAGCATGCTCCGATATTGAGTCAAATCAACAGGTTTACCACTCTCATCACTGTCTAATCTTGTGTTTGTAGCCATGGGAGTGGTTACTTCTTTTGAATCACTCATATTGAATTTTCAAAGCATTTCTTGAGTATACTTTGATTGGTGCACATGGATCCCATCTCGAGTTTGTTTGATTTTAAGTCCAAGGAAGAAAGTCAACTCTCCCACTAGACTCATTTCAAATTCACTCTCCATGTGTCCAATGAACTCATTTAAATAGCCCTTGTTATTTGAGCCACAAATTATGTCATCGATGTATACTTAGGCTACAAAAATATTGTCACCATCTCTACGTAGAAATAGTGTAGAGTCTATTTGGCCTCTAACAAAGCCTTTCTCAATTAAAATGTTGACAACTGCTCATACCAAGCTCGGGGTGCTTGTTTAAGGCCATAAAGTGCTTTCTTGAGCTTGAACACGTGGTTTGAGAATTCGGTACTCTCAAACCCCGGAGGTTGTTCAACATAGACCTCTTCTCTAATTAAACCATTTAGAAAGGCCGATTTGACATCCATTTGATATAACTTGAAACCCCGATGTGCTGCAAATGCAAGCATCAATCGGATGGACTCCAATCGTGCCACGGGAGCATAGGTCTCATCATAATCAAGGCCTTAACTTGACTATAGCCCTTGGCTACTAAGCGTGCCTTGTTTCTTATGATTTCTCCCTTATGGTTCAATTTGTTTTTGAAGACCCATTTGGTTCCAATAATGGTGGTCTTCTTGGGTCTAGGGACTAAGTCCCAAACTTGACTTCTTTTGAATTGACCTAGTTCATCTTGCATTGCGATGATCCAATCGGGATCATTTAATGTTTCATCAATTTTTCTAGGTTCAATTTCGGAAATTAAAGCAACTTCATTGGTCTCATTCCGGAAGAATGATCTAGTCCTAACCCCATGATGGATATCTCCAACAATTTGGTCTTAGGGATGACTAGAGGCTAATCTTGTTTGCCTAGGTGTTGGTGGTGCTTCTTGAATGGTTTCACTAGACACCGGCTCAGCCTCAGGATCCGGTTGATCAATGGGTTGTCTAGGCTCACCGTCATCGGATTCATCACCATCAACAATACTTGGAATTTCATTCAAACTTAGTCTCCTAAGTTCGAGTTGAACTCCTTCTACATTTTCTGATTGGTCATTTGCTCTTGGAATTTCTTCAAAAAACACATCAGAAGACTCTTCAACCAATCTAGATTTCTTATTGTAGACTCGATAGGCTTTGCTAACTAAGGAGTACCCGACTAGTATCCCTTCATCAGCCTTTGCCGTGAACTTTCCAAGGTGGTCCTTGGTGTTTAGGATAAATACCTTACAACCAAACACCCTAAGATGTTTAACCGTAGGTGGTTTTCCAAACCAAAGTTCATGGGGAGTCTTACCTAAGAACCTATGGATGAGGACTCGGTTTTGCACGTAGCAAGCTGTGTTTACAGCTTCGGCCCACAAGTAGCTCGATAGTGAGTACTCGTTAAGCATGCTTCGCGCAGCCTCTTGTAAAACACGGTTCTTCCTCTCTACAACACCATTTTGTTGTAGTGTTCTAGGTGTGGAGAACTCATGTCTATACCCTCTATCTTGACAAAATTCTAAAAATCGTTGGTTTTAAAATTCACCTCCATGATCACTTCTTATTGTCTTAATTGTTGAAGATTTTTCATTTTCAACCCTTCTACAAAAAGAAATGAAAACATCTAAGGTTTAGTCCTTATATTTAAGAAAATAAGTCCATGTATATCTAGTAAAATCATCAATGATAACAAAGCAGTATCTACTTCCATTTAATGATATGATAGTGCTACAATCAAACAAATCCATATGAAGTAAATCTAATGCGGTAGAAGTACTTACAGCGCTTTTACCTTTATGTGCAGATTTGGTTTGCTTACCCATTTGACATGCATCACAAAGTTTGTCTTTTTCATACTTGATGCTTGGTAAGCCACGAACTAATCCCTTGTTGGCCAACTTCCGGATGTTCTTCATGTTAACATGTGCTAGCCTCCGGTGCCAAAGGGTGGACTCCTCTTCTTTTGACATGAGACACTTAGCAAAAGCATTAGTAGCACTTTTAAAGGAAACTTGATAAATATTATCTATTCTTGTTCCTACTAGTACCGTGTCCAAGTTGTCATGGTGTCTAACAAGACATTGACTTGATTGAAAATCAATTGTGTAACCCGTATCACACAATTGACTGACACTTAGGAGATTAAATGTCATCCCCTTGACTAGAAGGACATTTTTAATTCTAAGACATTCGGATATTTGATTGTCTCCTGTTCCTATGACCTTAAGACTACCATTGTTACCAAATGAAACATTACCTCTACTTTTTCTTTGAAGTGTGGTAAACAATGATCTAACCCCAGTCATGTGTTTGGAGCATCTACTATCAACGAACCAAGTTGATAGATGCTCCCCCTCAATCATAACCTACACAATTCGAAAAATAGAAGTTTTAGGTACCCAAACCTTGGGACCTAAAGCACCTACTAGACAAGACTTAGGCACCCATGCCTTGACAACTTTCTTTTAAACCTTGGGTGTCTTAAGTGGCCTAACACCAGTCCTAGACATTAAGGACACAAATGAAGGTTCTTTGGGTCGGTAACCAATACCGCCCTATTATAGACCGCCCTTTGAGCATTCAAGATCATGTCTAGGGTCTTTGAGCTTGTTGAGAATTTCTCAAGAATATTCTTGAGTCTCTCAACTTCACTCTTCAATGATTTGTTTTCATCCTCTAACAATTCATCATGCAAATCATCTACATTCTCAACCCTAGAGGATTTCAAATGTTCAACCTCAATTTTCAAAGATTTAATTTCATCCTCTAACATTTCAACATGTAAATCATCTATGTTCTCATCCCTAGATGATTTCAATTGTTCAACTTCTAATTGCAATGATTTAACCCTATTTTTTGACTTCTTCAACATATTGGTTAAACATGCAATTGCTCTATAACATTTTTCAAGTTCGGGAGAGGTTACCTCTTCATCATCCGAAGATGATGAAGCCGCGTTTGAGGAGTCGGAGGATTCATCACTGTTTTCTTCTCCAAGAGCCATGAGTGTCACATGCCTTGTGCTCTTCTCCTCCTCTTCATCAGATGAGCTTGAGGAGGACTCATCCCACGTGGCCTTCAAGGCCTTCTTCTTTTTCTTTGATTTCTCCTCTTTCTTCTTGGATTTCTCCTCCTTCTTCTTTAGCTTTGGGCATTCACTCTTGAAGTGCTCTTTCCTGCCACACTCATAACACGAAGCATTAGACTTATCAACTTTAGCTTCACTAGGGTTACCTTTACCCTTGAAGCGTCGACCCCTTCTCATTATCCTTCTCACAAAATTTGTCATCTCGGAGGAAGAAGACCCGCTGCCATCTTCCTCGGAATCGGATTCGGATTCGGAAGAGGATGAAGATGAGGAGACTTCCTTCTCCTTCTTCTTCCTTCTTCTTCTTGTTGGATCGGTCCCTTGCAACTAAGGCAATCCCCTTTTCCTTGGGACCTTTGTTAGCCATCTCATGTAATTCCATTTCACAAAATAGATCATCTAGTTTAACAATTGATAAATCCTTGGAAACTTTGTAGGCATCTACCATGGATGACCACAAAGCATTCCTTGGAAATGCTTTTAACACATACCTCACAAGGTCGCGATTTTTGACCTTTTCATCAATTGAGTAGAGATCATTCAATACCTCTTTGAATCTGCTGTGGAGCTCACTTACAGTCTCATTCTCCTTCATGGAGAGGTTTTGAAGTTGATTGAGGAATAAGTCCCTCTTGGCGATTCTTGAGTCTCGGGTTCCCTCATGGAGTTCGATGAGCTTGTTCCACAAGTCTTTTGCACTTGAAAATGGACCAACCTTGATGAGTTGGTCTTTGTTCATGCCACATTGTAGGGTCACCACCGCCTTCGCGTCGGCTTCACTCTTTCGGGTTTGTTCAGCCGACCAACGCCATGATTCGAGTTCCTTGCCTTCATCATCCTTTGGAGGGGTGAAACCCTCCTTCACAGCGAACTAAGTGTTGATGTCCATCTTTAGGTAGTACTCCATCTTCGATCTCCAATATTGGAAATCTGCTCCATCGAAGAAAGAAGGTCGGGTGGTGGAGAAGCCTTCTCTCAAAGCCATTCTTGATAGCTCTCGGTTGTTAATCCGCTTGTACAGAGCCCCAAGCTCTGATACCACTTGTTGGAACTTGGATGGCTAGAGAGGGGGGGTGAATATAGCCAGACACAAACTTCTTTCGCTTAAGGGTTTCTCTGCACTTCACGGTTAGTAGCACGGCAGCGGAAACAATGGAAACAAAGAAGTGCAGAAATGTAGAAAACAAAAACAAACTAAAACAACTAACAAGATCGCTAACAAGGAGGGTTTACAAGGTTCGGGGATAACTTGCCCCTACTCCTTGGCGTGCCCGTGAGGTGGGCGATCCCTTGATCGTCGGCAGATCAAGCCCCGGTGAACACCGGATAAAATGCAACCTCCTTCTCGGTGGAGTAACCTCTCCACAGCGTTTCAACAAAGATAGAGTTTTAAGCACAATGAAACACAAGAAAGATCTTACTTAGCACTTAGAACAGACAAGAACACGGCAAGCTTCTCCCGAGCTCCACTCAGCGCAGATCTCACGTAAGAACACCTTTCTTCGTGTCTTCTCGCTGATGGACTCAAGCCTCTTGTTCCTTCTTTCAAGTGCCCAAGTAACCGATGGTTGCTTCAAAGATCACAGTTGCTTGCTCAAGATGATGGATGTAATCACACAAGCAAAGTGTGGAGAAAAAAAATCGCGCAGCAAGAACTCAAGCCCGAAGTCACTTCCGAACTCTTTTTTCTTTTGCTCTTCTCCGCTACTCTCCTTTTGTTTCTCCACTGAATGTCAGGTGACACCATCTCCCTGCAGCCTCCAGCTGCTCACCTGCAACCACCAGCCTGCTGAGCTCTCCTGGACTCCCTAAGCTTCCCTCAGCCTAGCCCCAGTCAGTAGCTCCAGCCAGCGCCAGCGCCCGTTGCAACCTGAGATGGAAAATGGACAAACCTGCTCCAAGGAAAGACCTCCTTTGACTCTCCCTTGAGTGTTTGAATCCATCCCTGTCACCTGCAGCTTAATCAGAGCATTAGCACAACATATCAATCAGAAAATCAAGTATCAGATGTTAAGCGCAGAGAATCAGATACGTTCTGACGCGATCAGAGCGTCTGACAATGCAATTTGAATTAAAGTGATCGGTCACTGGACCGATCAGAGCTATCCCAGACCGATCAGGCTCCAGCCTGATCGGTCCGCAGTGAGAAACTTGGAATTGCAAGCTCGTATGATCGGTCACCCTGACCAGTCACCAGATCGGTCACCAAACCGATCTTGCAATCAGCTTGCCACAATCCCGCTCGGAATCCACTGGCTAATCGGTCACTAGACCAATCAGGCTGCTCCCAGACCGATCAGGCTCCAGCCTGATCGGTCAGGTTGAGAATCCTCGCGACAGTTGATCGTTCAGCTTGATCGGTCACAGTTTCTCCCTAATCGGTCACCAGACCAATCAGGAGCCGATCAGTAGGTTTGCCAAAAACCTACTGGATGCTCCCTGATCGGTCACCGGACCGATCAGGAGCAGATCAGCAGGGGAACTCAACCCACTTGTGAGCTCCCTGATCGGTCACCAGACCGATCAGGGGCTGTGCAGTGAGTGAAACGCATACTCCCTGATCGGTCACCAGATCGGTCAGTCATCGCTGGATCGATCACCAGACCGATCCACGAAGGAGTACCGTGTCAACCTCTCTGATCGATCACCAGACCGATCCAAGGGCTCCAACCTAGCCCTCCAAGCTAGGGTCTCATCCAACCTAGCCCTCCAAGCTAGGACCTGACCCTCCAAGCCAGGATTTTTCACCTAACCCTCCAGTTGGGACTTTTCACCTAACCCTCCAAGTTAGGACTTTTCACCTAGCCCTCCAAGCTAGGACTTTTCACCCAACCTTCCGAGTTAGGACTTTTCCACACCTAGCCCTCCAAGCTAGGTTTTTTCATCTAACCCTCCAAGTTGGGACTTTTCACCTAACCCTCCAAGTTAGAACTTTTCACCTAGCCCTCCAAGCTAGGACTTTTCACCCAACCCTTCCGAATTAGGACTTTTCAACACCTATCCCTCCAAGCTAGGATTTGTCACACCTAACCCTCCAGGATAGGACTTTTCACCACCTAGCCCTCCAAGCTAGGATTCACTACTAGAAAAAATGCATTCAACAACAGTGAATCACTGTTGTCGTATGCCAAATACCACTGTTGTTAAAGGTCATGTTGTTAAAGAAGGGGTCTACGACAACAGTGAATCACTGTTGTCGTTTGGTCTATGACAACAGTTTGACAACAGTTTTCCACTGTTGTCGTATATCACATTCGACAACATTTTGACAACACTGTTTCACTGTTGTCTTTTATTATATTCGACAACATAGCACTGTTGTCGTTTATCTACAACAACAGTTTAGCTTTAAAAAAACCTGTTGTGCGTTTGTACTGTTCCACAACAGTTTCATACCAATTTGACAACAAAGATATTTCCATTATATTTTCAATTAAAAGGCAATAATTTAACTTCGAAACAAAAATTATATATATCAAACATCATCAACATATTTACAATAAAGATCCACCACAACCTTTCTACAGACGAAACCACAAAAGTATCTTCTGTCCAAAAACCTTTCTACAGACGAAACCACTAAAGTATCTTCTGACCCAAATTACAAGAGTTCAAATTATATATAATTCTGACCCAACTAAACTTACAATGAAGTTCAAATCACAAAAATTATAGCTTGGAAGGTCAGATTGATGGTCTTCGAACATGATCACGAACAAGTCCCTGCAGCTGGAAAAAAGAGAACAAACACTCTAATTAGTTATTCTATTAAATGCATATGTCCAATAAAAAATGATCCATGAAGATATGTATCAACAAACAACAAAAATAATAAACTAACAAACAAACAAACAAAAAAATATGCATGTATCAGCACTTGCAATTATAAGGAAACTGCTAGCTTGGCTTATCTAGACATTTACAGCCTTGCAACCACTTTTCAAGGAAAATACTCAGACGACCATATTAAATATCTGACACATGTTCTTGATTGATTGTTTGTGATTCAGAATCATATTCTGAATCACAAACTGTGTCTGTTTAGGCAAATAAAAAAATATATTGAAGAATTGCATCCAATCAGAGATGTTAGGCAGAACTGCTGAAGCTCCAAAATATATTGAAAAAAAATGTATTGAAGGAATTTCTATTGGATGAATGTGTTTATATTTATGTTAATTTCATACGATCATACAATTAGTCATGCCAAATTCAGTCTGTCCACTACTATTTCGAGTAATATAATATTTGAGTTGAATCGTATCTAGTAGTAAATGCAGCTTGTTGAAAAGTTTAATTCCTAGTGATGAGTTCAGTGATCTGTAGTGGTGATTAGTTTATCCTCCTTAAATGAGAACACTTGAAAGGCTAGCTGCAAATTCAAGTAGAGATGCAAGAAAGCAACTAAATATCAAGTTTCTGCAGGTTTTAGACCACAGCATTAAAAGGAATTTGGCCAAACTAGTACGACTCTATTGTTCAACGAATCTACTTGAACATCTAAGTAACTTTCATGTCTACTAAACTAATTGTTCTCCAACGTATAAAAAATAATCTCAGGTTACAACATCTCTAAAAAAAATATTGTTGATGTATATTGTTTGATTCAGGGGAATATCACCCGAAAGCTTAGTAACTAACATTTACCAGGAAAAGTTTAAACCTTAGTAACAAACATTTACATACCTATTATCAAATATAATCCTGTATACAATCAGCTATCGCGGAGCGCACTTCATCAATTTCATCTTGGGAGTACTCTGCTTTTGCAAACTATGAACAAAAACACATTATATGATTGTACAGAATAAAACATAACAACTTGAAAAAATTTATAACTAGATAACTTTAAATATTTAAGATAATAAAGAAATTATTACTATCGTTCGGAATGCATCCCCCTCGATTGATGTAACTTCTTCAGTAATTTACTTCATAAGCTAAAGGTTTATAACTGCTGTTGCTGAAGGTTAGATGGGAAAGTTCCTCCTAAGCTAAATCCGCCAGATCGTGTCATCTGATTGATATCAAACTACCAAATGAATGAAGAAACATGATCAACATAGATAAAGCCAATTCCAAAAGTTCGCCACAGTTTAACTCACGGGTAAATGTTGAGACTGCATGGTAGAAATATTTTCATGAAGTTGTTCCTTTTGATGGAAATCCACTGAAAAATCTGATCTACCTGATGTAGGATAAGAGCTACCAAGCATACCAATCATTTGCGGTGTGGCTAACCATGAAAGTAGAACAATCTCAGTATATTTAATTGCTAGATTACTTCAATAATTATATGATCAACAAGGAAATACACAAAAATCATGCATAGATAAAGAGCAACATAAAATTTCAGATTCTAAGCCAAAATGCACAAATAGGAGCATAGCTGGCCATCAGTGTAAGTTGAATGAATTATGCCAACTATCAAATGTATATGACAATGTAAAAAAACACCGTACTTATTAGTAACATGTATATCTAAAGTGTATATCACTTAAAAAACAAATGTTTACCACTTGTAAGTTACATTTAACCAAATGAAAAGCTTAGTTTAGTGCCCCTTGCAAAGCACTTGCCTCTTCTTCCCGTGGCCAAGAAACCTCAAGGAGGAAGACTCGACGGCGCTGCAGAGAACCCAGGTGGAGATCATCTTCTCCGATGAACTTCACCTTATTCTTTCTCCAACTTCCGCCAAGAGAAGGGGTTTCCGCAAGGACACAAACTTTGGATCAGAACCAACACGAGAGTAGATGGTTGGCTAGGGCTCCGACAGCTCTATCCGATGAAGAGGCACCGATCGTTGCGCAAGGAAGATGCGCCCGACGGCTCCCTTCGCCAGATCACCGATATCGCCGTGCGCGAGAGCGGGTGCTCATCTCCGACGAAAAGGAGAGCAAGGGAGAGGGGGCGACGTCGGCTTGGGCTTGGCACCGACGACGAGGGGGGGCGATCGACTAGGGGAGATCGGCGACATTGGCGATGAAGGGGAAGGCTGCTCGGCGGCGTCGGGCGAAGAGGGGAGGAGAAAGGGGGGGTCGGGCTATGGGTTTAGGCTAGGGCACGGGAGCTATTTTTAATAGAGAAGTTTTCTCTCATATATATATATATATATATATATATATATATATATATATATATATATATATATATAAACCGATTCGGATTTGCAGTTGTTTTTTTGCAAATAGTTCGTTGTTTTTTTGCAGTTGGATATCCACCGTTGATTTTGTTTATTGCTTGAACAGCACAACAATACAACAACAACAGTTTAATATAATTGTTGTCTATTGTCATAATAGACAACAATTTATCACATCAGTTGTTGTAAATCCCGCCTATAGACAACAGTTATTTTATAACTGTTGTCGTTGAGTATACATAGACAACATTTTGTTATTACTATTGCCTTTTTACGTATACAGACCAACAACAACAACGGTTAATACTAAAATTGTTATTAAATTGACATAAGACAACACTTTATCAAAAAACCGTTGTTGATTATGTGTTGTTGAATGCAAAAATTCTAGTAGTGATTTTCCAATCACTCCGTGCCTAATCCCCGATTAGGACTTAACCATAATCATAATCATCAACCTAAACTAAAATCGATGTCAACACCAAAACAACAATCAGGGTCAGACTGCATCAACAAGAAATAAGCTAGGAGATGATATTTGTGGTGTCCAAACTTAGTCCTAATGAATATCAATGAAGTTCTAATACCATGTCAGTTGACACAGAACAATGCAGCAACTGGAGTTGAATCAACAACACACAATTATTTTTCTTAACATACAATTATATAGATGTGACAAAACTACACACAATTATTTTTTTTACAACACCATAGGATGTTTTTTACAACAATACAATGGATAATTAATCTCATGTTTTACAACACATATCCCTCAGAATATCAAGTGTTACATCAAATCTCATTTTTCTCATGTCTCCTTGTTTGAAGTCCATCTTCTCATCGTATAGGAGACATCGAACGTATTGCATCAGAAAAAAGGCACAGTCGACGCTGAAAATAACATCAGTAATTTTGATTTCCATATTTTTTATAAAATACTTTTCAATTGAAACTTATCCTCATTTACTTACCTAGCTTCTTATTGGGGACAATTTACTCTGACAGAGCCCAATTGGTTCAAGGGATGATGACTTTCTAGATATGGATGAATAGCTGTAAGTTGCTCGCGAGTATATTGTTTTAGTTCTTTTACCTGTAAGTAATATCATGAATTTAAAATTCACCATCAATGAGATTTTATACTAAATGATTAACATAGAAATGAATAATGGTTGCTTACCGCTGAATCAAATTCATATTTATATTTACGGTCATTAGCAAGAAAATTGAAATGATTGAAAGTCATTGATTCTGTATCCACCGACAACAAGTGAAAGTGTGCATTATCACTGCACAAAGGTATTAAAATATATCTAAACTCTTCATCCATTATATCTGTCTTCATCACTTGTTGCAGGTCAAACTTTCTTGAGGATCTTATTGATGACTAAAAAATACGTACAGACAAAATTATTAATGACCAAATCATAAAATTAGGTCTACTACAATATATCTTCTAAATTCATTTAGATCACTTACTGTGAAGAAGGTTGAACAGTATATTGACTTGTTGTATGACTTACCACATGCAGATGCTCCCCTAAATAGAATTTTACAAAAGACATTAATTACCTCGTCTTTTGTAAAAACCTCTCCATTCAGAATAGATAAGAATAAATGCATATTCAAAGAAAAGGGTGCATCCTCCCAATAAATTCAGTTGTCAACCTGCAAAGTTAATCGATAAAATAATATATTAAAGAAAAAATATATATTAAATAAACTATGTGTCCTAGCATACTTTAAGTTCTCCAATTTATGTATCAGGTAGGTCACATCTTTATCTTGATTTTTCTTCTTTGAAACATAAAATGCTTCTTCACAAACTACATTGATAAATATAAAAAAATAATTAATGACCAAAATCAACATAATTAACCTATTTTACATGCAAGTAAATCACATACAGCAATGCCTTGTTTCCTCATTTTATAGATTTCGATGATCCTATTTGTTTCCTCCTCTATGTCTTTTTTAGACTTGACTTCCATTGCGGTGATGGTTTCTCTTTCTTCATCCATATCATCCCACTAATTTTTCTTTTTCCTTTGTCCATAAAAATAGATTCTTTATCAGATGATTTTTTACCCTCTATATCTGATATTTGTTTTTTACTTCACTTCCCCTTAAGTAATAGCTATTGCCATAATGGACTGCCAATTGGATCTCCCTGTAATCATACCGACTTCGGTCACGTCCTCTCCTTCTCCTTGTTCTACAAGCTACTGGTTCAGAAAGAGGATCGACTACTGGATAGCTTGATTGAGCCTCCATGCCTTTTTTTCAATTATTGCAAGTAATTCTTTAAACCTTTCATTCAAACACATGTTCTCCGCTGATAGCTCCTTGATTCAGTTGTCTTTAAGAATGCAGTCACCACATTCCTTAGTACTTTGCCTTACAACTTCTGTGTCATCTCCTTGTGATGTCTCCATTGGTCGTGGAATGTCATCATCGATATCAAGGTTCTCAAATAATATTTTTTCATTTTGGTTAGGAATTATTTCAATTATCACCTGTCAATCAACAAATACACAAATGTTAACAACTCCATATCAAACTAACATAGGTCACAGTTTAGAATAATTACCTCTTCAGGCGAGAGTCGATTAACAAGGGCCCTGACCTTACTAATATGCGAAGGAATATTCTTCCACTTATTTATTCGGGGTCCTTTAACCTTGTATAATTTTTGAATTAGTACATGCTCCAAAAATCATGCGTATACCAAGTGTTACATACAAATACATAAACGACAGCAAAATATTATAAAATTTAACATCAAAATTATACTCATTGTCAAAAGGCCAGCAAATCCCTTTAGGTTAGGGAAGGTGGTACTGGTGTGGTATCTCTGAGTTGATGAAAATAAGTCCCCAATCTTAGGTAATTGTGGAGACAAAAATTGATGAATGACTTCAACCCAATTGAATCTAGCAAGATTCTCATAATCATCTACTATATCTACAAGACCTAGAGGGACCTTATATATACTAGACGAAAATAAGACACAAACAAATATATACAAAATGTAGAATTTACACACTAATACAACATCATCCTCTCATTCAACACTTTTAGCATAATATTTAAGTAACTCCTCAATTCTTGTTCTGGTAGGTTATTTTTCTTTTGAGAAGTAAGTAAGATAGAGGTCACCTGATGCTTTAGTTGAATTAATAGGAACCAAAACACCTCGGTCGGCTATACCTAGTAACAATGCAACATCTCGTCTAGTGAACGCACACCTGAAACATTTAAAATATTTAGTTATCATCAAGAATATAGGCCTAAAATGATTTCAAATCAGGCCCAACATGGGCTTAAAATGATTTCATTTCAGGCCTACCGAGGGCCTGAGGTGAAATCATTTCAGGCCCTCGGTAGGCCCTAACTGAAATCGCTGAAATGGATATGAAATTAAAGCATTTCGGGTCATCTTTATCCCTATTTTATCTTACTATAGTTAGTGCTTATAATTCATAACTAAAAGAGTTACATGAGAATTTAAAAACTTGCGAAGTTGAATCCCAACTTTCAAATATTTTGACCAAAATTTCACGGATATGTTGCAATTCTTATATGTCCAAGAAAACACTGAAGGGAGACTCTTTGATCTTCGCAATGTGTCGACCATGTAAAATTTGAAATACTTCAAAAAAATTGTTAAAGTGACATAAAACACTGCACCAATATAATTTTTGTCCAAAAGTCATCTGAAGCTTACAAGTTGTAAACATTACAAATTTATTAAGAATCAAACCCAAACATTTTCATATTTGCAAAATCAATATGAAATTTTTTATAAACATGTGCAGAAACAGTGCTCTTTTGACCAATCAGCTTGCTAACATACCTTGGTGGATAATGCTAAGGAAGAAGAGGCTGAAACACCCACAAATCTTTTTTCCGCCATTATGAAAAAAAAACAGTGCAAAAATCCTAACCCCTATTTTGGAGAATGCCGATCAGTGTGGACTTCCACCCAAACACTTAAAGTCGCTTGAGGGACACATGGACAGACTTGCCTAGGGTTTTGGTTGGGGGGAGGGTTGGGGAGATGAGCTCGCGACTATAACACAGCTAGGGCGTCCAAAATGTCCTCCAACTTCGGCAATGACAATTAGGTTCCTATGCTAAGAGAGAAAGGAGAAAAAGTCGACTCCCTGGCCATCCGAATCATAATCTTTTATTTTAAATTGAAAACTCTGAAAAAGTAGTTCGGATGTCTCGAAAAATTAATTGAGAAAGGGAATTGTTGGCGGGAGTAGTATAAGAGGAAGAACATAATTTTTTATGTGTCCTTTGGTAAAAACTAAATCTCAAGATGTCTTTTATAATTACATATTCTCACGTATATCGTTTGTTAAAATACTGGTTGAAATGTACAGATTATGGCAATTAAAAATTCGTAGTTGTTATAATAGTACTAAAAATAAAGATAATTTCAAAAACTAAAATATTTAGTGGTAAGATAGAACGTATTTCGATAATAAATAAAAAAGTGATTATTTTAATAAAAAGAAACGCTTTTTTAATTTTTGCCTTTTAAATTTTAGGAATCTATAATCGATTTTTTTTCTCTTTGCTTATCTTATCTGCCCAAGTAAACATACATCAAACGTCCTTCCCTCCCTTTCCACTACTCGCCCAACTCTTCCATCCAAGTAAACACATTCGATGGCGTAAGGAATCGACGACCGTCACAAAGCATATTCTATAGACATCTGTCGACGTCAACGTAAATTTAGATGGTTCCGGACCATGTGACAAATAAAAAATTCCTCCACGGCAATCCATTGCCACCAGGTCAATGAAAGAATCAAAGTCAACTCTTCTGGAACACGTGAATTTATGGCGAGATCTTCGTGAGCAATGATGTCAGTCGCAATCTAAACAACAAATTTATTTGTAAAATCAACGAGAACCTTCCTCACACAAGAACAAACATATTCCACTGCTATATAAGCCAATAAAGCCTTCAACCTCGGTTCCCCTTCAAACAAGTCACCGAAGCTTTCAACAGCATTTCCAAATCGATCCATGGAGAGGAACAGCTCTTTCGGGACGTCGTGGGCGGACCAGTGGGACTCCAGCAGCCACGGCGGGTCGTCGACGGCAGCGGCGGGGGAGAATAAGAAGGGTGGCGGCGGCGGCGGCCGGTGGAAGAGCGGAGCAGAGAAGACAAAGGCGGTGGCGTCGTCGGGGTTCAAGAAGGTGAAGGAGGGCACGTCCAGTGGCTTCAATTGGATCAAAAACAAGTACCAGCAGAGGAGGACTCCAAAACACTAGTTACCTTGTTGTTCATGTTGGTTTATGGCTTTTGCATCGTTTTAATTTAAAGCATGTTTTAGGTTTATCTGTACATTTCTTTTAGGGCGGATGTGATATGCATGTGATTATATTTACATTATTATTATTTGATAGTAAACAAGTAGTATAGGATTTTGGAATTTAAGAAGTGATTTATCTAGGGAAACCCGGACAGGTAATACAAAAGATGATATTATTCACCTCAAGTAGTTTAGTATTGTTGGTCTCACGACTAGATACAGACAAGTAAATCAGATACTGAATAGGCTCACATGTGGCAGGACATTTAATTTCCACGATTTCATCTTGATTAAACCTAGCCTCATGCTATAAATATGTCATATGTTTACCAGCTCGGCTACGCCCTGGGAACAAGTAATACCTCTTCCATGCACGTACCCACACGGGGAGGATGCCCTCCATGGGTCTCGCGCGATCTAGCTCTCCCAATTTTGCTTGTGTACAACAACTTCCCTACACAGAGGGATCCTTATTGAGTCGGTCCTCTTGATTTCGATCTCCGACAACTCCTTACGAATGCAGTCATCGTATACTGTAGCTCAAAACCACTTCGGGCGAGGCAACCTACACCGAATACTACAACTAGTCAACAGCCTGACTGTGTTAGGCGTATGACTCCGCTACCGTTTCTTTTGGTGGCTTACCTCTTTCCACCCAATCAGTCGACTCCCGACTCTCTGCAAGTGTGGTTGCTTATGGAGCCCGCACGGTAGACTACATGATCGTGTGTCGGTACACGCTAATGTTCTCTTCCGTCGGCTATATAAGAGTAGACGAGGATAAGTAAAGGCACAATTTTCTTTTCGTGTGTACAAGTCACTCTTCTCTCCTGAGCTACGTAGCTATCTCTATGCAAAAAACATTTAAAAATACAATGAAAATTTGAGATTACATCGAGCGATTCTTACGAACGAAAAACTAGTACGAAGTTCGATCTATCTAAGATTTATACCTTTTGTGCGCGCCCTTCGCTTATCCCACTCGTCCTCGGTTCACCGGATCTTTTATACGTTCAAGTGTCCGTGCCTTTAGAAGTATCCACACGGACATGATTTTGGCTTCGGAGAAAAATCACCTTAGTTGTACTAGTAATTTTGGGATGATTCATAAAGCACAAAACCACCAAGAAGGAGTTTCGACCAAGATGGAGAGGAAGAGGAAGAAGGGAAGCAAATGACATTTACTCTCATGTCATTTTCGAAAATGGCTTATATTCTTCTCATGAATAAGAAGGGATTTTGTCCCTTGATCTTCTCATCACATTAAAATCACATTAAAGTCAATAAACACAATTAAGCATATGTTTTTCATTTTTTGGTTATTCAACTTCTCTTCATCCAATGAAGAGACACTCTTCATCTTTCTCTAATAATAAATTTATTTATCATTTTAATGAATTATTATCCCATCAAATTGGTTGAGTCTAATTTTAATGAGTCTAACTCGGATTAGACCCAATTTCATAATTCAATTGAATTCATTTGAGTTCAACTCAATTAATCTAATTCAGATCACATTTTAGTAAAACTAAAATCAGTCAATCAATCTTCGAAGCATCATGTCCTTTGTGTGAGACCCAGTAGGTTCTCATAATATCGGCAATGTGTCTAAACCGCTTTAGACACATAAAACAATAAGTGGCATCTAACAATACATCATTCAATCGCCGATCCAAGGGGGTGCGAGGGTGTGCTCAAGCACCCCCTTATTTTCAAAAGTTAGGCTAATATACAACTTTTATATTAAAAAAATTAAAGGGTATAATTATGATTTTTCAAATTTATTTGATTTTTAGCAAAATTGCCATAATAAACCCCTTAATTTATTAGATTAAGGGGTTGTATATCGCACTCGATTAACGACAACTTTGGATGTTACATGCTTTCCTTTGAAACAAGATTTGTCTTTCCGTAGAGATGATGAGTCATCGAGTTGCTCAAATAAAGGTAATTTTCTTGAATTGATTGAGTGGTATACCCAAAGAAATGATGAGGTTGCCAAGACAATGAACGAGAATGCCCCTGGAAACAATCAAATGAAGTCTCCAACAATTCAAAAGGATTTAACACAGGCTTGCGTTGCTGAAGTCACAAATGTCATTCTTAATGATATAAAGACAACATATTTTCTCTTATGGATGATGAGTGTTGAGACATTTCAATCAAAGAGCAAATGGGAGTTGTTTTAAGATACGTGAACAAACATGGATGTGTCATTGAAAGATTTCTTGTTATTGTACATGTGTCTGATACTTCTGCTATTTTTTTGAAGAAGGCTATTGATGAATTGTTTGCAACATATAAGTTGTCATTATCAAGATTGAAAGGACAAGGATACGATAAGACTTCAAATATGCGAGGTGAGTATAATGGATTGAAGGCTCTCATATTAAAGGAAAATTCATCTGTAAGGTGTGCTAATTGTTTTGCTCACCAACTTCAACTAGTTGTTGTTGCATTTGCAGTTGCTAAAAGCAATCAAATTGTGAGTGATTTCTTCCAATATGTTACTATGATTGTGAATATTACGGGTGCTTCATGTAAAAGAAAAGACAAGTTTAGACAACTTGAACATGATAGACTTGTAGAATGTTTGGAGAAAGGAGATATTGTTAGTGGTAAAAGAAAAAAAATCAGGAAATCAGTTTAAAATGACTAGGGGATACTTGTTGGAGTTCACATTACAGACTATTGTCCATTTGATGTCTACATGGACTTCTATTTTACAAGTGCTTGAAAATGTGTATGATGATGGTACTAATGATGACAATAGTGGTATGACCGCCAATTTGATTGATAAGATGGAGAGTTATGAATTCGTGTTTGTGATGCATTTGATAAAGTCTTTATTGGGAATCACAAATGAATTGTCTCTTGCCTTATAACAAAAGGATCCAAACATTGTACTGGCTGTTAGTTTGATCAAGACGATGAAAGTTCGATTGGAAAAATTAAGAGAGGAAGGCTGGGAGAATTTTTTAGATCTCATCAACAAATTTTGTAGTAACCATATGATCCTAGTACCGAATATGAAAGAAAATATGAGAACTCGTGGTCATAATAGACGTAATGGGCAAATGATTACTAATTTTCATCACTATCGTGTTAAAATTTTTTGTGAGATATTATTTCTAAATATTTTATTGAATTTTAATTTTCTAATAGTGTTTTTTTATTCACTATTTATTGTTACAATATTAGGTTCTTGATATGATGGTTCAAGAGATGAATAATCGTTTTTCAGAATCAAGTACGGAGTTACTTACTTGCATTGCTTGCTTAGATCCAAAGGACTCTTTTTCTCAATTTAACATTGGTAAGCTACTTCGCCTTGTTGAACTTTATCCGGAGGACTTTTCATTGACTGATTATGTAACACTTGAGGATCAACTTGAGTCTTACATTCAAAATGTACGAGATGAATTTTCTATGATTGAAGATTTGTGAAGTCTTACTAAAAAGATGGTTGAAACTGACAAGAATATGATTTTTTTTCATTGGTATATCGTTTAATCGAGTTAACATTGGTTTTACCAGTTACAACTGCTTCTATTGAAAGTGTTTTTTCTGCGATGAAAATTATCAAGTCTGATTTGCGTAATAGGATGGGAGATGAGTGGATAAATGACAGTTTGGTAGTATATATCGAGAAGGATATTTTTGCCACAATTGAAAATAACAAATTTTATAACATTTTCAACAGATGAACACTCGTAGGATATAGTTGCCTCTTCTTGTTTTTATATCCAAACTCGGATCAGGTTGTTCAAGTGTCAAGAAATAGTTACTTTATTGGCATACACATACTATTATATCTGTATCATTATCATTATCAATTCAATACTTTTATCTTTTGATATACTTATTTGACAGCAAGAAATATTTTTTTTATTTCTTAATTTCATTGAGCATCCTTTTAAATTTTTGTCTGGATCCGCCATTGGCATCATTGCTACCCAAGTGATGAGAAAGTTGAGATCCGACTTAACCTCCATGACTATTATCTCGTATGACTTGTCCTTCTATCTTCGATATTAGATTGATCAATGAAGCATAGACCATGTCATCCTCGATATCAATCTTTGTGTTTCTTAATCCCCAAGTAGACTCACCAAGCAATTGAATTCAATATCTCATATTGACTCATTTGAGCATGATCATGCATTTAGTAGTCCTACTCGATTAAGGGACCCACATATATCACTTCAGTCATATGGAAGGGATAGATACCATCTACATCACTCACATCCCTCGCATAATTTGTTGCATACTCAGTGATCGCCTTTATAGTCCACCCTGTTACGGGTAACGTTTACGATACCAAAGTACACAACTTATGTAGGGAACCATAATGACTTCAGGTCTAAGGACTATTTATACTAATAGTCACATAAGAAAGTTTATGACACTTATATAACGATCCATGAAACTTTATTATGGTGGGTCAATTCAGTACACATTCTCTAATGTATGCTCATATGTCAACTTGATATCCCATATCTATAACTTGTGAGATTAAGTCACCAGTTAACCTACATGCTAGTCTAAACACATTAGTATTATCCTTGAATATTAATATTTGGCTAAGAATAGTGTTATTTACATCATTTCAATATCAATTCAACTACTTGATATAATATAGATCAAAACCTACTAACCAAGGGCATTATTATACTTATTCATTACCCACAATCATGAAATAAATATAATAATCAAACTTTAACTTTATTACATAAAATATGATACAAAATGCTCCCTAGATAATTATCTCATAATTGGCTTTAGGATTAACACTAATAAGCTTCTCACCTTATTCTTCTCTTAGGTTCCCACTGATCCCATCTCTCAACTTTGTGTTGATTGTCGGAGGCCACACTGACTCCTGCTAATGCGTGTTAACTCACAAGGAACCAAGCCCCAATCGACTAGAGGATGGATGTCGTCACAACTCTGAGGAGAAAGTAGAGAAGTGACCAAAGTGCGTCGAGAAGGACTATGCCAAGCAATATAATTTTTTCTTAATTTTTTGAAGAAGTATTATTTTTTTCTTAATTTCAAATATTTGTCATTTATTTAATTTTTTTCTTAAGTGCATCAATTAATATTGATGGCCATTAAGTTTATGATACACTTTTGACAACACTTAATATCTTAAAGTGAAGCTTATGAGTTTCCTCATCTATCTTTATCTTTATTTGTGAATCTTTAAGATTTATCTTCTCTTGTTATATTACTTTTTATATGTATGTTTAGTGCACTTCTAAATTTTATTATCTCATAAATTTTCTATTAAGATTTATTTATCTAATTTATAATTTGGATATATATATATATATATATATATATATATATATATATATATATATATATCTCGATTTTGATCAGGTGCGGACCACGCGTGCGGACCGCGCCTGATCGATCACGGTGACCGATCAGGCCACGCCTGATCGGCGTACCTTGACGAGTTCACCGTCCCCCGACGGGTTCACTGTTCTCGATGGGTTCACCGTACTCTCTAGGGTTCATCGTTCACCCCTTGGGTTATAATTTTATTCGGGGGCTGCGGCCGAAGGCCGCTGCTGGAGTCCGATCGACGCTCCCAGCGCACGCTGTGCGCGCCGTGCGTGCCGTGCGTGACCGATCAGGGAACTCCTTGATCGGTCATCCGCACGCAGTCCGCACCCCGCGGTCCGCAGCATTGAGAATTTACTCTCAATTGGTCTGTTAGATTCAACTTTCCTCTCCTCTCTGGTTATTGAATTTAGGTGGAGATTGAATGAAACAAACATATAGGTAGAATTAAATTTCCTTCCCTCTTGGTAAACTAAAAAATCTAACATATTAATTTTCTTTCTTTCCTTCTTCTCGCATGATAGATTTATAAATATTAGAAATGGGAAGGACTTAACGGCTATAACAAAATTGGCAGGCCGTCTAATGGAAAGGGTATTTAAAAATAAACCCCTAATTAAATGAAATTTGCAAGTAAGTGCATAAATAATGGAACATGATGTTGTACTTCTTCTCCCTCAACGTCGCCCCTCTGTTGCTTCTGCTCGGACTACTTGTCCTTTCTTCCAAGGAATGGAAGTTCTTGTAGCCTTCCGACCTTCTCATGGTTATAAAAATTTGATTTTTATGCGCTGTGGAAGGATGTCGAGAAGTATTTGAATTAGCATAAAGCTGGGGTTTTTATGTGCGTGGCGTCGCCATTGTAATCTCATGGTTCGCTGTTAAGACAAAGCTCGATATTATCAAATTGCTGCTGAGATGGATTCTGGAGAGGGGTTCCTGGATCCGAAGTGGCTTATTGATCCCAGGTTGCTCTTCGTCGGCGCACAGATCGGGGAGGGTGGTCATGCTAAAGTGTTCTCGGGGAAGTGAGTTTCTTTGATTGTTCTTGACCAATTGTTCATTCTTTTCTTGAATTGCTTTTGCTGTTCTTGGCTGTAGGTACAAGAATCAAGATGTTGCTGTCAAGGTTTTGCACAATGGATACGGCCCTGAGGAGATGGCGAAGAAAGCGGCAATGTTCATGAGGGAGGTGACTGTACTAGCACGAATACAGCATAAGAATCTCGTCAAGGTTCAGTCTGTTGATGTTCATCGATTTCCAAAATTTCCCCTTTAATTCCTTTCATTGGATTATGGGTTTTTCATTTGATTCGTACCAATTGCAGTTCGTTGGAGCTGTGAAGGAGCCTGTGATGGTAGTGGTTACCGAGCTTCTCGTTGGAGGTTCTCTGAGAAAATACTTGAGAAACATGAGGCCAAGGAGCTTGGAGCCTGTTGTTGCTGTTGGCTTTGCACTGGATATAGCCCAAGCTATAGAGTGCTTGCATTCTCATGGGATAATTCACCATGATCTGAAGCCTGGTAATATTGAATGATATCTTACTGATATACATGTTCTTCTTGCATGGTTCGTTTGATTCTTGCTGTTACTCCTTGTTATTGCTGCACATTAGCTATGATCCGGTCTGAGTTCGAGGGATGGGTTGACTCCAGTCAAATTGTATTCTGCTGGGTTGAACTCTGGCTGGTCGTTTCGTGCCAGGTCATCTTCTGGCAGATTGTATGCAGACGGGATCCTCTGTCCCAGAGGATCCCTGTTCCGCACACGTCGACGACGGCCGATAAATAATTCGATCGTCGATCAGACATCATCGATAGTTTTTTATCGTCGTACTGAATTAAATGATATCCTGGAAGAACGGTGAACCGGTCGGAATCGCTGCAATTGCAATTTCGTCGAATTCGATGGTGAATCCGACGAGATCGCAATTGCAGCAATCCCGATGGGTTCACCGTACCCCCAAGGTATAATTTTGTTCGGAGCGGCAGTCGGAGGTTGTCGGTGGTGTCCGATCGACGATTGGACGATTCGTCGACCGTCGTCGGGGAGTGGGATAGATAGGACAGGGGTCAAAATAGGACAGAGGATCTGTCCTCAGTTGGGTCAGCAAGTAGAAAGACTAGAAAGAAACTAGAAGGGGTTGAAGGTCATGGCCCCTTCGATGCTAAGTCAAATCCGAAGAGAAAAAAATAAAAAAATAAAAATAGTGAGATAAAATGAATCACATACGGTAATTTATCAAAAGGCGTACCCAAGAATAGGTATTTACCAAATGGCGTATCATGGTTTCATTTTCATCAAAGGGCGCACTCATTATAGTGAACTTCCTCTTATACCCCTCTTGTTATCTATTGCCTTTTGTTGATGTAGTTTGGCTCTGATTGTTGTTTTGGTGTTGACACCGATTTTAGTTTAGGTGGATGATGTTTGATTATGATTAAGTCCTGATCGGGGATCAGGCATGGTATGGAAAATCCTAGTCTGGAGGGCTAGGTGTTGGACAATCCTAACCTGGAGGGTTAGGTGTGAAAAATCCTAGCTTGGAGGGCTAGGTGTTGGAAAAGTCCTAATTCGGAAGGGTTGGGTGAAAAGTCCTAGCTTGGAGGGCTAGGTGAAAAGTCCTAACTTGGATGGTTAGGTGCAAATTCCCATCCTGGAGAATTAGGTGAAAAAGTCCTGGCTTGGAGGGTCAGGTGCCTAGCTTGGAGGGCTAGGTTTGATGATGTTCTAACTCGGAAGGGTTGGGTGAAAAGTCCTAGCTTGGAGGGTTGGGTGAAAAGTCCTAGCTTGGAGGGCTAGGTGAAAAGTCCTAACTTGGAGGGTTAGGTGCAAATTCCCAACTTGGAGAGTTAGATGGAAAAATCCTTAGCTTGGAGGGCTAAGGTGGATGAATTCCTAGCTTGGAGGGCTAGGTTTGAGTCTGTGGATCGGTCTGGTGACCGATCAGGGACATTGGCACGCTGCTCCTTCGTGGATTGGTCTGGTGACCGATCCAGCGATGTCTGATCGGACTGGTGGCCGATCAAGGAGCGCACAGTGAGGTTGGGAACCTACTGTGTGGCTCCTGATCGGACCGGTGACCGATTAGGGAGCAGGCTGCTTCCTTGCTGTCTTGCCCCTGATCAGTCTGGTGACCGATCAGGGAGCGGACGGTGAGTGAGTTCCCTTGCGGATCAGACCCTGGATCGGTCCGGTGACCGATCAGGGAGTTAGGATCTAGTGACCGACCCACAAGCCCACAAGCCCTGGAATCCTAGCGAAGTAGTGGATCGGTCTGGTGACCGACCCACAAGCCCTGGATCGGTCCGGTGACCGATCACTTTAATTCAAATTGCACTGTCAGACGCGGTCAGAGCGTCTGATCGTATCCGATTCGCTGCTGTTTGCTTCTGATATTTGATTTACTGTGTGATTTACTGCTCTAACAGTTTGATTAAGCTGCAGGTGACAGGGGAGGATTCAAACACTCAAGGAGAAGTCAATGGAGGCTTTCCTTGGAGCAGGTTTGTCCGTTTTCCCATCTCAGGTTGCAACGGCCGAGCTGCAGACTGGAGTTGAGACTGGAGCTTGGCTGAGGGAAGCTCAGGGAGTCCAGGGATAGCTCAGTGGCAGCTAGCGTTGGCAGATGAGCAGCTGGGAGCTGCAGAGATGGTGTCATCTAATGCTTGGTGGAGAAACAAAAGGAAGAAGAGACTTCGGTTGAAGCAGAGTTTTCGGGGATTTTGAGAATCCTAAGTGTTCGAGCTTGCTGAAGTTCTTGCTGTGATATTGTGTTCTCCACACTTGGCTTGCTGTGTTACTGAAGTCTTCATCATTTTGAGCAAGTAACCGCAATCGAGAAGCAACCAACTCTTACGTGAGTGCTGGGAGGAAAGAACAAGGGGCTTGGAGTCCAACAGTGAGAAGACACGAAGGAGGGAGTCCTTGCGTGAGATCGTCGCTGGGTGGAGCTCAAGATAAGCTCGCTGTGTTCTTGTCCTTGCTAGGTGCTGAGTAAGAGTTTTCTCTGTGTTTCATTAAGCTTAAATCTATATCCTTGTTTGAAACGCTGTGGAGAGGTTTCTCCACCGAGAAGGAGGTTGCGTTATATCCGGTGAACACCGGGGCTTGATCTGCCGACGATCAAGGGATCGCCCACCTTAAGGGCACGCCAAGGAGTACGGGCAAGTTATCCCCGAACCTTGTAAACCCTCTTGTTAGCGTTTTTGGTAGTTGTTCTTGCTTGCTTTCATTTCTATTTTGTTTACTGCACTACTTCCTTTGTTTTGCTTCTTCCGCTGTGCTACTGATAAGTTGAGTGCAGAAACCTCACAAGTGTTTAAAGACAAAGAGATTGGATATATTCAGCCCCCCTCTCTAGCCATCCGTTTCCAACACCTTTCTCTTTCTCTCTCAGTAATAAATTCTGAGACGTCAACACATGCAACGTGACTTAATTACTGACTTTTATTTTAAAATAATATATTATGGAATCGACGCTAAATTAAAAAACGTAAAGTAAAAAATTGAAAAAATATTTCACTTAATAAATTTCTCATCCAACGTGATTTAAAAATATAAATAAATGATTTTTATTTTTGATTAATAGAAATTAATATATTAAATAATATTTAATAAATATATTAATGTATAAAAAGTTTTTTGAAATAAACGGTTGGATTTAAAAATATAAATAAATAATTTTTATATTTGATTAATAGAAATTAATATATTTAATAATATTTAATAAATATATTAATGTATAAAAAAAATTTTGAAAAAAACTGACCGTGGACCTGAAATAAATAGATTTCAGGCCCACGCTGGGCCTGAAATAAAAATATTTCAGGCCCAGCGTGGGCCTGAAATTTTTTATTTCAGGCCCACGTTGGGCCTGAAATTTTTTGATTCAGGCCTGACGTGAACTTAAATTTTTTTTCTATTTTAAAAATATATTAATATATAAAAAAACCTATCAAAATACTTAATTTCATATTCAAACGCAGGGCCCGAAGTCATCCCAGGAGGGTCTGAAGTCAAATAACTTCAGATCCTATAAATAATTAATTTAATAAATAATAATTAAACATAAAAAATATTTTTAATATTAAAAAATTTCCAGTGCCCTTTGGCGTGAAGTCATCCGACTTCAGGCCTAAGGAGGGTCTGAAGTCTGATGACTTCAGGCCCTCCATCATTAAATATATAAAAATATAAAAAAAAATTTATAAAAAGGTATAATATATAATTACATATTATTTATAATTTTTATAAAAAAGTATAATATATAATTACATAATAATAAAATGTTATAGGAGTAGTTTAGGTATATCAGTGAGTTTTGAGCAAAACTTACTGATGGACCTACCATATTTGGAATTCTGAAAATTCTATATCAGTAGACAGGGTTGAGCTAGGAGAAGAGATTTTGGATGCCGAAACCTCTAATATTGCTGTATCACCAATGCTATAGGAGTGATTTAGGTATATCAGTGAGTTTTGAGCAAAACTCACTGATAGACCTACCATATTTGGAATTCTGGAAACTCTATATCAGTAGACAGGGTTGAGCTAGGAGATGAGATTTTGGGTGCCGCAACCTCTAATCTTGCTGTATCACCAATGCTATAGGAGTGTTTTAAGTATATCAGTGAGTTTTGAGCAAAACTCACTGATAGACCTACCATATTTGGAATTCTGAAAACTCTATATCAGTAGACAGGGTTGAGCTAGGAGATGAGATTTTCGGTGCCGAAACCTCTAATCTTGCTGTATCACCAACGTTATAGGAGTGGTTTAGGTATATCAGTGAGTTTTGAGCAAAACTCACTGATGGACCTACCATATTTGGAATTCTGAAACCCCTATATCAGTAGACAGGGTTGAGCTAGGAGATGAGATTTTAGGTGCCGAAACCTCTAATCTTGCTGTATCACCAATGTTATAGGAGTGGTTTAGGTATATCAGTGAGTTTTGAGCAAAACTCACTGATAGACCTACCATATTTGGAATTCTGAAAACTCTATATCAGTAGACAGGGTTGAGCTAGGAGATGAGATTTTGGGTGCCGAAACCTCTAATCTTGCTGTATCACCATGCTATAGGAGTGGTTTAGGTATATCAGTGAGTTTTGAGCAAAGCTCACTGATGGACCTACCATATTTGGAATTCTGAAATCCCTATATCAGTAGACAGGGTTGAGCTAGGAGATGAGATTTTGGGTGCCGAAATCTCTAATCTTGCTATATCACCAATGCTATAGGAGTGGTTTAGGTATATCAGTGAGTTTTGAGTAAAACTCACTGATGGACCTACCATATTTGGAATTCTGAAAACCCTATATCAGTAGATAGGGTTGAGCTAGGAGATGAGATTTTGGGTGCCGAAATCTCTAATCTTGCTGTATCACCAATGCTATAGGAGTGGTTTAGGTATATCAGTGAGTTTTGAGCAAAACTCGCTAATATACCTACCATATTTGGAATTCTGAAAACTCTATATCAGTAGACAGGGTTGAGCTAGGAGACAAGATTTTGGGTGCCGAAATCTCTAATCTTGCTGTATCACCAATGTTATAGGAGTGGTTTAGGTATATCAGTGAGTTTTGAGCAAAACTCACTGATAGACCTACCATATTTGGAATTCTGAAAACTCTATATCAGTAGACAGGGTTGAGCTAGGAGATGAGATTTTGGCTGCCGAAACCTCTAATCTTGCTATATCACCAATGCTATAGGAGTGGTTTAGGTATATCAGTGAGTTTTGAGCAAAACTCACTGATATACCTACCATATTTGGAATTCTGAAAACTCTATATCGGTTGACAGGGTTGAGCTAGGAGATGAGATTTTTGGTGCCGAAACCTCTAATCTTGCTGTACCACCAATGCTATAGGAGTGGTTTAGGTATATCAGTGAGTTTTGAGCAAAATTCACTGATGGACTTACCATATTTGGAATTCTGAAAACCCTATATCAGTAGACAGGGTTGAGCTAGGAGATGAGATTTTAGGTGCCGAAACCTCTAATCTTGCTGTATCACCAATGCTATAGGAGTGGTTTAGGTATATAAGTGAGTTTTGAGCAAAACTCAATGATGGACCTACCTTATTTGGAATTCTGAAAACCCTATATCAGTAGACAGGGTTGAGCTAGGAGATGAGATTTTGGGTGCCGAAACCTCTAATCTTGCTGTATCACCATGCTATAGGAGTGGTTTAGGTATATCAGTGAGTTTTGAGTAAAACTCACTGATAGACCTTCCATATTTGGAATTCTGAAAACCCTATATCTGTAACGACCCGGAAAATTCCCTTAATATTTTCTTAAAATATTAAGCATGTTTAAATAATTTTCCAAGGGACCTAGAAATATTAAGGAGAACTTTGGCCTAGAAAATTCATATTTTCTCATTTAAATTGAGAAAACTAAGTACTAATGGGCTTTATGTGGGCTTTTTAGTACCATGATTATAGGTGGATTTCGGTAATAATTGGTGTAAATATAAATAGGATTTAATTAGGCATATTAGCATGATTATGGGTAAGTCTTAGCATAATTTTTCTATTTTAATAGAGAAATTAGGTACTAATGAGCTTTAAATAGACTCCAAAAATGGGTATTAATTAGGTAAAAATTAATATAAATTATGTAAAATTAATATAAATATAAAAGAATTTTATTTAGGAATATTAGCATAATTATGGGTGATTTTAGGGGGATTTTCGGAATTTAGGAAATAAAAATAATAAAATAAATGAAATAAAAATAAAATAAAAATAAAGGTGCATGAGCCAAGGATTGAACCTTGAACCTCTTGTACAACCATGTAAGCCTTAACCAACTCACCTAGCAAGGAATTTCTATGAGGAAATAAAGTGGATATAAGTTAAGATTAAAAAGAAGATGAAGAGTCATGGAGAGACTCTTCATTTACCTCTTTAATGGATGATAAATAGGGAGGTTTGGGTGTTTCTTTTTCTCTTCTTTCAATTGCATTTCCTCCTCTCTTCCTCCCTCATTCTAGCCGACCACTCCTAGAGGGTTTTCCCCTTGGAAAAACTTCACATCTCCAAGATCTAGGTTCCTTCCAAGACAACAAGGGCAAGGAGGGATCAAGGGTCAAGAGTTCTACAAGTTCTTTCTCTTTTAAGGTCTAAAAATCAAGAAATCCCAAGGTAAGACTCCCTCACCTGTGGTATAATAGTTCCCTATGATTTTTATGACTTTTAGTATGATATAGTGGTTGGTTTTTGGATTTGATGTTGAAAGGAAAGAAAACCAAGACCCTTATGCTTAAGGGTTTCGGCCACCATGATTTTAGGGTCTAAAATTATGCTAAAAATCTGTATAATGCTATTTAATGTTCCCTTATGATGTTTAGAGGTTAAGTGTAATTTTTGGGAATTTTGGAGTACCCTAGATACCCTAGGGTTCGGCCAACATGAAAGAACCAAAGTAAGCACCCTAGGATACCCTAGGGTTTCGGCCACAATGTTTAAGGGTCCTTAATGATGCTAAAAATCTCCATAATGTTATTTAATGTTTGCTCATGATGTTTAGAGGTTGCATATACTTTTTGAGAATTTTTGGGGTACCCTAGAGGCCCTATATGTTTCGGCCAATCCCAAGGACCCAAGGGTTAGGGTTGAGTCTTTAACTTCAAGCATATGTTTATGTGTTGCCATGATATAAGGGTGATGGAAGGGGATTATGTGAATTTTCACATGGCCTTGGGACTCCACAAGTTTCGGCCAAGAAGGGTTAATAGGGTTAAAGTTAAGATTTATTTCAAGTAAGGGCTCCAATGGCCCTATGGTAAGATGTGATTAGTGGTTATGAGTTATTGGGGATTTTAATGGAATTTTTCCATACTCCCCATGGCCTTATAAGTTTCGGCCAGCCCTAGGAAAGTGGCCTAAAGGTTAGGGTTAACCCTAATCATGAGCCCAATGACTTCCTATGGTCTCATAAATGATGTATGGTGGTTCCTTTACCTAATGCTACGTTACATGTTTATGGAATTGATGGAACTCCACCTTGGAAGTTTCGGCCAAGCTTGTTATCTAGGGTTTGGGGTGGAGTTAGGGTTCAAAGAATGATGGTACATGCTTACCATAAGGTATTTATATGTATAGGATCAAGCATGTGGTAGAAATCATGTTAACCATAACCCTAAGGTTTAAGCACCATGGTTATGTTTCATGTTTAGGTTATGATTGGATGTCATGCTTAATAGGGTTATCATGAATGTTTATGTTTTAGGCCATGTATTTGAATGGTAGGTAAAATGTTATGGAAATCCTACCTATGTATGCTTATGTGATGTAGAGAACCATGCTAAGTTATATGCTCATGTTACGTTAAGAACCATGCTATGTTATTGTGTATGTTCATGATATGAATGATACCATGATAAGTATGATAGGTTATGTCCATGATATGAAGGATGCTATAATAAGTATGATAGGGTTATGTTCACGATAAGAATGATGCTATGATAGGTATGTTATGTTAGGTTCATGATAAGAACGATGCCATGATAAGTANTTGCACTACAAGAAAATTACTTTTCCGCAGCGCGTTATTAGCAGCGCACATTAAAAGCACGCTGTTAATAGTATTATTAACAGCATACATATTGATGTGCGCTGTTAATACCATAAATTTTTTTAAAGGAAGAAGCATCAACAGCGTACATTAAAAGCACGCTGTTAATATTATTATTAACGGCATATTAACGTACGCTGTGAATAAATAATATCAATGACAGCATGCAAAAATTGATACGCTGTTAATGCATCTATTTATTATATGTGATACACTACAAATAAAATTATAAATAATCACTATTTTTTATTTTTTTTATTTTTTATTTTCCTTATTTTCTCTTTTTCTTTATTTTCTATTTTTTTCCCAAAACCCTCGCAGCTACAAATAGGAGTTTAAAATTTACAAATAATTTCATAGACGATATAGGAAAAAATTTCTAAAATTTTGAAAATATTTACACGACGTGAGGTAGATTAATTTGGAGTTATTCAAGGAAAAAATTTTATTCTCGAAATTTAAATATATATACATATATTTATTTATTTATGAGAGAACTTTTTCTCTATTAAATCCTCACAGCCCGATCTGTGCCCTAATTTTCCTCGCCTACTCTTTCCCCCTCGCCGCACGCGATTCTTTTATCCCATGCCGCCTCCTCATCGCCAACCAAGCACAGGATCGCCTTCTTCTTCCCCTCCCTCTCGCGACCACGTCGACGAGCCGATCATCGATCTATCTTCTCCACCCGAGCGTCGACAACAAGCAGTGCCGACCTCCCGCATCCCTCGCGCAAGCTAAAGTTGCGGTGCAACCTTCTCCATCGCGATCCCTCTTCACGCGAGCACCGATCGTCGACCGTCACTCTGGCCATCACAGCGCCCCTCTCTACTCTGATCGAGGGAGGATTGCGGTTTGCCCGTAGCCTCTCCGGTCGCCCCAGCTCAGAGCAGAGGAGAGGGGAGGAGTCCTGCGTGCATGTCAACACAGGTAAGGATGGTTTGATTTAATCTATATAGTTTTTCTGGAGGTTTCTATGAATCTAGTCTGATGATCTTGTTTGTTCTGGAATGGGCGGGTTTGATTTCGATTAGAATGTGAGTGTTTCTTTTCAAACCCAATCCTGATTTGGTGTAGTCTTCTTCTGCCATAGATGTAATTGGAAACCTTCCTTTAGTTTTGAAGGACTAAGGAATTTAATAGAATCAAGTCAATCTTTTGTTGGAATGTATTTGTTTTATCTATTCACAGATATTTGGCTTTGCCATGCAACATATGTAAGCTAAAACCAATTTAGTTATATATACTATTGATTTGGTTTTCTTGCAGCTAAGTTCGGAAGATTTTCGAACCATTGAAAGCTATGCAATATCTTGCAAGATAAAGGAAGACCTTGAATTTGCTGTCTAATGCATAGGAAGGTATATTAGATTTTTGTTTGCCTTGCTCAAGGACAGTAAATTGGTAGGTACTTGTGTTCCCCATTGTAAGTAATAAGCAAATGAAAAATATGATTGTTTTTGCTTATTTTTGATAAAATATGAGATAGTTAATATTACATATCACATGTTAGGACTTACACCGCTTGATGCTAACACAGATAATGTTTGGTATAAATATCATACATGAAATTATTATCTTCAATATGCATGCTTGCTAATAGATTGTAGAAAAGACTATAGTTAACTTTTTTTAGTATATAAAAGTAATGGTGATTTAGTTTTGAAGGACTAAGGAATTTAATAGAATCAAGTCAATCTTTTGTTGGAATATATTTGTTTTATCTATTCACAGATATTTGGCTTTGCCATGCAACATATGTAAGCTAAAACCAATTTAGTTATATATACTATTGATATGGTTTTCTTGCAGCTAAGTTCGGAAGATTTTCGAACCATTGAAAGCTATGCAATATCTTGCAAGATAAAGGAAGACCTTGAATTTGCAGTCTAATGCATAGGAAGGTATATTAGATTTTTGTTTGCCTTGCTCAAGGACAGTAAATTGGTAGGTACTTGTGTTTCCCATTGTAAGTAATATGCAAATGAAAAGTATGATTGTTTTTGCTTATTTTTGATAAAATATCATATAGTTAATATTACATATCACATGTTAGGACTTACACCGCTTGATGCTAACACAGATAATGTTACCAAATATATCTTGTTTCCGAAAACTGATATATTGCATAACTTGTCAACATGATTATCTCTCGGTCAGTTCTTGGAGATAGTTCCTGAAGACATGGCTCTAGGATCAAGCGTTGGAGATAGTTCCTCAAGAAAGATAGTTCTTGGAGATAGTTCTGAAGACTTGGCACAATTCCTGGAGATAAAGCTCTACGATCATATCTATCTTCTTTCAATTCTAGGACCTTAGACTCCTCCTTAGTTCATACTAATCGATGGAAAGATATTGTTGCAAAAGCTTCATGAAGGAGTGAGATATTGTTGTAATCTTTTATTTCTATTTTAAATATTATATGAATTGTGATAATGTTTAAATTTGGATTATATATTTAAATAAATAGTATTGATAATTGTATGGTGTAGATAATTATATGTGTGATATTTATTTTTTTTTAAAATTTTTATATGCTATTCGCAGTGTGCAATTGTGCGCTGCGAATGGTATTATCCGCAGCGCGCGACCGCACGCTGCTAATGCTATTATCCGCAGCGCACAGTCACGCGCTACGAATGCTATTATCCGCAGCACGCGATCGCTTGCTGTTGATTTGTTTTGACTTTTAACAGCTTGGAGTTGTGCAGCATGCGATGTGCGCTGCGAATAGAATAATTGTGCGCTGCGAAAAATCAATTTTGTTGTAGTGGTTTCAAATTTTGTAAGTGCATGTTTTTTTCCTAAGTAAAATTTTTCTTACTAAACAAAATTTGTCTTAGCAAAAACTTCTTGAAAATTTTGACAAATGTTTCTAAGTAAAATTTTTGTTGGTGAAAAACTTGTCTAGAAATTTCTTAAAAATTTTTGTTTTTCAAAATGCACATAGTGTTTCCAAGCAAACTTTTCTAAGTGTGCAATTTTTTTTTAAACAAATTTTTCCTAATTCTCAAAGTTGAATTTTTTTAAGGAAAGTTGGCTTCAAAATTTTGCATAAAAATTCTTGTTGCAAAGCCTTGTAAGTAAAAGTTGTTTAACAAAATTTAGGCTTACAAAATTTTTCAAAATGGAAAATTTTCCAAGTATAATAATTTTTTTTCAAAAACTTTTACTCTATTTTTTGAAAAACATTTTGTCAAAAACTTAGAAGTCTTTCAAAATGCTTTTCAAAACTGAACTTAGAATTATTTTTTTTTCAAAAGCAATAAACGTTTTCATACTTAGAACCTTTTTCAAGAGTTAACAAAAAATCTTTCAAACTGAAAAATTGCATGTTTCTTTTAAAGCTTCAAAGAGAAAATTTCAAATCAGGGGGAGCTTTATGCAATGTTTCAATGTTTAATTTTTGTAACATGTTTTGTTTGAAAACTATTTTTTTTTTGAAAAACTTGTGAACTTCTTTACTTAAATTTATAAAACTCAAAACTCCCTATTAGAAACCTTGTCCGCCCATGTATGTTTTTTGATATATGTCAAAGGGGGAGGAAAGGTCAAAGTTAAGTATTTTATAACACAAGTATTCAGGGTTTTAGGATTTTAGGGGGAGTATAAAAATAAAGAATTTTTTTTAACTCTACATTTATTCTGTTCATAAACAGTTATACTTCCATGTTTACCATATGTTCTTAACTGTTATAAGTTTTTAACTTAACTTTGAATTGTGTTGCCATAAATCAAAAAGGGAGAGATTGTTGGTGCAGGAAGCACCATATCGAACCTTGTTTTGATATTGGCAAAGGATTCAAAGTTAAGTGTTATTTGTGATCTAATAAAGTTACTCAAGTGTGCAGAGACAAAGTCCTAGCGAAGGAGTGCTAGGCACCTAGCGAAGGATTGCCAGGAAACAAAGTCCTAGCGAAGGGCTGCTAGGCACCTGGCGAAGGACTGCCAGGATACAAAGCCCTAGCGAAGGACTGCTAGGCACCTGGCGAAGGACTGCCAGTATCCAAGCCCTAGCGAAGGACTGCTAGGCACTTGGCGAAGGACTGCCAGTATCCAAGTCCTAGCGAAGGACTGCTAGGCACCTGGCGAAGGAATGCCAGGATACAAAGTCCTAGCGAAGGACCGCTGGGCACCTAGCGAAGGGCTGCTAGGATACAAAAACCTAGCGAAGGACTGCTAGGCACCAGGCAAAGGACAGCTTGGTACTGAAGACCTGGCGAAGGACTGCTAGGCATCGGGCGAAGGACAGCTTGGTATCCAAGACCTGACGAAGGACCGCCGGGCAAAAGTCCAACCGGAGGAGTCGGTTGGCATCAGGTACATTCTCCCAAGAGGAGTAGGTGAGGACGCGTTCCCCGTCGAGGGAACAGTAGGCGTCGGTTCGACCTAGGGCTCCATTTTGGAGGCTCAAAGTCAGAACCAAGACAGCTAAGGCTGTATAAACTAACATCTTATTGCTTTATGGTGTTTTGGACTAACCCTGGATGCAGGACCGAAGGAACGAGTGTCTGCAGCTCAGAGAGCCTCAAAGGAGTGAGGCAGCAGCTGACCAGGGCGCCCGGAGTGTCCCGGGCGCCCCCAAGGTGAAAACAAAACACATGAAGCAAAGGCAGGCTTCGACAGTTCATGTTCGGGGCGCCCCCGTGCCTCCGGGCGCCCCCACTGCTCCCGGGCGCCCCCAGTGCAAGCCTACGAAGAGAAGCCAGCGAAGCCAAAGGGATAAGATTTGACCCGGTCAACCCGGGCGCCCCCAGCGTCCCGGGTGCCCCGGTCAAGATGAGATCCCGAGTTTGAAGGGATCAGAAGTTGACCGAGTGAAAGGCGGATCGGCCGACACGTGGGGGGGGGGGCGCCCCCGACGTTCCGGGCGCCCCCAGGGCCTATAAAAGGGCCCTCGACCCCGAGGCTTCTGACAACGAATTCTTTCAACGCTTCTACGCTCTTCTGCTTCCGCGCTCTGCTCCGGCAACCTCCCGACTCGAGATACAAGCGCCGACGACGTCCTACTGCTCCGGAAAAAGTAATCTACACCGGACGTCGGTAAAAAGAAGAGTTTAATTTCAGTACTGCACTTTAACTGTAATTCTATTTCTGTAACTGATTTTTGCGCGATTATAGTATTGCCCGCAGTAAACTGTCAGCGACCGTGGGCCTTGGAGTAGGAGTCAACCTAGGCTCCGAACCAAGTAAAACTACTCGTGTTTGTGATTGTTGTTATTCCGCTGCGTAATTTCTCTAATTCTAAAATCCGAAAGTTTTCCGAGATTTACCCCCTCTATCGGTTCTCTCGATCCAACACAATGTCCTACATCCAAAGTAATATGTAGCTAATTATACAATTACCAAATTAGCTTAATTATACACCAAGCATAATTGAGATCATACCCTAATTACAACATCTATGTACTGAACAACTAACTAATCCCATCACACATTAACTCACCTCCCAGCATATAGTTCATGGCACCAGCCTAAACCAACAAAACTAGCTAAAACCTAAGGCTCATGACACAAGAAGAGGAGGAACAAAGGAACTCAAGCTCAACCTAATAGTAGAAATAATAACTCACAGGAAACACCAATCCATCCAATTTCAGCTCATGGCAATAAGACAACAAGGTGAGTACCCAAATCACACTATAGCTTCAAGCAAGCTCTATCTTCTCACATGAGGATCAAACATAATTTTCGCCCAAAACCTAAAGCATCTCACGACAGGACATAGAATCAAAGAATCAAATTGCTAATATCAAACTCAGCATGCTTATCTCTCAGCATCAAGAAAACAAACTAAGAGCAGTACACCAAAACACCAAATAGAGATCCCCATGGCATGATTAGATTAACAAGTAATAGATCAACACCATCTACTAACTAAAAGCATAAAACATATCGAGAACTAAACTCATATTTGAAACGGGATCAATCTAAGATCACACTAATAGCCACAACTCTTAGCTCAGAATCCATTCGCATGAATTCATTACAAGAAAATCCGAAATCAACTTCAATCATTCTGTTCAATCATTACTTCAATCTTAGATTCATTCCCAAGCATAACCATTGTCACACCCCCAGAGGCACATACTTACTCGAAAATCGGGTAGCATCTCCCCCTGTACGGCGGACAAGTTGAGACTAATAATATATAATCTCACAACATAAAAGGTGGCTCAACCATCATAACAAAAAACAAAGGCACAACCACGCAGTTTATATCAATATAAATGATAAAAATAAACTAAACTTAAACACTAGAAAACTGTTATTGTCTTTTAGTAAAAATAGAGCTAATGGAAATTCGAAATACCGACGAATTCCATCATGAGTCCAAAAATGAATATATCTCTACTATGACAATATCAGACTAATAAAATATATCCAGTCTAGGAAATAAAAATGTGAAAATAATGAAAATGCAGAAATAAAGTACTGCGATAATAACCCAAATGTGGAAACAAACTTGACAACGTGGGACTAGCAACTGAATCCTCTCCTGGCTCCAAGTAATTCAATTACCTGCTACCTGAAACAAAAATAAGACGCAGGGGTGGTGAGTCCGGGTGGACTCAGCAGGTATATGAATAGACACTAGCATGACATCAAAGGGTATATGAAACAATAGAATACAACAGTGTACAGTCTCTAGGAAAATAGAGAAACTCAAAACATGTATAAAATAATGTAAAATACCTACGACATAGCATAATATCAAACAAACATACATGTCAACCAAATGCAATAACCATAACTCATAAAAAATCAACAACCACAACAAAATGCATAAATGCAATAGATGCATATGATACAATGACATGTGTCACCCCTGATGCCAGTCAAGCCGCCAACACATCACATCTGTGTGGCCGAGTGGGTAGGTCTGTGATAATTGTACGCACTCCAACGAATATCATAGATATTTGTGGTTGAGTGGACAGGATGATGGGGAGCCAACTACTCCAAAACCCCGATATATAGGGGGAGTTATCAACAGCTCTGATATCCCTCGAAAACAACAGTGAGGGTGTTAACTGTTTGCCTACAACTCCAACATCCACTGTACATGAGTAGTCGAGTGTGGCGTAACAGGACGGTTGCTCCCACCCTAGCAACTACCACAACAAGTGGTTGAGTGACAAAGCAACTAGATGACTGACGACGACTTAATCATATGGAAGTCCAACAATCGTCAGTATGCAATGGTGCAAGTATGGTGCATGATATCAATAAGCACAAATAACTGAATAACAACGATGCAACAACAAAAGCAACAAATCAAGAATCAACCAGAAAACCAACGAATATGCAACTAAACTATTATGTAAGGTGTCTCTAATGCAACCATCCTAGTGGTGTTTAATGAACAACTAAGTACACGTGTACGAGCGATACTTTACAGAATAGAAAATCAACGAGAGACTGTACGGATATAAATTTTTGATTTATACTTTAAGGTCAAACAAGAAAGGTATCAACAGACGATTTAAAATAAACAACAACAAGGAACAAGGTCAGGCATACCTATTTAGACATAATAAGTCATGCATTAAGATAAAAGAACTACTAGAGTACAAAGGAGAAGTACCCGCCTTTTATAGAAGTTCGTAAACGAAAAGGACCTTCCACAATTAACCAAACGAGTCTGAATTAAGGTCCTGTATTGAGGATAAAATTTAGCTACTAATATAATTAAATAAATTAGCTAAATAAAATATTACACGTAGTTAGGATAAAATCTTAATTACAACATCTTCTCATAAAACTCACGACCATGGCGATACAAGACCAAGCGTTAAACTACTCTTAGTCCTACACACTTGCTTACAATAAAATATAAAACAGTCGACAACAAAAATACCACAATGTAATCATTCTAATGGTGACTTAAAGCATCAAAGCTAACAGTTACAGAACAACAATAAAAAACACTTGAAGGGCTACAGAACAACACAGTATGTTAACAACTAAGGAAACTACAATCATCTAAAATTGCCTATATCTACTTAACCACAATGCGATGGTCAAATAGCTACTGAAGCACTTCTGAAACAAAGGTGTTTTACAACTACAACTCAATTAATCTCCACACAAGATTAAAACTAAGAACACATTTAGAGCTCTTGGCAAACACAAACTAAAATAATAGGGTAGACTTACAAAAACCAAGAGAGGTCAGATCTGTTACTACCATCAGATCTTAGCAACAAAAGCAACAAAACCCAATATTCCAATGTTGCTTGCGGCTACAATCCCATTAACCCAACCTACAACCAATCTGATCACACACTCCATCCTACTGATCTAACACGATGTTCACCTACAGATTATCCAAATTAAACCTAAACCAAACATGCCTTACCTGAGTTGGTGCTGACGCGAACAGAGGGAATCAAAGAGGGAAGAGGCGCTCGGCTTCTCCTTCGTGCGCGCTGAGGGAAGAGGCGCTTGGCTAGGGTTCCACGCGAGGCAGTGGCGCGATCCAGGAGACGGACGTGCGGCGTCCTGTTCGTGCGCGCCGGAGAAGACAGGAGAAGAAGAAGAGGAGGAGGAGAAGAAGTGGAAGAGGGCAGCGCTCGCTCGCTGACAACCGCTGCGGCAACGTCGGGTAGAGATGAAGGGCGTGCGGGCGTCGAGGAGAAAACGAAGAGAAGAGAAGAATTAATGAGGGAATTTAGGGGTTTAATGTTTTTGGGTATTTTGCAAAAGGACCCTCCAAGTTCAAATAATTCCAACTAAGCCCTTAGTTTTCCAATTTTTCCATTTAACCCCATAAATTTCCAATATTTAACAAACCACGAAACTCAATTACTTGAGAAATGCTGACAACAACAAAGCTGAGTTGGCCTGTTCACGGTGAAGAAGATATCCACACTGAAGGGCTAGTAAGAAGGGTGATGTTGAGCGACAAAGAGGCGACGACGAGGACATCCATAGCCCTCGCTCTCGGTCGGTGATCGGATTGAAGATCAATGGGCAATGTTGGTACAGAGTCCCTCGCTCTTGCTCCTGCTTGAAGATGGGAGGAGGAGATTGAAGGCATGGCGAGACGGTGAGATTGCGATCGGATGGATGAAGAGAGACTATGAAAGAGGGAAAGTAAAGGGATCAGGGCATTGTTGCACAACAATTCGGGCGACACCAACTCCAGGAGAAAGTGACCTAGCGACGATCATAGCTAGGGCACAACAGTTGGCTCCGACGATCAAGCGTCGGACAACGAACAAGAAATAGGTGGAGAAGCGGATAGGGGAGGAGATTTAGGGGTGTCACACTCGATGGGAGGAAGAAGGCAACGGGGAAGGGCTTAAAGTGTAAGCAGTTTCACAAAAAGGCCTTCTGAATCTCGCCATTTGAATCCAGGTCCTAATTCAGGACTTTGAACACTAAAACCCCTCCAAATTAGCAAAACTAGCCTACCTCCTTCCCACTTAGGGGTTTTCTTTCATTCTAACCCTTGTTAAGTTTTGGATTTTAAAAATAAAACCTCTTAAACCTCGTTTATAGGCCCGAAAACCCTACACATATTTGGTAAATCCTTGAAAAATTTTCTGGACCAAGTTTTGAGTTGTCGAATTTAACATATACATCCAACACATCCTATTTCACATATACAATCACATCTTATTCAGAACATACACATTCTATTAATATTCCAAACCAAATCTACAATCACTTTAAAAACAAATAGCGACAAATTAAAGATTATACACATACGTTCCCAAGTTTTTAATATGTAGGTCCCTTTGAGATAAAAGTCAAGTTTCAATAGAATCATCTAAATTTTGCCCAATAAAGAACCCAAGGAATTTATTTCCCTTTATTAACATAAACTCATTTAATTAATGAAAATCTTCACTATGAGTAAGTAGGAATGTAGAGTAACTTAGAAAATACTTTATTTTAAAAATGGGAATAATATAGGGGAAATATTAATAACTTTCTATAGTACTTGTGTTTTTTGATTTTACTTTAACTAGTGTCATTAGACCATATGCCTTGTAGATTATAATGTTCATATGCATATAATTGTTACGAAATATAAAATTTTTTATTCAATTTTTTTTTAATGAATTTGTTCAAATTCCTAGGGAAAAGATTTTAGGGAAAAAGTTAAATTTTACTGTCAGTATAAGTTAGAAGATTAGATGAAGATATATACTTTCAATTTTTATTTTTAGTTTTAGAAAGCATAATATTTTTGTGACAAATTTAATAAAGCTTGTTTTTGAAAAGAGTACATACAACACTTTTTGAAAGTTTAGCATGTAATGATTTTATTAATTAATTTGTTTTGACTAAGAAAGCTCAATTCTCTATGCTGGCCAATAATGGCAAGGGAGAAAGGTTGCCCTTAATTATTATAAATGCATTGGATTATAAATTCTAAGTTTAGCCTCCCATGTGTGGAATCAATAATGTCAAAGAATCTTTTCCGTATTTTATCATTCTACATATGGTTATGGAGTCAATCCTATGTGGTTTCCGAAATCAACTTATGACCTTTGCAATGATGTCAATGAATCTCCTCTTTGCATATGTTGTTATTGTTGGGCGAAGCCTCATGTAATTTATCTTCTTTTCAAATAGTAGAGCATCACCTTAGAGGGACCATCGATCTAACGGTTTCACTTTTGATGCCAATGATGGACAAAGAATCTAGTGAAAAAAATTAAATGCACTTTATAAAAATATTGATCAACTGGTAATTTTTTAAAAATATTAAAATAACATTAAGAGATGTTCTATCTAAAATATTATGCCACAAATGTCTTAAATTCATTAGAATTTATCATCTTCATATTTAAAAGAAATTAGACCAGTTGCAAGTTTTAAAACTCACTTTCTTGAGGTAGTAATTTTAAAACTTAAAATCTTGTAAAGATTATACTAAATCAAGCCAGTTTAAATTTTTATCTAATAATATCTTTTTTAAAAAAGAATAGAAAAATAATATTTCTTAGTAGGAAAGAATTTATATAGTAGCCTTGAATTCACAAAAAAAGATTGATATGTTTGCAGAGAATTAGTAGGATATTCTTATGCTCTTCATCAAAAGATTTTATAAGGAGATGGTGAAGCAAGTTTGATGATGAACTAATTAGTAGATTGAGTACGGAACTATGAGCATCTACTTGGGTGATAAATCAAATTTGAGGAGAACCAAATTGTCTAAAAACTAATATATTTTGGGATTCATTTTGATAAAACTTCTAATGAGAGATTTTAACTTTTAGATTGAGTATAAAACATAAAAAAATTGATAATTCAAGCGTTCGTTTCTCTTATTGAATAAATTTCAGCTTTTTACCAAAGGACATATCCAAGAATTGTTATTTACCAAAAGACGTATCATGGTTTCATTGTTATCAAAGGGCACATCTATTTTAGTGAACTTCCTCTTATACTCCTCTTGTCAAATACTGCATGTCTTTCTCTTTCTCTTTCTCAATAATAAATTCCGAGACAATTTAACATGTTTTTTCAAACTTTTTATTTTAAAATAATATATTATGAAATCGGCTACAGGAATTAAGGTAAAGAAATAAAAAATATTTCAGTTAAAAAAATATCTCTTCCAACGTGATTGAAAAAATATAAAGAGATGATTTATTATATTTGATTAATATAAATTAATATATTAAATAATATTTAATAAATATATTAATATATAAGAAAACCTATCAAAACACGTAATTTCATATTCAAACGCAGGGTCTAAAATCGCACTAGGAGGGCCTGAATACAAATGTATTCAGGCCCAAGGAGGGCCTGAATACACCTTGGGCCTGAACACAGATGTGTTCAGGCCCTAGGAGTTGATTTTATCAAGTTGAAATCAACTGATTTCAGACCATGCGTCGGCTTGAAATCATGTGTTATGATAGATTTTTTTACATAAGCCTAAAACGTAAAGAAACATCTCTTTATATTTCTGAAATCACAATAAAAATCCCTGAGAAAGACTATCTTACGTGAGCTTAGAAATAAGAAACATCTCTTTTACAAAATTATCACAATATTGAATTCAGAAATATTTTCTGAACAAGGAGCTCTCATCATTTTACAGGAGGTGTTAATTTGATTTTTTTTTAAAAAATGTCAATCTAATACTTTTATTAATTTAAAATGTCATTTTTATGTTTTACTTTGAAACAACGTCATTTTTATGTCTTTCTCAGCGATTTTTATTGTAATTTCAGAAATATAAAGAAATGTTTCTTTACGTTTCAGACTTACGTAAAAAAACCTATCATAACACATGATTTCAGGCCGACGCAGGACCTGAATCAGTTGATTTCAGGCCCTGTTCAGGGCCTGAAATCTTTGATTTCATGCCCTGCATGAGCCTGAAATCAAAGATTTCAGGCCCTGCATGGTTTTGTAAAATTAATAAATATAAAAAAATAATTAAGAGAGATAATAATATATATTGATCAGTAAAATTAAAGATATAAGGATGATTTACTAAAATAAGCTATGATTCTACATTGTTGCTGCATCGTTCTGTGCCAACTGATACGGTATGAGAACATCAGTGGGTTTTGGTGGAAACCCACTGATAGATCTAAAAAACTCCTATTGCAACATAATTTATAATCATTAAAAGTTTGGACACCAAAACTATCATCTCCTAGCTAACCTCTAACTATTGATATTGGGTTTTGAGAAATCCAAATATCCTAGGTCCCACTTATAGACCTAAAAAACTCCTATTGCAACATAATTTATAATCATTAGAAGTTTGGACACCAAAAATATCATCTCCTAGCTCAACTCTAACTATTGATATTGGGTTTTGCGAAATCCAAATATCGTAGGTCTATCAGTGGGTTTTGGTGAAAACCCACTAATAAACCTAAAAAATTCTTATTGCAACATAATTTACAAACCCACTGATTGTTTTTTAAAATCAAGTTGATACCGAATCTGCAAGGAATTAATTTTTATAAAAATTAATTTTTATCAAGTTTCACTGTCATTTATATAGAAATAACTGCAGAATCAAGTTGATAAAAATCAACTCCTAGGGCCTGAACACATCTGTGTTCAGGCCCTAGGAGGGCCTGAATACATATGTATTCAGGCCCACCCTCAGGCCCTCCTAGGGCCTGAACATAGATGTGTTCAGGCCTTAGGAGTTAATTTTATCAAGTTGAAATCAACTGATTTCAGACCCTGCGTCGACTTGAAATCATGTGTTATGGTAGGTTTTTTTACGTAAGCCTGAAACGTAAAGAAACATCTCTTTATATTTTTGAAATCACAATAAAAATCGCTGAGAAAGACAAAAAAATGACGCTGTTTCAAAGTAAAACATAAAAATGACATTTTAAATTAATAGAAGTATTAGATTGACATTTTTAAAAAAAAAATCAAATTAACACCTCCTGTAAAATGATGAGAGCTCCTTGTTCAGAAAATATTTCTGAATTCAATATTATGATAATTTTGTAAAAGAGATGTTTCTTATTTCTGAGCTCACGTAAGGTAGTCTTTCTCAGCGATTTTTATTGTGATTTTATAAATATAAAGAGATGTTTCTTTACGTTTCAGGCTTACGTAACAAAACCTATCATAACATATGATTTCAAGCCGACGCAGGGTCTGAAATCAGTTGATTTCAACTTGATAAAATCAACTCCTAGGGCCTGAACACATCTGTGTTCAGGCCCTAGGAGGTCCTGAATACATTTGTATTCAGGTCCTCCTAGCGCGATTTTAGACCCTGCGTTTGAATATGAAATTACGTGTTTTGATAAGTTTTTTATATATTAATATATTTATTAAATATTATTAAATATATTAATTTTTATTAATCAAATATAATAAATCATCTCTTTATATTTTTACAATCACGTTGGAAGAGATATTTTTTTAACTAAAATATTTTTTATTTCTTTACCTTACTTCTTTTAGCCGATTTCATAATATATTATTTTAAAATAAAAAGTCTGAAAAAGCATGTTAAATTATCTCGAAATTCGTTACTGAGAAAGAGAAAGAGAAAGACATGCAGTATTTGGCAGGAGGGGTATAAGAGGAAGTTTACTAAAATAGGTGTGCCCTTTGGTAACAATAAAACCATGGTATGCTTTTTGGTAAATATCAATTCTTGGGTACGCCCTTTGGTAAAAAGCCGAATAAATTTAGAGTATAACTTATGCACACTAAGAAGTAAACATAGAGAATTTATTGTTATGACCTAAGTTGCCTTACAATGGTTTCAAGCAATCTCCTATCAGTAGCCAAGGACTGAAAAACTAAAATTTTATAGTTGGTTGATAAAAAATAGTAATTTAGAAAACCTAAGTTACAAATGTAAGCTAGTTCAACCCACCACATTTGGTATATGATCATGTCGGCGAGCGAGGTGGATTCCCAGCTCGATGACAGGGAACGGTTTGCCGATGGAGGTGGGTGGTAGGTGACACACGGCTTGGTCGAAGACTCCGGCTGATGACTGGCTCCGGGTCTACAATTGATCAAATGCCCTTTTGTATAAGATATTAACCGAGCTACGTACCCGTGTTCATGATGGTGCGGTGGATCTAATAATTAGAGATTACGACAGTGATTACCAAAGCGTCGTCATGAGGGATCTTCAACCCCTGGAGATACTGCGGTCCGAAACTGATTTGGGAGCCCTGTGCTTGGGCATCACTCGTCCCTACTTGGTGAATTTTCAACCGGCGCACCTGGGTTTTCCTAGCTCAGTTGGAATCTCCTCCGTCGGTTCTCCTGAGATCACATAGACCTCTCCTCTGATGGCGTTCTACTGGTTGGCTCGGTCCTCATCTATATCCTCGGACTCGGTGTGGCCAACTGGAGGGAACAATTATCGGGCTGTTGGCGCAACTTGAGTGGGTTCTTCTGACATTGGCCTGCCCGAGAAACCATCTCGACCTTGGGTGCCTCTTGCGAGGGCTTGACGGTCGCGGCCCCTGGTGGTCGGGGCCCGACCCTGCCCGGCGTGTCGGCAATCCTCGATGTTATGGGTGTTGCTTTGATGGAAGGAATAATACGGCTTCCACCGAGTTGGCAGACACCCCTGTGCCACTTGCTGTATGCGCCTCTGTTCTATCCCGGTTCGGTTGATCACCCCTCTGGGACTGCGGATAGGCCCACCCGGCAAACGACTACTCTACAGGGGAACAGACTCCTGGACAACGCCGGTTTCCTTCTTCGAGCGGCCTAAGCTTTCTCCACGTTGATATACGTAACGACCTTGCCTAAGACTGTCAAAGTCCTTCGGGGGTTTCCTGATCAGCGAGCGGAAAAAGTCCCCCTCCTACGACCCCTGGGAAAAAGCGTTGATGAGGACCTCGGTTGTGGCAGTCAATACATTCATGGTCACTCCGTTGAACCTCTATATGTAGGCCCGGAATGATTCTTTCGACCCCTACTTTAATGCAAATAAGTTGAGGCTCATCTTATGATGCCTCCAACTACTCGCGAAATATTGCATGAACAACCTCTTGGAATTCCTCGAAACTCGACACCGACCCATTCACGAGTTGATTGAACCATCATTGAGCCGGTCCCGACAGGGTCGTCAGGAATGCGCGACACTTGACGCCCTCGGGGTATTGATGCAACAAAGTGGCACTCTCAAATTTCATCACGTGCTCCTCGGGGTCATTTATCCCTGAGTACTCCGGATGGTGAAGAATCAGATATGCTTGGGGACGGGGTCCCTCAGGATGTGTCTGAAGAATGGGTTGCTTGTCGGGGGAGACAGCGATGGGTCTGCTAGCCCCTTTCCTTTATCAGGTCGGCGATGATGCATTTGGCTGGACGCCGACATCTCCATGGGCTCCAAGTGGGATTCGTCTTCTGTAGCGACATGGCCCCTCTAGCCCCATCAGGCGGCTCTCTAGGTCATGCCCTACGGTCTTCCCACACCCGGCGGTGGGTTTTTGCCTTCCCCAGATTCGAACCCTTGACCTCCGAGACAAGTACAATAGTTCCTTGAATCTGGTAACCAAGTGAGCCATGCTCTACTAACCAATTCACCAAGTAAGTCACTTGGTTACCAGATTCAAGGAACTATTGTACTTGTCCCGGAGGTCAAGGGTTCGAATCTGGGGAAGGCAAAAACCCACCGCCGGGTGCGGGAAGACTGTAGGGCATGACCTAGAGAGCCGCCTGATGGGGATAGAGGGGCCATGTCGCTACATAAAAAGGCGCCTTTTTATGTAGCGGCCCCGCCTCTATGGTCCCTGTAGGCAACCCTCTAGGCCGGCGACCCTACGGTCTTCCCACCCTTGGCAGTGGGTTTTTGCCTTCCCTAAGATTCGAACCCTTGACCTCCGGGACAAGTACAATAGTTCCTTGAATCTGGTAACCAAGTGAGCCATAGTTACTAGATTCAAGGAACTATTGTACTTGTTCTGGAGGTCTAGGGTTCGAATCCGGGGAAGGCAAAAATCCACCGCCGGGTGCGGGAAGACCGTAGGGCATGACCTAGAGAGCCGCCTGATGGGGATAGAGGGGTCATGTCGCTACATAAAAAGGCGCCTTTTTATGTAGCGGCCCCGCCTCTATGGTCCCTGTAGGCAACCCTCTAGGCCGGCGACCCTACGGTCTTCCCACCCTTGGCAGTGGATTTTTGCCTTCCCCAAGATTCGAACCCTTAACCTCCGGGACAAGTACAATAGTTCCTTGAATCTGGTAACCATAGGCTCACTTGGTTACCAGATTCAAGGAACTATTGTACTTGTCCTGGAGGTCAAGGGTTCGAATCTGGGGAAGGCAAAATCCACCGTCGGGTGTGGGAAGACCGTAGGGCATGACCTAGAGAGCCGCCTGATGGGGCTAGAGGGGCCATGTCGCTACATAAAAAAAGGCGTCTTTTTATTGTAACGACCCGACCCCTTGGCCCCTTGGGCGGCCCAACTGGCAGCCCACTTGGCGGCCCTCGGCCCCTTGGCCGGCCAAATCACATTTGGCGGCCCCTTTGGCGACCTCTTGGGCGGTCGTTACTCACAAGTACTTCCCACCCCTGGCCAGTGGATTTTTGCCTTTCCCAGGATTCGAACTCTAGACTTCCAGGCTAAGTACTAAAGTTCCTGAATCATGGTACCAAGTGCTCACTTGGTACCAGGATTCAGGAACTTTAGTACTTAGCCTGGAGGTCTAGAGTTCGAATCCTGGGAAAGGCAAAAATCCACTGGCCAGGGGTGGGAAGTACTTGTGAGTAACGACCGCCCAAGAGGTCGCCAAAGGGGCCGCCAAATGTGATTTGACCGCCCAAGGGGCCGAGGGCCACCAAGTGGGCTGCCAGTTGGGCCGCCCAAGGGGCCAAGGGGCCGGGTCGTTACATCTTCCCTGGGTCGGAAGAGAGCTAGGGGAAAAGGAATTGGGTTGCCCCTGGGCTTAGGGGCATTTCCCCGCTCCATCGAGTGACCAACTGTAACGACCCGAAAAATTTTCTCAATATTTTCTTTAAAATATTGATCATGCTTAGATAGATTCTTGAGGAACATAAGGACACTAGTATGAACCTTAGCATGATTATCCATGATTTTTTATATAGATTAGGAAACTAAGTAATAATGGGTCTTACATGGGCCCTTCTAACACCATGGCCGTTAAGGGACCTTGGGTAAAATTTTATCATGAATGGAAATGAATCTCAATTAGAAATATTAACATAAATCTTAGTGGGCTCTTATATGGGCCTTAGCAAAAATAATTATAAAAGTAATAAAAATAAAGTGCATGCACTAAGGATTGAACCTTGGACCTAATGTATCACCATGCATGTACTAACCAATTCACCTAGCAAGGGAGTGCTAGTAGAGAATGAAGAGGATTTTAGTTAAGGCTTAGGGAAGTGAAGAGTCATCAAGAGAAGAGGCACCATGCCCCTTCACTTACCCCCTTTCATGTAGTATAAAAGAGAGGGGAAGAGAAGAGACAACTTAACACTTAAGTCATTATCCTCTTCTTCCACCAAAACTCTTTCTCTTCCTCTTCTTCCTTCTCCTAGCCGAAACCCACCAAGGCTCCTCTCCCTTGGAAAAGCTTCACAAGGGGACTTTCTCTTGAAAATCTAAGGCTTCCTACAAGGCTACAAGGGCTAGGAGTGATCAAGGGACAACAAGGTCTTCATCCTCTTCTCTATTTAGGGTCTATAACCAAAACACCAAGGGTAAGACCTCCTCACATGTGGTATAATAGTTTTCAAGTTGTTTTTCATGATATAAGAACTTGGTTGAATTATATGTTGAGAAAACTAGGGTTAGGACTTTCAAGGGTTTCGGCCAAGGCATGGTTTTAGGGTTTAGGATGATGTTAAAACTTCACTAATGGTTCCAAATGTTTCCTCATGATAAATAAGGGATGAATGGTGAGTTATATAAATTTTCTATAGACTTGTGACTTCCCAAGGGTTTCGGCCAAGACCCCTAATCCATGGTTGGGATTTGATCTAACCATTCAAACATGTTTATTTTGCTCCCCTATAACATGATGGATATTAATTGTGTTTTATATGAATTTTCCCATGAATTTATGGCCCTTTAGGGTTTCGGCCAAGAGCTACTCTAGGGCTAAGGGATTTGGGTTAGCTTTAACTATGAGAACAAATGTTTTCCTATGGCATTGTATGGTTGTATGGGATGTTAATTGTGACCTAGATGAATTTTCCATGGACTTATGGTTCTTTAGGGTTTCGGCCAAGACCATGATCTAGGGTTTGGATTGGGTTAAGGTCTCAAGGATACTTGTTTATAGGTTACTATGATGTAAGTATATGGTTAAGCATGATGTAAGGATCTTTATGTTACCAAAACCCTAGCTTTATGTGTTATGTATCATGACTTTGTATGCTTAGGTTATGTGTTATGTTTTACTCATGAATATTTTAGACCAAATACCATGAACATATGTAATTGATGTAGGGGTAGGTTAAATAGAAAAATGCATGTA
>JAGFNQ010003892.1:0-20187 GCA_024364735.1 Boesenbergia rotunda
CTCTAAGCTAGGACTTTTCACCCAACTCTTCCGAGTTAGAACATCATCCAACCTAGCCCTCCAAGCTAGGCACCTGACCCTCCAAGCCAGGACTTTTTCACCTAATTCTCCAGGATGGGAATTTGCACCTAACCCTCCAAGTTAGGACTTTTCACCTAGCCCTCCAAGCTAGGACTTTTCACCCAACCCTTCCGAATTAGGACTTTTCCAACACCTAACCTCCCAGGTTAGGATTTTCAACACCTAGCCCTCCAAGCTAGGATTTTCCACACCTAACCTCCCAGGTTAGGATTTTCCAACATCATGCCTAATCCTCGATTAGGACTTAATCATAATCATCACAATCATCACAATCATCACACCTAACCTCCCAGGTTAGGGTTTTCCATATCATGCCTAATCCTCGATCAGGACTTAATCATAATCCACCTAACCACCCAGATTAGGATTTTCCATATCATAATCATCCTCCTAAACTAAAATCGTTGTCAACACCAAAACAACAATCAGGGCCAGACTGCATCAACAATCTCCCCCTTTTTGTTGTTTGACAACCCGATTTTAAGTTTAGGGATTCTCAATCAATTTTCCAACATTATGAATCATAGGGGAATCCAGATCCTCCCCCTACAACATGGTCATTCTAAACTTAACCAATCACACTCTCTCCCCCTTTGTCGAACACCGAAAAGGGGTAAGAGGGACTGTTAAGATAAACTCCCCCTCAAACCTAGAGGGTCCCAACTCAAAAATGGAATAATTTGTGGATTAATCATACGAACACATGTGAAAAGATTAAGGTAAGACATAGCAGTCACATGTATCATATGAGTATGAAATATAGACTCCCAAAGCATGCCATAATATTCATGAGGATCAACTAGACATGGCAATGTAAGCATGAACATGGCAATCGAATAATCATGCAGATAATAGATATACAATCAGCATGGCATCAACAATAGTAGAATAAGCATAGCAGATAAGTCAAAACATGAGAACATCCAAGCAAGTAGCAAAATATGTGTGACTCAAGGTCACACCAACAAGGTCAGAGGGCATACAGCCCAAAAAGTCATACAACACAGATCATGATAAAACAACAACTATCCGAAGTCAAATGTCAGTAGGAGGGTCATCATCGCGCATAAGGTCGTCCATCGTGGCGTCAGCAGCAGCAGCAACTGGTGCACTCTCGGCATGACCCGCTAGCGGCAGCGCCCTCGCTTGGTTGCGATCCATCCACTGTAGCCCCTCGGTCCCGAGAGCAATGCCGGACTGAACAAGCATACGACGATCCAGGCGACAGTCTTGTCGATTCATCGGCACGAGTCGGCCCTGTGAGATGTCAATGCCAACTGACTCCAGCCAGGCAGTGATGATATGTCCAAAAGGCATGTAGATCGTCTGACCAGACCGCAGACCATGAACAATGATGGAGGAATAGATGGACGATGCTACGTCAAAATCGAACTGCAGATGCATCCCGTAAAGCATCAGGCAGTGAGATGTAAGGATCGCATCAAGATGCTTGGACGTAGTTGGAAGAAGACAATCTGCGATAATTTGAAACAGAATATAATCGATGGGCGATAGATGACGAGCAGGGAATGTGGGAAAGTTATAGATATCCGCACCAAAACCCCGTGGCCTGGGGTGGCCTAGAAAATGTTCATATATGGAGTCCGGAGTGATTCCAGTAAAAGGAGCAGGAAGAGGAACAGGATGATATAGATAAAGTGAGAAATCGTTCTTAGAGTGACGACAACCCAAAAACCTAGTGAAGGATGATAGGGTAAAGTCAAGATCGACACCGGTGACACGAGTCCGCCATCCCGTGCCCTCCCCATTGGCCAGATTATTGTAGAATTCAGAGATCAAGTCAACATTGATCGGCCTTTCTAAGAAAAGGATGTTTTGAAGCCCATAGTACTCAATGATTCCTTTTATCGTAGGGCAATGTTCATAAACGAAGGTTCGGTCCACTGATCGACATGGCATTAGTTCGAAGTTGTGCCAATGAAAGTCTAGAGCATAGAGAATGTTCGGAAATCTAGGATGCGGGGGTGATGGAGACCTTAGAGGAGGTGTAGATGATGAGGAAGTCTTCCCTCTTGAACTACCCTCCGCTACCTCCTTTCCCTTAGATGACTTTCTAATAGGATTTGAGTTGATCATGACACATAGTTGGAATCATACAAGAGGTGATCATCAGATGAGACCCAATCAAAAGATAGATAAGAAATTTTTGGTCATAAGATATGAGGAAGAGGGTCACGGTAAGAAATAGGTCACGGCACAGACACACGGAACAAGAGATCACAGCAAGAACAAGAACAAAAATACGATTAGCTTCACAAATATATATTTCATGATCTCTTGGAAATGAGAAATGAAGCCAAACACTTACTTTGGTGCCATTGATAGTCGTTTGGAAGACTTTGACAGAGAGAACGCGCGTGAAGGAAGAGCCTTCAAGCTAGAGAAAATCGCCCGCAGAGGAGATCGCACGAGCGTGAAGGAGGACGCAGAGACTTCTCTCGCTCACTCAAGGTTGCACAGACGGGGTGGTTTCGGCGCTAGGGTTCGGGAAAACGACGATTTGGAGAGTTAATCGGTTGGTAGATCGGTCCACCAACCAAAATTTAATGCGGTTGATCGGATCACCGTTCGATCAGATCGCGTCCAAACCGATCAGATGCGATCCTGATCGGACTGGCGTGGTCCTGATTGGTCTGATGACCGATCAGATGCGCTCCTGATCGGTCGGGTGACCAATCAGGATTTGATTAGTAGGGTCCGAAGAGAAAATTCTGAACTCCCTGATCGGTCTGTGGACCGATCCCCATAGGGTGCCAGATCGGTCTGGAGACCGATCCAGGTTAGCTCAGACACTTAGTCAAATTTCGGGAGATCCGACACAGGAAGGAGTCAGATCGGTCTAAGGACCGATCAGTCCTATGCCTGATCGGTCCAGTGACCGATCAGGGTTCTTGATACGACCTGAAATGTTCAATTTCAGAATTACTGAAATTTCCAAACGATCTTTGATGGATTTTGTCTAACTTGGACAGGTCTTTATGACTAAAATTGATTCTTGAACAAGAATCTAAAGTCCTTATAGGTTCATCACACACTTTGACCCATCTTAATGGAGTCAAACTCAACCATCAATCAATCAAGCAAATTCAAACAAGTTTCTACTCCAACTTCAAGTTTCCAATCAAGTTGCCTTGATTGGAATGTCCAAGTATGATCATGGAGCCATATACACATGTGTTATGCAATGGTTTTCCCCATACTTGGTCATCACCGTGATTATTATCTCGTCAACTTAATTTCTCAATTGATGCAATGATATTTCGAGAAATTGAGTTGAACCTAGCATCTCACCCCATATCTAGCAAACAAAAACATTTTGGTAACCCTTATAGTTTGTGTGAGATGTTCCCAAAGTTACCCAATTGTTCCCTAACAATTTGAAATAATCATGAAGGGTTTTGACCACAATTTGAACATCATGAAGCCCGACACATTCCCAATTCCCGTCTAAGGAAATTAAATTCACTCTCGGGAAGTGGTTTAGTGAAAATGTCAGCTAGGTTTGACTTTGACTCTACATGTGAGAGTATGATGTTCCCCCTAGCTACATGATCTCTAATGAAGTGGTGTCTTACCTCAATATGTTTTGTCCTCGAATGATGGACCGGATTCTTGGTTAAGTTAATTGTGCTAATGTTATCACATAACACTTGCACACCCTTGTAACCCAATCCATAGTCCTCTAAGGTATGGATCATCCACAACAATTGTGATATACACTCTCCCATGGCGATATATTCTGCCTCGGTAGTGGAAAGAGCAACACAATGTTGCTTCCGACTCGACCAACTTACTAAAGACGATCCTAGGAATTGGCAACCCCCACTAGTGCTTTTCCGGTCCAACTTACATCCAGCGTAGTCGGAATCCGTATAGCCCATCAAATCAAAAGATTCGGTACGGGGATACCAAAGACCTACACCAATTGTGCCCTTGAGATATCTCAAAATTCGCTTAACAGCAATTAGGTGAGATTCCTTGGCACAGACTTGATACCTAGCGCACATACCTACAGCAAATAGTATATCTGGTCGACTAGCTGTAAGGTATAGCAAACTACCTATCATGCTTCGATACTGAGTTAGATCAACGGGTTTACCACTCTCATCATTGCCCAGTCTTGTGTTTGTAGCCATGGGAGTGGTTACCTCTTTTGAATCACTCATATTGAATTTTCGAAGCATTTCATGTGTGTACTTTGATTGGTGCACATGGATACCATCGCGAGTTTGCTTGATTTCAAGTCCGAGGAAGAAAGTCAACTCTCCCACTAGACTCATTTCAAACTCACTCTCCATGTGTCCGATAAATTCACGTAAATAGCCCTTGTTGTTTGAGCCACAAATTATGTCATCGACATATACTTGGGCTACAAATATATTGTCACCATCTCTTCGTAGAAATTGTGTAGGGTCTATTTGACCTCTAACGAAATCCTTTCCAATCAAGAATGCCGACAACCGCTCATACCAAGCCCGGGGTGCTTGTTTAAGACCATAGAGTGCCTTCTTGAGCTTGTACACGTGGTTTGGATATTCGGTACTCTCAAACCCTGGTGGTTGTTCGACATAGACTTCTTCCCTAATTAAACCATTTAAGAATGCTGATTTGACGTCCATTTGAAATAGTTTGAAGCCTTGATGTGCTGCAAATGCTAGCATCAATCGGATGGACTCTAATCGTGCCACAGGAGCATAAGTCTCATCATAATCAAGACCTTCAACTTGACTGTAGCCCTTGGCTACCAAGCGTGCCTTGTTTCTAATGATTTCTCCCTTGTGGTTTAATTTATTCTTGAAGACCCATTTAGTTCCAATAATAGTGGTCTTCTTGGGCCTAGGGACTAAGTCCCAAACTTGACTCCTCTCAAACTGACCTAGTTCATCATGCATTGCAATAATCCAATCGGGATCATGTAATGCTTCATCAATTTTCCTATGTTCAATTTCGAAAATTAGAGCAACTTCATTAGCCTCATTCCTGAAGAATGATCTAGTCCTAACCCCTTGATGGATGTCTCCAACGATTTGGTCTTGGGGATGACTAGAGGCTAATCTCGTTTGTCTTGGTGTTGGTGGTGCTTCTTGAACGAGTTCACTAGACACAAGTTCAGCCTCAGGATCCGGCTGATCAATGAGTTGTCTAGGCTCACCGTCATCAGACTCATCACCATTAACAATACTCAGATTTTCATTCAAACTAAGTCTCCTTAGTCCGATTTGAACTCCTTCTACATTTTCTGACTGGTCAATTGATTTTGGAACTTCCTCAAAAACCACATCAGAAGACTCCTCAACTAGTCTAGTTCTCTTGTTGTAGACTCGGTAGGCTTTACTAACGAGGGAGTACCCGACTAGTATCCCTTCATCAGCTTTTGCCGTGAACTTTCTAAGGTGATCCTTGGTGTTTAGGATGAACACCTTACAACCAAACACCCTAAGATGTTTAACCGTAGGTGGTTTCCCAAACCAAAGTTCATGGGGAGTCTTTTCTAAAAACCTATGAATGAGAACTCGATTTTGCACATAGCAGGCTGTATTAACAGCTTCAGCCCATAAGTAACTCGGGAGTGAGTACTCATTAAGCATGCTTCGTGCAGCCTCTTGAAGTGCACGGTTCTTCCTCTCTACAACACCATTTTGTTGTGGTGTTCTAGGAGTATAGAACTCATGTCTATAACCCTTATCTTGACAAAATTCTAGAAACCTTTGGTTTTGAAATTCACCTCGATGATCACTTCTTATTGTCTTAATTGTTGATGATTTCTCATTTTCAACCCTTCTACAGAAAGAAATGAAAATATCTAAGGTTTGATCCTTATGTTTTAAAAAGAAAGTCCAAGTATATCTAGTGAAGTCATCAATGATAACAAAGCAATATCTACTTCCATTCAATGATATGATGGTACTACAATCAAATAGATCCATGTGAAGTAAATCTAAAGCATTGGAAGTACTTACAGTGCTTTTACCTTTATGTGCAGATTTTGTTTGCTTACCCATTTGACAGACATCACATAATTTATCTTTTCCATACTTGATGCTTGGTAAGCCTCGAACTAGTCCCTTGTTGGCCAACTTCCGGATGTTCTTCATGTTCACATGTGCTAGTCTCCGGTGCCAAAGAGTGGACTCTTCTTCTTTTGACATGAAACACTTAGCAAGAGCATTAGTAGCACTTTTAAAAGAAACTTGATAAATATTGTCTACTCTTGCTCCTACCAGTACCGTGTCCAAAGTGTCATTTTGTCTAACTAGACATTGACTTGGTTGGAAGTCAATTGTTGATGCAGTCTGGCCCAGTTGTTGTTTTGGTGTTTGATAATGATTTAAGCTTGGTTGAGCGAATTTGGGTTAAAGTCCTGGTCGAGGATTGGGCATGAAATCCCGGTGAGTGAAGCCGGGTCCTGGTGAGTGAAGCCAGGTAATGGAAATCCCGGTGAATGAAGCCGGGTCCTGGTGAGTGAAGCCAGGTGATTGGAAATCCCGGTGAGTGAAGCCGGATCCTGGTGAGTGAAGCCAGGTGATTGGAAATCCCGGTGAGTGAAGCCGGGTCCTGGTGAGTAAAGCCAGGTGTTGGAAATCCCGGTGAGTGAAGCCGGGTCCTGGTGAGTGAAGCCAGGTGTTGGAAATCCCGGTGAGTGAAGCCGGGTCCTGGTGAGTGAAGCCAGGTGGTGGAAATCCCGGTGAGTGAAGCCGGGTCCTGGTGAGTGAAGCCAGGTTAGAAGAAATCCTGGTGAGTGAAGCCAGGTCCTAGCTTGGAGGGCTAGGTGTGGAAAAGTCCTAACTTGGAAGGTTGGGTGAAAAGTCCTAGCTTGGAGGGCTAGGTGAAAAGTCCTAACTTGGAGGGTTAGGTGAAAAGTCCCAACTGGAGGGTTAGGTGAAAAACCCTGGAGGAAGGGAGGAAGGAGGATGGTTTTTGGTGTGGGAAGATGAGGGGGTTCGGATGCGTTTTTATAGGCAGGTTATTGGGGGCGCCCGGGACAGTGGTCTCTGCCATGGCAGAGACTGGGGCTGATTAGGGGCACCCGGAGTGGTTCGGGTGCCCTGGTCAGGCTGACTTTGCAGCTTTTGCTGCATTGACTGTGATGGGGGCGCCTGCGTGGTTCCGGGCGCCCTGACCAAGGGATTAAAGGCAGCTTTTTGCCTTGAGAGAAGATAAAGTCATGGGGGGGGCGCCCGAGGAGTCACGGGCACCCGGAGTGTATAGGAAGTGACAAATTTGATGTCTTGTCAGGACTTAATCATAATCCACCTAACCTCCCAGATTAGGAGTTTTCATATCATAATCATCCTCCTAAACTAAAATCGTTGTCAACACCAAAACAACAATCAGGGCCAGACTGCATCAACACCAGGGAGGCATGGTTGAGATTGAGGAAGCACAAGTGTCACTTGATCTTCTTGGAAGGAAGGAAGGGAGGAAGGAGGATGGTTTTTGGTGTGGGAAGATGAGGGGGTTCGGATGCCTTTTTATAGGCAGGTTATTGGGGGCGCCCGGGACAGTGGTCTCTGCCATGGCAGAGACTGGGGCTGATTAGGGGCGCCCGGAGTGGTTCGGGCGCCCTGGTCAGGCTGACTTTGCAGCTTTTGCTGCATTGACTGTGATGGGGGCGCCCGCGTGGTTCCGGGCGGTCTGACCAAGGGATTAAAGGCAGCTTTTTGCCTTGAGAGAAGATAAAGTCATGGGGGGGGGGCGCCCGAGGAGTCACGGGCACCCGGAGTGTATAAGAAGTGACAAATTTGATGTCTTGTCATTGTTTGACCATGGTTGAGTTGGTTTGACCATGATTTGACTGCTTTGACTATGGTATGACTGCTTTGACTATGGTTTGACTGCTTTGACTATGGTTTGACTATGTTAACAATGTTGGTGCAGAAAGCACCCAAGTCGAACATGAGTTTTGATAATGGCAATAGGACTCAAAAGTTAAGTCTTACTTGCTATCTAACATGTCACTCTAGTGTGCAGGGTAAAAAGCCCTAGCGAAGGACTGCTAGGCACTGGCGAAGGAATGCCAGGGTAAAAAACCATAGCGAAGGACTGCTAGGCACTGGCGAAGGAATGCCAGGGTACTGAAGCCCTAGCGAAGGACTGCTAGGCGCCAGGCGAAGGACAGCTTGGGACTGAAGCCCTAGCGAAGGAATGCTAGGCACCGGGCGAAGGACAGCTCGGTATCCAAGACCTGGCAAAGGACCGCCAGGCAAAAGTCCAACCAGAGGAGCGGTTGGCATCAGGTACATTCTCCCGAGAGGAGTAGGTGAGGACGCGTTCCCCGTCGGGGGAACAGTAGGCGTCGATTCGAACTAGGGCTCCATTTTGGAGGCCCAAAGTCAGAACCAAGACAGCTAAGGCTGTATAAACTAACATCTTATTGTTTTATGGTGTTTTGGACTAACCCTAGATGCAGGACCGAAGGAACTAGTGTTTGCAGCTTAGAGAGCCTCAAAGGAATGAGGCAACAGCTGACCAGGGCGCCCGGAGTGTCTCGGGCGCCCCCAAGGTGAACACAAAACACACAAAACAAAGGCAGGCTTCGACAGCTCATCTCCCGGGCGACCCCGTGCTCCCGGGTGCCCCCGCTGCTCCCGGGCGTCCCCAGCGCTCCGGGCGCCCCCAGTGCAAGCCTACGAAGAGAAGCCAGCCAAGCCAAAGGGATAAGATTTGACCCGGTCAACCCGGGCGCCCCCAACGTCCCGGGTGCCCCGGTCAAGATGTGATCCCGAGTTTGAAGGGATCAGAAGTTGACCGAGGGAAAGGCGGATCGGCCGACACGTGGGGGGGGGGGCGCCCCTGACGTTCCGGGCGCCCCCAGGGCCTATAAAAGGGCCCTCGACCCCGAGGCTTGGGACAACGAATTCTTTCAACGCTTCTACGCTCTTCGGCTTCCGCGCTCTGCTCCGGCAACCTCCCGACTCAAGATACAAGCGTCGACGACGTCCTACTGCTTCGGAAAAAGTAATCTACATCGGACGTCGGTAAAAAGAAGAGCTCAATTTCAGTACTGTATTTAAATTGTAATTCCATTTCTGTAACTGTTTTTTACGTGATTATAGTATTGCCCGCAGTAAACGGTCAGCGACCGTGGGCCTTGGAGTAGGAGTCGACCTAGGCTCCGAACCAAGTAAAAATATCTGTGTTTGCGTGTTTTTATTTTTAATCTTCCGCTACGCATTCTCTTTTCAAATCCGAACGCTTTCCGATATTCACCCCCCCCCCCTCTATCGGTTCTCTCGATCCAACAAGTGGTATCAGAGCGGGGAAGTTCAAATTTGGTGCAACCACCAGTTTGAAAAAAAATTTCGGATTTATTCTTATTTTTTTCTCATTCGAATTTTTTCTAATATATTCTTCGTTCGAATTTCCTCTCGTTAATCGAGGTTGGTGCAACACCCCTCGATATTTTATTTTCTTTATCCAGCACTACTAATCCAAGACCAAGTCTTGGGATAAAGTTCGTTTCTTAGTTTTTTTTCAGATACAATCCCTAATGGCCATGCAAGAAGGATTCAGCACCGCCAGACCTCCACTTTTCAGTGGAGAAGACTTTTCCTACTGGAAAAGTCGAATGGAGGTCCACCTGAAAACTCAGGTGGACATGTGGATAATCATCCAGTCCGGACTGGAGATTCCGAAGAACGTTGAAGGAGTACCGCAAACCTACTCAGAATGGGACAACGCTCTGAAGCACAAAATTGAAGCCGATGCAAAGGCGACTCAGACCCTTCAATGCGGCTTAACAAAGGAGGAGCTGAACCGGGTGGGCCCCTTCAACAGTACCAAGGAGCTGTGGGTAAAACTGATCGAGCTGCACGAAGGAACATCAGACACTCGGATCAGTAAGAGAGATCTGCTCCTGAATAAGCTGTATACAATAAAAATGACCGACAACGAAACGGCCGCTCAGCTTCACGCCCGAATCCAGGAACTTATGAACGGTCTACATACTATTGGTCACAAGGTCGAAAACCGTGACCTAATAAGGTATGCCTTAAATGCTTTCCCTAGAAACACCTTGTGGGCATCTATGGTAGATGCATACAAGGTCTCAAGGGATCTTTCAAAAATAAAATTAGATGAATTGTTTTCTGAATTAGAACTGCATGAACAAACTAACTGCAATTTGGCCGAGAAAGGTATTGCCTTTGTTGCAGGAAAAACTGGAAGGTCAACAAAGAAGAAGCCACAACCTGAACCCGAGTCTAACTCAGACTCAGACTCAGAAGATGAAGAAGGAGATCGACCTAAGATGGTCCGACTGGCCCGAAGCTACTATAAAGAATTGAAGAACCAAACCAACAGACGGAAAACAAACCGAAGAAAAGACGAACCAGCTGAACCCGTAAATGACAAAAATAAGCCCAACGTGACTTGCTACGAGTGCAAGAAGAAGGGCCACTACAAGACAGAGTGTCCGAACCTGAAGGAGACCAAGAAGACAAGAAGAAAGAAAGCACTCCAAGCAACCTGGGATGAATCTTCCTCAGAAGAAGAAGAAGAAGCACCCCAGTCAAACCTACTAGCCCTGACCGCCTCAGAAGAAGTCGGGACCGAGTCAGAGTCAGAACAGGACGACGGCAGACTAACCTTTTCAGAAGACGGCAAAATCAAGGTAAGTGGTTTCAATAGAAGTCAGTTAAATGAACTTATTTCGTATCTTTCTCGAGATTTGGCGAAAGCCAAACTCCGAGTCGAATCCCTCCGACAGGAAGTAAAACTCCTGAAAGAGAGAGCTGACTCTAAATCCTTAACCGAGAAAGTTCAAGAAGGAAATCCTACTCAAGTTGAAAAACTTGAGAAAGAGAACTCCTCCCTAAAAACTCAGGTTAAGGATCTTAGAGCTGCCTTAGAACGATTCACTTCTGGTTCCAAGGGTCTTGACATGATTCTTGGAAAACAGAAGTCCATTCAAAATCGATACGGACTTGGCTATAGAACCAAATCCCGACAAAGATCTTACTTTGCTGTACTGAATCAGTCCAGAAGTAAAGTTCAGGCATGGGTACCTAAACTGTACCTGAACAAACCAACTGGAACAAATCAGTATTGGATCCCCAAGGATAAAATTCACATCTTGCCTAATCATTACCATGGCTTTAGTCCAGGGGGAGCCAAATTAAAAACTATATTTATTGTTAAATAGAATTTAATTCTTGTAATTTGCTTGATTGATTGTTTATTTAAATTTCTGCAATTTACCATGCTTAGACTTAGGAATGGTTAGTATAAGGACTGAACAAACTTAACTGAAACTTGACAACATAGTATTGGGTGGAGGTGAGATGATAGTACGTTAGGGAAACCAATTCTAATAAGATCAAGTACACTTGGTCTCTTTAGACTGGTGAAACTAGCCGAAGCTACCGATCCAAAACCCAAACTAGTTAGACCAGAACTTTTCAAAGATTAATTTTGAAAATGAAATTTCATTAAATGGCTTTGTCAAGGAAAGGGTTGATGATCCAATAAGGCTACGGCCAAAGAAGGCCTAGTGCCTCGCCAAGACCTGGAAGCCAATTTCTGAATTTCAAATTCAAATTACTTTTTGTCAAAATTCAAATCTAACACAAATTTTCAGTTAAGTATAGATTCAAACATTTCCTTTCAAAATAAATTTAACTGTTTTCAAAAATTAATTTAAGGATTTCTAAATAAATAATAATTTTCAAAATAATTTTACTTATCAAAACCTGTCTCACAAAACCTATAAGGCTAACGTGGTTGAAAACCCTAGATTTGTGTGAGACAGACTAGGCAGTGAAACTCAATTTAAGCTATTCCTGACTCTAATTGGATCCAAATCAATAAAACTCTTTATGTGTAGGAACATAAAGATTTGGACCAATGGATGTTGGATAGCGGTTGCTCCAGACACATGACTGGAGATAAATTGAAGTTCACCAAACTCAAGTTCAAGAACCTAGGCTCAGTGGCATTTGGCAACAATGCTACACTCAAGGTAATTGGTCAGGTAATATTGAATTCAAATCTGACTTTGTTATTAAGAAAGTTCTTTTGGTTGAAAATTTCAATTTTAACTTGCTTAGCATAAGTCAGTTATGTGATTCTGGTTATATAGTCACCTTCAACAATTCTAACTGCCTGATTAGAAATGTACAAGACTCAGAAATCATGCTTAAGGGCACTTGAAAAAATAATGTATACACCATAAACCTTCCCCTAGTACCCAAATGTATGTTAACTCAGTTAGAACAATCAAATCTCTGGCATAGGAGACTAGGTCACACTAATCTGAGAACTATCTCAAAAGTCACCCAACTTGGCTTAATCAAAGGTATCCCCAAAATTAAAAACAATGAAAACCTAATATGTGAATCATGTAATCAAGGTAAACAAACCAAATCTAATCATAAACTAATCCAATCTGACCTAACTCAAACCATACTTGAGCTCCTGCACCTTGACCTATTTGATTCACATGGAGCCAAGTCACTAAGCCGGAACCGATACTGCTTAGTAATAGTTGATGATTACTCTAGGTTCACCTGGGTTAGGTTTCTAAAAACCAAAGATAAAACCCTAAACCTATTTAATGAATTCTGTAAATTAATTGAAAATCAAAACGATACTAAAATTAAAAGACTTAGGAGTGACCACGGGGGAGAATTTGAAAATCAATGGTTCAAGGAATTCTGTAAGGTAAATGGGTATTTACATGAATTTTCATGTTCTAGAACCCCCAACAAAATGGGATAGTCGAAAGAAGGAATAAAATATTATAGGAAGCCGCTAGGGCTATGTTCAACGAATTTAACTTAGCAAACCAATATTGGGCAGAAGCGATTAGTACGGCTTGTTACATCCAAAATAGGGTTCTGATTAACAAGCGACACAACAAAACACTCTATGAACTGTACTACCATAGACTCCCAAATCTACACTACCTAAGGGTCTTTGGATGCAAAGTCCATATCCTAAACACCAAAGACTATTTAGGGAAATTTCAGTCCAAGTCAACCCCAGGTATCTTCCTAGGATACTCAACCACAAGTAGAGCCTATAGAGTTTACAACAAACAAACTAAGAAAATTGAAGAAACAACAAACTTAATATTTGATGAAGAAATCAACTCAAAATCTGATAATCCAGACCTAACCTCATCAAATTCTAATCAAGAAAATAATGAACAAACTATTGAACATTTAATTGAACCCTTAAACGAACTAACTATTGAACCAATTAAAGAGTCAACTGAACCAATTATCGAACCAACAAATGAACCAGCCCAAGGAGTCGAATCAAATAGTGAACCAAACCGACCAACCGGACCTGAGGCTGAACCAAGTTCTAGAAGAACCAAGAAACCCAGACTTAGTCACCCAACCGATCAAATTGTGGGTGATCCAACTCTAGGAGTCAGGACTAGATCCTCCTATAGAAACCTTAGTCAAATAGCTATGATATCAAAAATTGAACCCAAAACTATAGAGGAAGCCCTACCTGATCCTGATTGGATCATAGCTATGCAAGAAGAATTAGCTCAATTTGAGAGAAACCAAGTCTGGGAATTAGTACCTAAACCTGAGGGCAAATCCGTCATTGACACCAAGTGGGTCTTTAGGAATAAGCTAAATGATCAAGGAGAAATAGTTAGAAATAAAGCCTGCTTAGTAGCGAAGGAATTTAGCCAAGTAGAGTGATTAGATTACAATGAAACATATGCCCCAGTAGCTAGACTTGAGTCCATTAGAATGTTGTTAGCCATTGCATCCCATAAAGGATTTAAGCTATATCAAATGGATGTAAAGTCAGCTTTCCTAAATGGATTCATTAAAGAAGAAGTTTATGTAGGACAACCCCCTGGGTTTGAGGACTTAGACAAACCTGACCACGTTTACAAACTAACTAAAACACTATATGGACTAAAACAAGCACCTAGGGCCTGGTATGAACGTTTATCAACTTACTTAATCTCTAAAAAATTTAAACAAGGACAAATTGACTCAACCCTATTTATTAAAACCCTAGGAAAAGATATATTTATTGCCCAAATTTACGTAGATGACATAATCTTTGGGTCCACCAACTCGAACTTTCTAAAAGAATTTGTTAAAATAATGGAAAACGAATTTGAAATGAGCCTAGTTGGTGAACTTAACTTTTTCCTAGGCTTACAAATTAAACAAACTAGGGATGAAAACTATGTCCATCAATCCAAATATGCTAAAGAGTTAATAAAGAAATTTAAAATGGATAACTCTAAAAGCATAAGTACCCCCATGGCCACTAATGTAAAAATAGATAGTGACCTTGATGGTAAACCAGTGGACCTTAAACTCTATAGAAGTATGATAGGTAGTCTACTTTACCTTACAGCCAGCAGACCTGACATTCTTTTTGCTATAGGGATGTGTGCTAGATACCAAACCTGTGCTATGGAAACACACTTAGCAGCCCTAAAAAGAATACTAAGATATGTAAAGGGCACCCTAAATGTAGGGATTTGGTATCCTAGAACCTCAACCTTCAATTTGTCAGGATACTCGGATTCTGACTATGCTGGTTGTAAATTAGATAGAAAGAGCACAAGTGGAAGCTGCCAACTGTTAGGAAATAGTCTAGTAAGTTGGTGCAGCAGAAAACAACATTGTGTAGCTCTGTCCAACTGAAGCTGAGTATGTAACCTTAGGAGAGTGTGTAGCACAACTTTTATGGATGATGCACACTCTTAAGGACTTCCAGCTTAACTACACCCAAACTCAAGTATTTATTGACAATATAAGTTCAATTAATCTAACTAAAAATCCAATCCAACATTCCAGAACCAAACACATAGAAGTCAAACATCACTTTGTAAGAGACCATGTAGCCAGGGGTGAAATAGTACTTAAGCATATAGACTCTAAATCCAACCTAGCTGACATACTCACAAAACCCTTACCTAAGTCTGAGTTCAGCTCACTAAGAAGGCAGTTAGGATTGTGCTCTGTAGAATAGGTTAACTCTATTTTTTAATTTCTTACTGCTTTACTTGATTTAAAAATCAGTTTCTAAAAGAACTTGAAAAACAGTTTTATTTAATTTCAAAATTAGTTTTTTAAAAAAAATTTCTTAGTTTTATTTCAAAACTACCCCCTCTCAAAACTAGGGCTTTTTCGTAAATGGACTTAGCCTAGGCCCTAACCCTAGAACTGCATGCACCTATAGAATTAGAAGCCAGCATCTCACAAGCACCTTAGGGTACTTTTGATTGATAACCTAGAAAGGGTTGAGATGCTTAGGTATTTGCCTTAATTCAAGATGCTTTAAGTCAGTGCATCTGCAGTAATTGGGGCACTAAATACAACTTACACAGCAATCAAGTTAAGTGTCAAGTTTAGAAAATCTAACATGAACAAAAACACTTAACTTGACTAACCCTAGCAAAAACTGTTGGATCGAGAAAACCGATAGAGGGGGGGGGTGAATATCGGAAATCATTTTTTGGAAAACTTAGAGCAAGTACGCAGCGGAAATTAAAAATCACAACACAGAGACACAATCGATTTTACTTGGTTCGGAGCCTGTGTCGACTCCTACTCCAAGGCCCACGGTCGTTGACCGTTTACTTTAGGCAATTCTATATTTGGCGCAAAAACAGTTTACAAATATTGAATACAGAGTAAGTGCAGTAAATTTTAACAATTAAGAAAAAGATGCACTTCTTTTACCGGCGTCCGATTGTAGGTTAACTTTTTCGGAGCAGCGGGACGTCGTCGGCTTGAGTTGGGCAGTTTCCGGAGCAAGGCGCGAGAGCAGAAGAGTGTAGAAGCGTTGAACGAATTGATTGTCTGAAGCCTTGGTCGAGGGCCCTTTATATAGGGCCTGGGGGCGCCCGGGACATCGGGGGCGCCCCCCACGTGGCCTTTGATCCGCCAAAGTCTCGGTTAGTGTCTGATCCCTTTATCTTCGGGATCAACTTAGACCGGGGTGCCCGGAGCGCTCGGGGCGCCCGGATTGACCGGGTCAAAGTGTTATCTGGCTTCGAAGAGAGCTGCTTCGACAGTTGGTGCTGGGGGCGCCCGCAGCGCAGGGGGCGCCCGGGAGTTGTACTGTTTGAAGCTGCTTTTTTACTTGTGTGTTTTGTGTTCACCTTGGGGGCGCCCGGGACACTCTGGGTGCCCTGGTCAGCTGTTGCCTCACTCCTTTGAGGCTCTCTGAGCTGCAGACACTCGTTCCTTTGGTCCTGCATCCAGGGTTAGTCCAAAACACAACAAGACATTACTAGGTTAGTTTATACAGCCTTAGCTGTCTTGGTTCTGACTTTGGGTCTCCCAAAATGGAACCCTAGGTCGAACCGACGCCTACTGTTCCCTCGACGGGGAACGCGTCCTCACCTACTCCTCTCGGGAGAATTTACTTGATGCCAACCGTTCTTCTGGTTGGACTTTTGCCTGCCGGTCCTTTGTCAGGTCTTGGATGTCGAGCTATCCTTCGCCCGGTGCCTAGCAGTCCTTCGCTAGGGCTTTAGTCCCAGGCTGTCCTTCGCCTGGCGCCTAGCAGTCCTTCGCTAGGGCTTTAGTCCTAGGTTGTCCTTCGCCTGGCGCCTAGCAGTCCTTCGCTAGGGCTTTAGTCCCAGGCTGTCCTTCGCCTGGCGCCTAGCAGTCCTTCGCTAGGGCTTTTTACCCTGGCATTCCTTTGCCAGTGCCTAGCAGTCCTTCGCTAGGACTTTTCCTGCACACTAGAGTAACTTGTTAGAAAACAAGTAAGACTTAACTTTTGACCTCTGTTGCCATTATCAAAACACAGGTTTGACTTGGGTGCATTCTGCACCAACAATCTCCCCCTTTTTGATTTATGGCAACCCTAGTTCAAAAAGTTAAGTTTAAGCAAGCATGAAAAGGTTAAGTTTTGTTCCCTCCCCCTGGAAGGAATCTCCCTCTAGATTTTTCAAAAATTCGTGGGGTTAAAAAACTTTACTTGTACTTTGAAAACTTAAGTAAGAAAAGGCTTGAGTACTTAGCAAAATTTTGACAAGCTTAAGTAAAAATTTGAAAGCTTTTAAGAACTTAAGTACTTTAGTCAACTTTGAAAAGCTTAAGTATTTTTGAAAATTTTTGAATAAAGGATAAGAAATTTTTTTGAAAACTTTTTGAATAAAGGATAGAGTTAAAAAAAATTAATTTTACTCTCTCCTTGCCTATCTCTCCCCCTTTGCCATATATCAAAAACAGATGAATATAGCAGAAATAAGATTTGTATAAAGGAAATAAGTAAGATTTTGCTGTACTGAATCAATTCATAATTAGACTTAAACTAAATCAGTCAATTTTCTCTGTAGGGACCTGTCTAACCCAATTAGCTAATTACTAACTGTTATAAACAGTAGTTTTTGCTAGGGTTAGTCAAGTTAAGTGTTTCTGTTCAAGTTAGATTTTCTAGACTTGACACTTAACTTGATTGCTGTGTAAGTTGTATTTAGTGCCCCAATTACTGCAGATGCACTGACTTAAAGCATCTTGAATTAAGGCAAAGACCTAAGCATCTCAACCCTTTCTAGGTAATCAATCAAAAGTACCCTAAGATGCTTGTGAGATGCTGGCTTCTAAGTCTATAGGTGCATGCAGTTCTAGGGTTAGGGCCTAAGCTAAGTCCATTTTCGAAAAAGCCCTAGTTTTGAAAGGGGGTAGTTTTGAAATAAAAATAAAACTAAGTCGAAAGTGAAAACTGATTTTGAAATTAAGTAAAACAGTTTTTCAAATTCTATTTTTAGAAATAAATTTTTAAATCAAGTAGAGCAGTAAAAAAATAAAGTTAATCTATTCTACAGAGCACAATCCTAACTGCCTTCTTAGTGAACTGAACTCAGATTCAGATAAGGGTTTTGTGAATATATCAGCTAAGTTGGATTTAGAGTCAATATGCTTAAGTACTATTTCACCCCTGGCTACATGGTCTCTTACAAAATGATGTTTGACTTCTATATGTTTGGTTCTGGAATGTTGGATTGGGTTCTTAGTTAAATTAATTGAACTTATATTGTCAATAAATACTTGAGTTTGGGTGTAGTTGAGCTGGAAGTCCTTAAGTGTGTGCATCATCCATAAAAGTTGAGCAACACACTCTCCTAAGGCCACATACTCAGCTTCAGTTGTGGATAGAGCTACACAGTGTTGTTTTCTGCTGCACCAACTAACTAGACTCTGACCTAACAGTTGGCAACTTCCACTTGTGCTCTTTCTATCTAATTTACAGCCAGCATAGTCAGAATCTGAGTATCCTGTCAAATCAAAAGTTGAGGTCCTAGGATACCAAATCCCTACATTTAGGGTGCCCTTTACATATCTTAGTATTCTTTTTAGGGCTGCTAAGTGCGTTTCCTTAGCACAGGTTTGGTATCTAGCACACATTCCTACAGCAAAAAGAATATCAGGTCTACTGGCTGTAAGGTACAGTAGGCTGCCTATCATACTCCTATAGAGTTTAAGGTCCACTGGTTTACCATCAGGGTCACTATCTATTTTTACATTAGTGGCCATGGGGGTACTTATGCTTTTAGAGTTATCCATTTTAAATTTCTTTATTAACTCTTTAGCATATTTGAATTGATGAATGTAGTTACCGTCCCTAGTTTGTTTGATTTGTAGTCCTAGGAAAAAGGTAAGCTCACCAACTAGGCTTATTTCAAATTCATCTTCCATTATTTTGACAAACTCTTTTAGGAAGTTTGTGTTGGTGGATCCAAAGATTATGTCATCTACGTAAATTTGGGCAATAAATATATCTTTTCCTAGGGTTTTAATAAATAAAGTTGAGTCAATTTGGCCTTGTTTAAATTCTTTAGAAGTTAAATAGGTTGATAACCGTTCATACCAGGCCCTGGGTGTAGCGACCCGCCTTCTTCTACCTTAGACGGATCGTTACTTTCCTCTACTTCTCAACTCTAATGCACGACTAAAAGTAAAATGCGGAAATCTTTTTTTTTCTTTCAAATTCTTCTAACAATTATATTCTAACTTAAGTAGTCATGCATGATACCATATCACACTTTCCTTCTCAAAACTCGTAGTTGATACTTATTGAAACAAGCCTCACCCAACTCAAACTGCCCGTACCAGTCGACTGGTGACGTGGTAGTCGACTGGTACGCCTGTAATCAGAATTACAGGTTTCGGCTCTTGCTTCTTAAGCCCACCATTCATTCAGTTTCGAGCCATATCAAACTATGACACCACTTCTATACTCTATGTCAGTTTCCTAAACAATTTAGCCAATCAAACGAATCCATAACTTGAAATTAGGACTTTTATGGAAGAAAATAAACTAAACAAGTTTATATGAACTTAAACAATAGAGTTTGTATCAATCTTGACTCCTATGCATTCATAACACCAAATACATGTTCTACGACCTTGCTAAAGCATTATGAAATGTGATTGCAACTTTTCTAAACATTTTTAAGAAATAAAAACTTGATTCAAAGGGAAATTGATACTATCTTGGCACAAACACCTTTTTCTCTAACAAAGTATCGATATCTCTAACTACTCATACTTCTACTCATCCAATGCAATCATAAGGATATGTATGCTAAACGAAATGACATGGAATCTTTACTCTAAGAAATTGAGCATGTAAAACTATCCCAAAACTCAAATACTCTATAATCTCCATAAAGCAAGAACTTGAAAATTTGAATAAACTTAAACATTGCAATTCAAATAACTAAATTGTCTCGTCTCAAAGATCTCTCCATAATCAGCCACCACACACACTCTACTCAGCACCGCCTCGTCGTCTTCCTTCAGAATTGCTTGCCTTTACCTTTATCTGCAATAAGAGGAAAATGCATCTATAAGCATAAAGCTTAGTAAGTACTATCTAGCTCACAAAAACTCGGAATGTGCAAACATGCTTCTAGAACAATATGAAAGTCATATGAGATACTAATATGCTTGAAAGAAAAACTAAGAACATGTATAACTCAAAAAAAAATGCCATACTCAAGCAATAATAAATCTCAATTTACTTTTCTTGGCTCAACTTGAAACTTTAGCTATTCTTTAACTTTTGAAAACTTTCTTAAACTTTCGAAAACTTTGCTAAAGCATATACTTGAAAATACTAATCACTTGGATCCACTGA
>JAGFNQ010003893.1:0-18667 GCA_024364735.1 Boesenbergia rotunda
CAAAGGAGAGGGGCAGCAGCTGGGCTAGGTGCCCGGTAGGTCCTGTGTGCCCAAGGTCAAAGACAAACGAGCAGTTGAGCAAGAATCTCTTTGAAAGCATACTGGGCCAAGCACCCTAAAGGACCCGGGCGTCCTCATGGTCCCGGGCGCCCTGTATGTCCTGGGCGCCCTGGATCCAAGCCAAGTTTTGATCGAAGCAAACTCAGCCGCGAAGTCAAGCAGACCAAGTCAACTGAGGGTGCCCCAGTGTCCCGGGCAGCCCCATCAGCTCTGAGGCCGATTTTGGAGGGATAAGCGCTGACCGAGCTTCGGATGAGGTTTGTCGGATCCAAAGGCACGTGTCAGGCGCCCCCAGCGTCCAGGGCGCCCCCAGGAGTGCTATAAATGGGGCTCTACCCCATGGATTCAACACATCAATTTTCCAATGCCTCTACACTCTGCTCAGGAAACCTCCGATCTCGAGATTCTAGCGCCGACGACCACCCTCTGCTCCGAAGTGCGATCCAGACCGGGCGTCGGTAACGAAGAGTATAATTTTCATTATTTGCACTACTATTGTAACAATCTTTGTAAAATCTTTTGCGCGAATATAGAATTGCCCGCAGTTAATGGTCAAGGACCGTAGGCCTTGGAGTAGGAGTTGACCGCGACTCCGAACCAAGTAAAATCACTTGCGTTCCGTGTGTTTTATTTCAATTCTGTTGCGTATTCTCTTTTATTAATCTAAAAGTTTTTCACGATATTCACCTCCCCCCCTCTATCGTGTTTACTCGATCCAACAAATTCTCCACCATTAGCTATCTAAGAGAAGGAACAGTATCTTTTGGAAATAGTGGGAAACTCAAAATAATAGGTAGGGGCACCATTGAGGTATCTCCTACAATCACAATTCTTAAAGTACTTTTAATTAAGGATATGAAGTTTAATTTGCTTAGTGTGAGTCAACTTTGTGATGTCGGGTATAGGGTTGAGTTCAATGCAAGAAAGTGCTTGATTAGACAAAATGGCTACGAAAATATCATGTTAGAAGGATATAGAGAAGCAAACCTTTATTATCTCAATCTTTCTTATGCTACTAACATGTCTTCTAGGTGTTTCATATCTAATGAAGAAGAAGGATGCTTGTTGCATCGGTGGCTCGGTCACATAAATATGAAAAATATAGCAAGGGTGTCCAAGATGGAGTTGGTAAAGGGGCTCCCCAATGATCAAGTATGAAAAGAACAAGATGTGTGATGCATGCCAAGAGGGTAAGCTATCAAAATCATCACACAAAGGTAAAACCTTAACTAGCACTTCTTTACCTTTAGAATTATTGCATTTGGATTTGTTTGATTGCCATAGTTCACCTTCAATGATAGGGAGTAAGTATTGCTTGGTAATTGTAGATGACTACTCAAGATATACTTGGGTGTATTTCATGAAACATAAGGATGATACTTTAGAGATATTTGTAGGATTTAGTAAACGGGTTGAAAATGAGAAACACCTCAAGATCAATTGAATTAGGAGTGACCATGGTGGGGAGTTTGAATGTAACGACCCGGCCCCTCGGCCCCTGGGCGGCCCAACTGGCGGCCCATTTGGCGACCCCTTATGTCGTCAACCGACGACCATTGGCCGTGCCGTTACTCACAAGAACTTCCCACCCCTGGCCAGTGGATTTTTGCCTTCCTCAGGATTCGAACTCTAGACCTCCAAGCTAAGTACTAGAGTTTATGAATCCTGATACCAATTGAGCTACAGCTCAATTGGTATCAGGATTCATAAACTCTAGTACTTAGCTTGGAGGTCTAGAGTTCGAATCCTGAGGAAAGCAAAAAGCCACTGGCCAGGGGTGGGAAGTTCTTGTGAGTAACGGCACGGCCAATGGTCGTCGGTTGACGACATAAGGGGTCGCCAAATGGGCCGCCAGTTGGGCCGCCCAAGGGACCGCCAGTTGGGCCGCCAAGTGGGCCGCCCAAGGGGCCGAGGGGCCGGGTCGTTACATTGAAAATTCAAACTTCTCACACTTTTGTTTAGAAAATGGGTAAAACATGAATTTTCATGTCCGAGAACCCCTCAACAAAATGGTGAGGTTGAAAGAAGGAATAGAGCTTTACAAGAAGCCGCTTGGACCATGATGAATGTCTATTCTCTACCTAGCTATTTTTGGGCTGAAGCGGTAATTACCGCTTGCTACATCCAAAACCGTATCTTAATTCATAGGTTTTTAAGAAAACCCCCATTTGAGTTGTGGAATGGGAGAATTCCACAAATTCACTATTTTAGGGTTTTTGGATGTAAGGTCTACATTTTGAACACTAAGAATGATTTGAAGAAATTTGAATCTAAGCCGGATGAGGGGATCTTGGTTGGATACTCATCCACTAGTATGGGATATAGAGTGTAAAACAAAAGAACCAAGGTGATTGAGGAGTCATCCAATGTATATTTTGATGAGTCTAATAGCACTTATCCTAGGAAATCCTCTATTGATAAGGACATAGAAGAAAGCCAACCCCTTGCCCAAGAAGTTCAAGACTTACATTTGGGGGGCATTGATTAAGGGGGAGGGGGAAGTGCATTAGAGGATGACCATCATGTAATAAGTGAGCCTGTAATCTCTAGGACCCTAAGGCACCACCAAGATCATCCCATTGATCAAATAGTTAGAGATGTTACTCAAGGGGTGAGAACTAGGTCTTACCTTAGGGAACATAGTAGTCAAATTGCCTTGATTTCCCAACTTGAGCCAAAATCTATTAATGAAGCTTTAGGTGATGTGGATTGGGTTATAGCCATGCAAGAAGAATTGAATCAATTTGAGAGGAGTGAAGTATGGGAGTTAGTTCCTAGACCCAATGATTGTACCATTGTCACCACAAGATAGGTCTTTAGGAACAAGTTAGATGATCAAGGAAAAATTACTAGAAACAAGACTAGGTTGGTAGCAAGGGGGTTTAATCAAGTTGAGGGTCTTGACTATGATGAGACATCACTACTAGAAAAAATGCATTCAACAACAGTGAATCACTGTTGTCGTATGCCAAATACCACTGTTGTTAAAGGCCATGTTGTTAAAGGGGGGTCTACGACAACAGTGAATCACTGTTGTCGTTTGGTCTACGACAACAGTTTGACAACAGTTTTCCACTGTTGTCGTATATCACATTCGACAACATTTTGACAACAGTTTTTCACTGTTTTCTTTTATTATATTCGACAACAGTTTTATAACCGTTGTTGTATATCAATAACAACAGTTTATCACTGTTGTCGTTTAGGGTTTTCACTATTGTCGTTTAGATGAGTTTTAACAACGGTGTTTAACTATTGTCGTATACCGAATTCACCGTTGTCACTGTTATCATATACCATATTCACCGTTGTCTTCTATTATATTCGATAACAGTTTTACCTATATAGCACTGTTGTCGTTTATCTACAACAACAGTTTAGCTTTAAAAAAACTTGTTGTGCGTTTGTACTGTTCCACAACAGTTTCATACCAATTTGACAACAAAGATATTTCCATTATATTTTCAATTAAAAGGCTATAATTTAACCTCGAAACAAAAACTATATATATCAAACATCATCAACATATTTACAATAAAGATCCACCACAACCTTTCTACAGACGAAACCACAAAAGTATCTTCTGTCCAAAAACCTTTCTACAGACGAAATCACTAAAGTATCTTCTGACCCAAATTACAAGAGTTCAAATTATATATAATTCTGACCCAACTAAACTTACAATGAAGTTCAAATCACAAAATTATAGCTTGGAAGGTCAGATTAATGGTCTTCGAACATGATCACGAACAAGTCCCTGCAGCTGGAAAAAAGAGAACAAACACTCTACTTATAAACTTCATTACAAGTGAATGCAAAGTCTTTCATCTTTAATGTAGATGGTGTCATGTTAACACCAGTGATAGTGCCACTAAACCTATTAACATATTAAGACGCTACCTTTTAAGATACAGATTAAATTGGACAATTTTCATGTTCATTAATAACTTAATATACAGTTAACACGCACCTTCTCTCTAGAGTTTCATTGCCCTCAAATCTCATCTTGATTCTCATCCCAACAGTGAATTTGAAAGTCATGGATTAAAGATATTTGTTGACACTTATAATGAACTCTGATTGGCTTGTCCTGAAAACAAAATGATAATTACATTCTTTTTCATTTACGACCTACACAAATATGAGTAGGCATTACACGCGGGGAAAAAACAGGTATGAAGACAACCAACTCCAAACCAATGTAGAAAATCAAAGTTGACAAACTTATAAGCTTAAGCACCCTTTTAGTAGTAAAACTACAGCTACGATTAGAAAATACAGGCTAATCATTATCATGCATGTGCTGAGAGAGAAAATAATATCACAACGAGAGGAAATTCAAAAGTACTTATATCTAACCTTGGTTTATAGGAAACGGAAAAAAGAGTCCCAGTAGCAATAGCATGAGATGCAGTAGCTAGCACTCCAAGATGCATGCTATGACTGGATATGACTGATGATGCCATGTTGTTTAGTCTGCTCTTAAGTCTTCTAACTCCGACTCGAAGCTCATTATTCTCACCTCTGCTACGCACACAAAGCGCTTAAATAGTAATTCCCAAGATGAGAACTTACCCAAGAAAAACAACCACAACTACAAAATCCATCATGGAAGATAAATGGAAGGGGAAAAAAACATGGCTAATAGTACATCTTGTACCGTAGAAAAATAAATGCATCACCAGCTACCAATCTCTTAGAGCTAAGAAAGATACTCCAACCAGTTGTAAGCAAATGACGTCTTGGCTGCCCTGGAAGAAGAGTAGGAACTCCAATTAACATATAGCACTTATTAATTCTGGTAGATTGAAAAACTTGCAAAATATCACAGTTATCTAGCTCAACTATACGAGTAATATTAAACATTGTCGTGTATAAACAGCAGACGACTAAAATATCCAAAGCAGATTATGAAATTCTCAAATTATGAAGTAAAACATTAATTTTACAATTCATGTCATAGATACGCCTTTTTATGAGGCTAGGGAAAAAAAAATTAAATTTTCATTGCAAAGAAGCATGAAAACAAATCATTTGATCCTGATAAAAAAGAAATTTATTAGGGGTCAAACAACAAAGGGTGAGATTTTGAGTTATATGAACAAATCAGCAATTTAGTGTGTTATATACCTCGATAGATGTGACAAAAATGACACTAATTTCCATGAAGATCTTGTTAGTGATATGAGAGAAGTGTCCTAAGGCAATCGCCTTATGATTGTAAAACATTTATTTTAATAAATGATAATTCACTATTTGAGTATACATACTTGTGTATTTGATTGGGATCTTAAACTCATCTACTGAATGTCCGCAATACAACTCACAGCATAAGAGAATTTGTGATGGGTTCACAACTAGTGATTATCTCTAAATATGCAAATGTGAAGTATTGAAAATATCCCTAGTCGATGAATTGATAAATACGGACACTATCAATTCTGTTGAGACTAGCATGGGTTATTCTCTAATCGGCTGATTCTCACTGGCTGGTGACATTGGTATGTCCGGAGATAAACATGGATGCTAGTTAAGGGAACTAGTTCATTGGAGTGACTAGCTGTAAGACTTCATATGGAATCTATATATAGAAATGTCAATGAAGTTCTTACTGCAGCTTAAGTGCGATGTTCCTTAGACTTGCGGTGTTCAAGTCATCTTGGTCATGGAGACTTATACTTAAACATCTTAAGCAAGCATCTCCAAGGAGGTGTGGACCCAGGATGATTGGGTATAAGCCGAAGTGCCCGAAGATGTTTGAACAGCCTACAAAGAATTCACCACTCCTTGCGAGGAGATGTATACCCAGGCCTATCATCGGATTGTTACTCAAAACCTCTGGCCAGAGTATATCATGTTAAGAGTGCGAGTCTCTTAAATACATGAGAGTAATAAGAAATCCAAAGGACGAGAAAGACACTACTTGTGCTAGGTGTGACGTAGTCAGTCTAGTGGGGACTGACACAAACAGACCATGTCCTGAACCAAGTGGGTATAAGGTGGTGAAGGGAATGAGGCACGATTCATTATAGCTGCTGAAGGGTTTCAGAATAATTTCTTCTGAGGTCAAACCGTTGATCTTTCTATTAATTGGGGATCATGATGTACTACTAGGTGCCACTCATGATCGTTCTATAATTGGTTGATTATAGACGGCCAACATAAATCGAAAGCCTATTTAGTCACACGCACTACGAGTAATCCGAGCGATTTAAAACGAGTTGAAAATTGGATTTTTCGATCAAGAGAAATAAGTCGAATCTGAATTTGTCAGAGGCGCAATGGAAGCTAAAATTGGCTAAGTCTTTTGAAGGCTTTTTGGGCTAATTAAATGAGTTTAATTCGCGGCGGTTGGGCTCGGTTTTGGCCGACCAAAGAGGGTGCCAAACCCCTTGGGTTGGCCGGCCATAAGAAGGGAGAAACCAATTTATTTGGTTCAATTAATAAAATAGATCTAGCGCGATTTATTTTATAAATTATGGATAAATAAATTTATATAAAGAAATTTATATAAATAAATTTATAGAAATTTATTCTTTTATGGAAGTTAAAATAATCCATGAATTGGTTTATTTTAATTTTATAAAATCAATTATGAATTGATTTTTCCATAATAAAAGGGTTTATAAATTTCTTATAAATATTTATTCCATAATTTAAAGGAGAGAGAATAATTTGTTTTATTATAAATTAGTTATAATAAAACTAGGCATAATGGAATAAGTCATAAGAAATTTTATAAGATAAAATTCTTATAACTAATTCCGTTAATTCCATTAAAAAGAGACTTGGCAAGGGAAAAGCAACTATATAAGGAACCAAAGGGAAGCCTTTAATTCCAATGAATAATTGATAGAGATTAATTATTCTCTCCCTCTCTCTCTTATTCTCTTCTCCTTCTCCCTCCCATCGAGGGTCGGCGCCCAACCTAGATCTCCTAGGGCCGGCGCACCTTCATTGTTCTCCAAGGAGTTGGCGTGAGCAATCTACACCAAGGAGAAGCCAACCAAGAAGAAGAAGAAGCGGATCACATCTCCTTTCTTCACGGAATTCGATTCCGTTTCTCGGGTGGTTAGTTTCCTATCTTTTCTCTTGTTCTTTTAGTTGTGCCTTCCGAGAATCTAGTAGTTCTCGTCGGCACAAAACTCGTGACTTTGTGAAGTCATCCCGAAGAGAACTCGGCGTGGACGCGAATAGAGGCGGAGCTTCCAAGGGACGCTACGGTTGGATCTCGTCCCTTACTTCGAGTTACGAGAGGTACTTGGTAAATTAGTTTACTTTTCCGCAATGTTTTATTTTATGATTATGTCAACACACCATAAGGTTGCATGATAGATACGAAGTTAAAATAATTTAGGAAATTATTTTATGCAAATTCTTCCGCTGCACGTAAAAATTTAAAATTTTACGAACTCGTATCCTTGTCAACACGCACCCGGTCCCAACAGTGGTATCAGAGCCGGTTAGTGTTCGACTTAATCATATAATTGTTTTGTGAAAAACTTTGTCATGATCTCAATTTCAGAAAAATTTTCAATTATGGAAACTTTCAAATTATAATAAATTTTAGATTTAGGAATTTCAAAGTTTGGAAATCCTCATGAAATTTCGCAAACGTTTGAAATTTTCTAATTTCTGAAATTTTATAATAATTGTGAAAGCTTCCCATCTTTGGAAACTTTCCAATTTTGGAAATTTTTCTATTTTAGAAATTTTCCAATTTTGGAAATATATAAGTTTCCTTTGTACCAGAAACTTACAATTATTCTGAAAACCAATTTATGAAATCTCGCAATTTTGGGCACTTTCTTTTAAGAAAGTCTAGACAAATTCATGGACAGTTAATTGACAATTAAATTTGAATTGATTTTTTAAATTGACAACAAAATTCTTTATTTTGGATTGAGCCTCGGGGAGCCGTCCAATTTAAAGTTAGTTGTTGTAATTTAATTTCCCAATTTTAAATTGAAATTGTCATGTTTGATTTGGATTGAGCCTCGGGGAGCCGTCCAATTGGATTTACAACAAATTACTTTTGTTTGGGTATCTGAGCCTCGGGGAGCCACCCTTAGAAAACGATTTGTTGTAATTAATTAAATCCATGAATAAAATATATATAAGAGGTGATGCTCTTACATATTGTTGTCTCCAAAATTAATTAGGAAAATGGTTTCCTATAGAGTTTTCTTAAATGAGATTTTCATGAAAATAATATGTAGTTGAATTAAGGGATTTGTCTCTTAATTTAATAAGATTTGATTTAGAGAAATCAAAGTCTTGAACATATTATTTCCGAAATTAATTATGACAATTTAGAAAATTGTTTCCCAAAACAATTCCTTTAATTAAGTATGAAATTGGAATTAGGAAATCCGGTTCCTAATTCAATTAATGAGACTTGATAACTTAAGTCACATACATACTTAATTAAGGAAATTGTTAGTCATGACATAATTATATGTCATGAATGTGCTTAGAAAAGAAAGATGAGACCCAATACCCCTTACAAAATATTAAGGCCAACACCTTCCATTAATATGGTTAGAATCGGAGTTTTGTTTCTCGTTTGGGTTGATGGACACATCCATGCCGGGCTTGAACCTCAACATGTTCAAACCATGGAATTAGTTTATGAATAATATACTTGGAGTCAGAGGTCAATCCTTAGTTTTGGTTGTTGGACACATCCAAGCCTGACTAAGCGGTTGAATGAGCGCCAACCATATTAAAACTATTTCTTGATTAATGGGTCAGCCTTAATCTTGGAGCATCGATTTGTTGTGCCACAGCCAAGGTCGATGTGAAGAGAGGTGCAGTTGGGTGCTATGTATAATGATGCATACTTGTTAATGAGTTAACAACCCAATGATTTATGCAAACATTCAATTAGTTGATAGCATAAAGTGATAGTTACATATATGTGATGTGTAATTGGTATAATCACCTACCTTCATAGCTAAGAAAAACTTGATGGCCACAGCCATGGTTGCTCTTATCTATGGTGGGATATCAACCTATTTGGAGATGCTCCTACGATCTCCCGAATTGATAAAAAGGGTTATTCAATTTGAAAAATAAATAGGATTTTATTAATGTATGTTGATACATTCTTAATCAATCTTCTCACATAATCTCAACTTGTATTTCTAGGTTAATCACTCGATCATGTCTTCTCTGAATCTGCATTCCATTTTGGACACCAATAAACTAACTGTGCCAAACTTCATGGACTGGATTCGAAACCTGAGGATAGTCCTCAAGGCAGAGAAGCTTGCCTATGTCCTTGAAGATCAACTTCCCTACCATCCTGCAGAGGGTGCAACTCCAGAACAATTAGTGGTCTCTCAAAAACATGTGACTGATTCTGAACTTGCGAGTTGTATTATGCTAGCCTCTATGGTACCTGAGCTGCAAAAGCAGCATGAGCATATGGATGCTTATACCATCATCTTCCATCTTCATGAGTTGTTTGAAGACCAGGCGAGATCCGAAAGGTTCGAAGTCTCCAGACTCCTCTTCACCACTAAGATGCAGGAAGGCACTTCTGCCTCGCAGTTTGTGTTAAAGATGTTGGGCTACATTGAGTGACTGAGCACACTCGGTTTTGCAATGGATCATGAACTAAGTATTGACTTAATTCTGAATTGTTTGCCCAAAAGTTATTCACAATTTGTGATGAACTATCGGATGAACAAACTGGAAACTACCATTCCTGAGTTGCTCAACCTGCTGAAGACTGTAGAGCCTTCTGTAAAGCCGGATCAAAAGACGGTTCTGTTAGTTGGTTCCTCGAAGAAAGGTTCTAAGAGGAAAGCAAAAGAACAGAATAAAGGGAAGAAGAAAAAGGCCAAAAAGAATGAAAAGAAACCAAAAGGCACTTGCCATCATTGTGGCACGGAAGGTCACTGGCGAAGAAACTGCAAGGTTTATCTTGAGTCCTTGAATAATAAGGCATCTGATGCCCAATCCTCTTCAGGTATCTTCGTTATTGAATGTCACTCTTTTTCCTCTAATACCTGGGTACTTGATACTGAGTGTAGCTCACATATATGTAATGACATACAGGGGCTAAGGAATAGAAGAAGACTCGTCAAGGAGAGGCGAATTTGCGAGTTGGAAATGGAGCAAAGATTGCTGCTGTTGCCATCGGAACATATTTGCTAAAGCTCCCCACTGGACGTGTCTTAGAATTGGATAATTGTTATTTTGTTCCTTCGTTAATAAAGAACATTGTATCTATTTCATGTTTGAATGAAAAGGGTTATCATTTAACTTTTAGTAACAATTGTTGTTACATAACTTTAAATGTCGTTCTTTATGGGAATGGAACTTTGTGCAATGACATCTACACGTTAGATTTATCCAGTGATGTTTTCAATATCGAAGTTAGCAACAAACGTGCTCGAATAGATAATCGAATAGACTCCTACACTTGGCATTGCCGTCTTGGCCATATAAGTAAGAAACGCATGACCGAATTACACCGATGTGGAATTTTGGAATCATTTGAACCCGGTTCATTTGATACATGCGAATCATGCTTAAAAGACAAGATGACCAAATTACCCTTTTCCGGAAAAGGTAATCCAGTGGGAGAGTTGCTTGGTCTAATACATACTGATGTATGTGGACCAATGTCAACTCTTGCACAAGGAGGCTATAGCTTCTTCATCACCTTTATCGATGATCACTCACGATTCGGGTATGTGTTCTTGATGAAACACAAATCTGAAGCCTTTGAGAATTCAAAGAGTTCAGAAATGAAGTAGAGAAACATCTTGGTAAAAGTATTAAAATACTTCGATCCGATTGGGGTGGTGAATACTTGAGTCAAGAGTTTCAAGATTATCTTAGGGACAATGGGATATTGTCCCAATGGACTTCGCCGTATACACCACAGCATAATGGTGTATCTGAGAGGCGCAACCGAACCTTGATGGACATGGTTAGGTCTACGATGAATCATGCAACTCTTCCAAAATCCTTTTGGGGCTATGCACTAAAGACAGCTGTTTACTTGCTAAACAGAGTCCCGACCATGGTAGTCTCAACTACTCCATATGAGATATGGAATAGTAAGAAACCTCACTTAACTCACCTTAAAATATGGGGTTGTCCGGCTTATGTGAAGCAGACTGTATCAGACAAATTGGATGCTAAGTCTGATAAATGTCTATTTATTGGATACCCTAAGGAAACGAAGGGCTACCAATTCTATCATCCCTTGGAACAAAAGGTGTTTGTTTCAAGGCATGCTGTATTTCTAGAAAAGGAATTTCTTTTACAAGAAAATAGTGGGAGTGACATTGAACTTGATGAAGTTCAAGAAACTCCAATAGACATTACAGAGACACCTAGTCTAGACCCACAACCAATACCTCATAATGATGAGCTATCAGTTGAACCTAAAACTACACCACCTCTTCGTAGATCTGATAGGACACGCAATATTCCAGAGAGATACGGATTTCTCATAAGTGAATCGAACGACGTGTTACTCATAGGCGATGACGAACCTATCAGTTATGAAGATGTTCTGAAAAGTTCAGAAAGGGACAAATGGCTTGAGGCCATGAAGTCGGAAATGGATTCCATGTACGAAAACCAAGTATGGGACTTGGTTAACCCACCTGAAGGGATTAAGCCCATAGGGTGCAAGTGGGTTTTCAAGAAGAAAACCGACATGGAAGGTAATGTTGTTACCTTTAAGGCTAGATTAGTGGCAAAAGGATATCGTCAGAAGCAAGGAATTGATTATGACGAAACCTATTCGCCAGTAGCTATGCTTAAATCCATTCGGAAGCTCCTAGCCATAGCAGCTCATTATGATTATGAGATATGGCAAATGGATGTGAAAACAACTTTCCTTAACGGAAACCTGCTTGAGGATGTATACATGATACAACCTGAAGGTTTCACATCGGTTGATAAAACCAAAGTATGCAAGCTTCGACGATCCATATATGGACTGAAGCAAGCATCTAGGAGCTGGAACATCCGTTTTGATGAGACAATCAAAAGTTTGATTTCTCACAAAATCCTGACGAACCTTGTGTGTACAAGAAGGTTAGTGGGAGTGCAGTCGTATTCCTAGTATTATATGTCGATGACATTTACTTATAGGAAACGATATATCAGTCTTACAAACAGTTAAAATTTGGTTGTCCAAAACTTTCTCCATGAAAGACCTGGGAGAAGCAACCTATATCCTTGGGATTAGAATCTATAGAGATAGATCAAAACGGTTGCTTGGTCTTTCGCAGTCTACATATATAGACCGAGTGCTAAAAAGGTTTAGCATGTCGGAATCCAAGAAAGGTTACCTTCCCATCAGGCATGGGATCAACCTTTCAAAGTCTATGTGTCCGCGCACAGAAGACGAGAGGATTTGCATGAATAAGATTCCCTATGCATCCGCGATAGGATCTATCATGTATGCTATGTTATGTACTAGGCCCGATGTATCGTATGCTTTGAGTGTCACAAGCAGATACTAGTCGGATCCAGGAATGGATCATTGGGCGGCTGTTAAGACAATCCTTAAGTACTTAAGAAGAACTAAGGATGTGTTCCTAATATATGGAGAAGGAGATTTGGTAATACGTGGGTATACAGATGCCAGTTTCCAGACAGATAAGGATGACTCCAAATCTCAGTCTGGATACGTATTTATATTGAATGGAGGCGCAGTAAGTTGGAAAAGTTCCAAACAAGACACCGTAGCGGATTCTACCACGGAAGCGGAATATATCACAGCTTCGGAAGCAGCAAAGGAAGCAGTCAGGATCAAGAAGTTCGTCTCCGAACTTGGCGTGGTTCCAACCATTGATGAAGCAGTGCCGGTTTACTGTGACAACAATGGAGCTATTGCACAAGCAAAGGAACCAAGGTCTCATCAGCGATCCAAACACGTGCTTCGCCGCTATCATCTGATCAGAGAGATTATAAGTAGGAATGACATACAAATTGAGAAAATTCCCACTGAAAGGAATTTAGCGGATCCTTTAACTAAGGCCTTACCTCAGAGCAAGTTTGAGGGTCATGTTAGAGCCTGTGGTATTGGATACCGTAGCGATTGGCATTAGGCCAAGTGGGAGTTTGTTAGTGATATGAGAGAAGTGTCCTAAGGCAATCGCCTTATGATTGTAAACATTATTTTAATAAATGATAATTCACTATTTGAGTATACATGTTGTGTATTTGATTGGGATCTTAAACTCATCTACTGAATGTCCGCAATACAACTCACAGCATAAGAGAATTTGTGATGGGATCACAACTAGTGATTATCTCTAAATGTGCAAATGTGAAGTATTGAAAATATCCCTAGTCGATGAATTGATAAAAACGGACACTATCAATTCTGTTGAGACTAGCATGGGTTATTCTCTAATCAGCTGATTCTCACTGGCTGGTGACATTGGGATGTCCGGAGATAAACATGGATGCTAGTTAAGGGAACTAGTTCATTGGAGTGACTAGCTGTAAGACTTCATATGGTATCTATATAGATATGTCAATGAAGTTCTTACTGCAGCTTAAGTGCGATGTTCCTTTGACTTGCGGTGTTCAAGTCATCTTGGTCATGGAGACTTATACTTTAACATCTTAAGCAAGCATCTCCAAGGAGGTGTGGACCCAGGATGATTGGGTATAAGCCGAAGTGCCCGAAGATGTTTGAACAGCCTACAAAGGATTCACCACTCCTTGCGAGGAGATGTATACCCAGGCCTATCGTCGGATTGTTACTCAAAACCTCTGGCCAGAGTATATCATGTTAAGAGTGCGAGTCTCTTAAATACATGAGAGTAATTAGAAATCCAAAGGACGAGAAAGACACTACTTGGGCTAGGTGTGACGTAGTCAGTCTAGTGGGGACTGACACAAACAGACCATGTCCTGAACCAAGTGGGTATAAGGTGGTGAAGGGAATGAGGCACGATTCATTAGAGCTGCTGAAGGGTTTCAGAATAATTTCTTCTGAGGTCAAACCGTTGATCTTTCGATTAATTGGGGATCATGATGTACTACTAGGTGCCACTCATGATCGTTCTATAATTGGTTGATTATAGACGGCCAACATAAATCGAAAGCCTATTTAGTCACACGCACTACGAGTAATCCGAGGGATTTAAAACGAGTTGAAAATTGGATTTTCCGATCAAGAGAAATAAGTCGAATCTGAATTTATCAGAGGCGCAATGGAAGCTAAAATTGGCTAAGTCTTTTGAAGGCTTTTTGGGCGAATTAAATGAGTTTAATTCGCGGCGGTTCGGCTCGGTTTTGGCCGACCAAAGAGGGTGCCAAACCCCTTGGGTTGGCCGGCCACAAGAAGGGAAGAAACCAATTTATTTGGTTTAATTAATAAAATAGATCTAGCGCGATTTATTTTATAAATTATGGATAAATAAATTTATATAAAGAAATTTATATAAATAAATTTATAGAAATTTATTCTTTTATGGAAGTTAAAATAATCCACGAATTGGTTTATTTTAATTTTATAAAATCAATTATGAATTGATTTTTCCATAATAAAAGGGTTTATAAATTTCTTATAAAAATTTATTCCATAATTTAAAGGAGAGAGAAGAATTTGTTTTATTATAAATTAGTTATAATAAAACTAGGCATAATGGAATAAGTCATAAGAAATTTTATAAGATAAAATTCTTATAACTAATTCCGTTAATTCCGTTAAAAAGAGACTTGGCAAGGGAAAAACAACTATATAAGGAACCAAAGGGAAGCCTTTAATTCCAATCAATAATTGATAGAGATTAATTATTCTCTCCCTCTCTCTCTTATTCCCTTCTCCTTCTCCCTCCCATCTAGGGCCGGCGCCCAACCTAGATCTCCTAGGGCCGGCGCACCTTCATTGTTCTCCAAGGAGTTGGCGTGAGCAATCTACACCAAGGAGAAGCCAACCAAGAAGAAGAAGAAGCGGATCACATCTCCTTTCTTCACGGAATTCGATTCCGTTTCTCGGGTGGTTAGTTTCCTATCTTTTCTCTTGTTCTTTTAGTTGTGTCTTTTGAGAATCTAGTAGTTCTTGTCGGCACAAAACTCGTGACTTTGTGAAGTCATCCCGAAGAGAACTCGGCGTGGACGCGAATAGAGGCGGAGCTTCCAAGGGACGCTACGGTTGGATCTCGTCCCTTACTTCGAGTTACGAGAGGTACTTGGTAAATTAGTTTACTTTTCCGCAAAGTTTTATTTTATGATTATATCAACTCACCATAAGGTTGCATGATAGATACGAAGTTAAAATAATTTAGGAAATTATTTTATGCAAATTCTTCCGCTGCACGTAAAAATTTAAAATTTTACGAACTCGTATCCTTGTCAACATGCACCCGGTCCCAACAGATCTTTGGCAACCAACTCTTGGCAAGGTGGATTCTGGGACATATCCTAAATAGAGATATTGAAGAAAATTCTAAGCTGAAACTTTCTAAACAATTTCTGGATAAATATGGTAACTGTTGGTTGGTCAGATACACAGTCCATATATCTTAATATTGAGTAGGTCACACAATCAGTTCATATTTCTTAAAACCAACTGACCAGTGGAGGAAGGCATTCATCTGCATGCTTCCTAAGAACTGAGAATCCCCCATGAGTGCTCGTGTCGGATGTAGTTAGGATCTTACAGAAAGACTGGACACTGCTGTTTTGCTGATCCAATAGTAGAGGATCTGGACTAGTGAGCTCATCTTGCTGATTAGCATAAAGATATAAGAAAAATAGATCAGTAGAATAATCAATAGTCTTGCCAGTACATCATAGTAGCAACAAAGAGAATCACAGAATCAAGCAAATCAGTCAGATTTAATTATGTGATTACGCCAAGGTGAAAACCAAGACTTCATTTTACTACCTAATTAGCATCCAAAACTCAAAATCCACTTTACCATAGCATTATCAGCATATATAAAAAATGAAATGATTATGAACATGTTAAAACTAAAAAAAGGAGAGAACGTAAATCTTCTAAATGATATACATTGTGGAGGCATCATGAGGTACACATATACAGAAATACTTACATTTACTTCAGGATGCAGTGTGATCTGTGCATATACTTCATCAGTGTCTGGTTCAACCTACATATATTTGAATGTAAAAAAGGAGCATTCAGTTCACCGATGCTTTAAGGATGAAGAAAGATGAAAGACATCAATTGTTACAAACAAATTGTTAGTTTTTGTCTGAATATAATGAAGTTACAATTTCATTACATTAAATATAATTTAATTACATTAAATATTTATTTGTAAACACTCTACTTGTAAACACTCTACTTTTTGCAATTTCATTACATTAAATATAATTTCTTACAAAGTAATAAATAAAGTTACAAAATATATCTACAAACAAATTGTTAGTTTTTGTCTGAATAGCAAAGTCTTACACAACAAACCAAAGAGCATAAGATGCTATAAATCTACTTATAAACTACTAATAGGGTTGGCAGAAAATTATGCTCTACTTGACAATGTTCTTAGTTTCAAACTCATCAACAGTTAGTGAATGAATGAAGTTATCAAGGAATTAGTTGGGTCCTACATAAAAGAAATGATCAAAGCTCAACTAAACCTAGCTAATGCAATTTGGGAATCTAATAGAGCTCACGTACAAGTTTGGGAATCCAAAGGGAAACATCTAAGAATGAAGATCACAACCAAGCCTTACCTGAAAACCCACACACCAAGCTTTCCTCTGCCCCTTTCTGTTTCGATCAGAAGAAACCCAGCCACATGCAAGAGCCCTACTTTCCAGAAATCCCTAGGAAGATACGATGTTGACGCAGGGTACTGCTTGCCTGGGTGTCAGTAGCTAGGGCACGCGATCGCGGAAGAAGAAAAGGTAAGTGAGGAGGCGTCGCCTCCTTGCTTGCGCGATGAAGAAGAAGAGAGCGAGAGGAGTCGGGGCTCACCTCGCGAGGGTGAAAGGAAGCGCCGCTCTCGGGGCTTCCTTGGACTCGGGCGATGAAGAAGGGGGAGAGGCGTCGACTCGTGGCTGCGAGGGGTTTGTGTGAGAGAAGCGAAAATGGTCGGGGGTTTGGGTGGTCGGCGGGCGAGGAGGTGAAAAGATTAGGGGTTTGTGCGACGAGAAGAAAGATGATTAAGGATCGAAAAATAAGAGAATGAAGATTCAATAGTTCGTTGTTTTTTTGTAGTTGGATATCCACCGTTGATTTTGTTTATTGCTTGAACAGCACAACAATACAACAACAACAGTTTAATATAACTGTTGTCTATTGTCATAATAGACAACAGTTTATCACATCAGTTGTTGTAAATCCCGCCTATAGACAACAGTTATTTTATAACTGTTGTCGTTGAGTATACATACGACAACATTTTGTTATTACTGTTGTCTTTTTACGTATACAGACCAACAACAACAACGGTTAATACTAAAACTGTTGTTAAATTGACATAAGACAACACTTTATCAAAAAACCGTTGTCGATTATGTGTTGTTGAATGCAAAAATTCTAGTAGTGCATATAACCCCGTGGCTAGTTTAGAGTCTATTAGTTTTTTATTAGCATATGCCGCTCATATGGGTTTCACACTTCATAAAATGGTTGTGAAGACGGCATTCCTTAATGGGGTCATTATGGAAGAAGTATATGTAGAGCAACCACCCGAATTTGAAAACCCAAACTACCCTAGTCATGTCTTCAAACTAAGAAAAGCCTTGTATGGATTGAAACAAGCTCCTCAGGCTTGGTATGAATGACTTTCATCATTTTTTGTATCCAAGGGTTTTAGGAGAGGTACAATTGATCCAACTTTATTCCTAAAATCTAAGGATAAGGACATCTTTGTGGCCCAAGTTTATGTTGATGATATTATTTTTGGGTCAACAAATAGTGAATTTCTCCATGAGTTTATTAAATGTATGGAAAATGAGATTGAGATGAGTCTTGTGGGAGAATTGACATTCTTTTTGGGATTACAAGTCAAACAAACAAATGAAGGGAATCATGTTTATCAAACCAAATATGCTTGGGAAATCATAAAGAAATTTGAATTAGAAAATGCTAAGGTAGTATCTACCCCTATAGGATCAATTGTCAAAATGGATAGTGATCTTGAAGGAAAAGTTGTAAACCCAAACCAATATAGGAGCATGATTGGTAGCTTATTGTACCTAACTGCTAGTAGACCGGATATATTATTTGCGGTAGATATGTATGCAAGGTATCAATCATCTGCCAAAGAGTCTCACCTAGTGGTAGTAAAGAGGATCTTAAGGTATATTAAGGGTACTCTTAATGTCGGTCTTTGGTATCCTAGGACTCCAAACATTGAACTATTTGGATACACCGACTCGGATTATGCGGGTTGTAAATTAGATAGGAAGAGTACTAGTGGAGATTGTCAATTTATTGGGTCATATTTAGTTAGTTGGAGTAGTAGGAAGCAACCATGTGTTGCCTTATCAACAACCGAGGCTGAATATGTAGCAATGGGTGGTTATGTGTCTCAACTACTTTGGATCATATATGCTTACCTTTGAGGATTATGAGCTTCATTACTCCAAGGATAGGGTTTTATGTGACAATGTAAGTACTATTAATTTGTCTAAAAAT
>JAGFNQ010003893.1:19509-67199 GCA_024364735.1 Boesenbergia rotunda
GAATATGTCTTGCAGGACTTGGTGAGTCACACGTGGAGGACACATCCGAGGGACGAGAGCCGAGGGAAGAAAACTCCAAGGGCAAACCGGGAAGTGGACTTCGAAGGGCACATGTGAAGGGTGGCATGGAGGCAAGCCGAGGGCTTGCTTGTGCACCCGAGGGACGATAGCTGGTGGAAGAGGACTTCAAGGGGCAAGCTAAGGGAGTATACTTGAAGGCACACGTGAAGGAGGGTCGTTGGAGTGGGGAGGAGTGCTTGTGTAAGCTGGGCAGTCAACTGGGAGGAAATCAATCGACTGCTAGAACTTCCCGAGACATCAGTCGACTGCCCATGGGGCAGTCAACTGGTAAACCCGAAAAACTAGCCGTTGGCTAGCTACTTCGATGGGACCAGTCGACTGCCCCAGGGGCAATCGACTGGTATCAGGCTGGATGGTTTTTGGAGCCATCCTTTACTCTATTTAAATGGTGACTTTTGGGCAAGACAAAGGCACAGTTCTTAAGGGTACCAGGGTGTTGTTTGTGCTAAAAGTCTCCACCAATTCCTCTCAATCTTAATTCCATCTTGTAAAGAGGAAGAGGGCAACCTTGTGAAGGTTTTCTCCACCTTGAAGGAGGTTTTTCAGAGTGGATCTTGTGTGTGCGTGTGGATCCTTGGATTAGTCACCTCTCTAAGGTGGATACCAAGTAAACAAAGGTGTTAGCATTGTTCTTATCATTTTTATTGGTTTTATTTGTGTTTGGCTAACAAGTTTTGTAGAGAATATCGAATGCAACTATTCACCCCCACTCTAGTTGGGCACCACGATCTAACACGATCGGCCACAACCCTAGACAAGGAGGCGGTGATTCATATGTCTCTCACGGTGGTGATGTAGACGCCAACCACGGTCCTTGCTTGTGTTGCCTCGGCAACGAAGGCAGCTTCGGTTGGTGGACATCGGGTGGATCAGCGTCGAAGTGAGAAGGAGAGGAAGAGGGGTTTGGGTGATAGCCTTAGTGATGGAAAATGCAAGAGATCGAGGAGGAATTGGTGAGGATAAGAAACAGAACTTAAGTGGGGCATTTTGCATTGAAACCCTCTTCTTTCTAGTATTTGTAACTTGCACCCCCCACTTAAAATTAGATTTCTTAAACATTTACATTTTCTTTCAGATTTAACATTCTCCCCCACTAACAAAAATCTGGTCCCCCCAAATTTCCCACTTTAATGCGGGCAATGAAGAATACCTTGTTTAATCAGTTCAAATACAGAAGAATACTACACGCACTAAGTGACCAAGTGAGTCTGTTAATCTTTGATGCTCTCTGTGGGTTATGGATCCCCTACGCTTCTCTTGCGTCTACCCAATCACTAGTTGGCACACCAAGTTTGAAGATACAAGATTCACATTATTCATCACATCGTTCAACCCATCAACATCCGAAGTTCTGATATATACAGTAGTTCCCAAATGAACCATGTTATCATACTCGATTTCTTCCCGAGAGTAGATCCTTATTACTGTAAGGGGCCCTATACACAACTTCACCACATATTTGTAAGAAATTAACCACAATGCAGGTTACAATGTATTATAACGTATACAATAAATTATCTTACATAAGCAAACTTATTAAAAGATAGAGTTAAGCGATTGTATGCAAAGGGGCTCTAGGAGCAAGAGAGGACAAAACTTAGATGTGGTCTAGTGCATTAGTGTTGATATGACCGCACCCAATTGCTAGTAGCAGGTACGAGTACTACTACTAATACGATAGGGCACATCCTTAAATGTTGAAATTCTTAACCCTCAATAAATTGTCGACATATTTGACCATATCGCTCTTTCCTATGATTGTGATGTAGAGAAACACAGACTATTAGTAAATATATCACTATGTCAATAGGAAATGTATAAATATAACACCATGCCATGTAATTCCAATCCATCAGTTCACCGTATCTCCTCTATGGTGATAAGATAAACTGGTCCATCTCTAGATCTGATGATGGCATCGTCTGAACAGCCTGCATAGGCTGAGGTGTAGGAAATTCGTCCAACTGCTTAAACTGATAAACTGTAAGCTGATATGTTGGGTATGCCTGATGATGAGACCACGTTACGGAATATTGGGACGCTGTTGAGTCATCTATTAATGAATATACATCCTATTTTAAGATTAAGATGCATACTTCTTGCCCTTGTCATTATATATCACCTAAAATGATACTAGTTGTAAAGTACTAGTGGTCAAAAATTTTTTTTAAAAAAATAATAATAATAAATTTACTTCTAGCACAAAAGACGGTAATAGAACCATAGTAATGCTTAGTTCAATGAACAAGTTCACATCATCAAGTATTAGAGGCCCAGCATTCTAGGGTTCACGTCCAATTTAAAGGACGAATTCCTGCAAAATATGTCATAGCTGGAGATCGAAGCGTGGATGTCTGGGATGACAACTATTCACCCATCCGGTACACCATAACCCTGGGTGCACCATAAGGCTTTGTCCAGGATAACTATCCAATATCTCAAAATTGTGTAAGTGGCTTCAATACGACCCTCGTGAAGATCATGCAAAACTGTACCTACTAATCATAAAGCAAAAGTAAAATCAAGGTGAGTATAAAATGATAAAGCAACATTCCTACCAATTGAGACTTTATGTTAATTTCTTCTATATCATCTCCTTTGAAAATGATCTCATCTATATAATAAACTCAAGATATCAATCTTATCTTGATTTGGCTTGAAAAAAATAGTGTGATCAGAATTAACTATTTGCAGCTGCTAGGAATTCACATCTCCATAAAATTGGTCAACCCTTGACCCATATAATGACTATCTCAAATGAAAAACATTTCTAATTGTTGTCTCGCTATTAAAGCCATCAGAAATTTCCATGCTAATTGCCTCATGTAATCACCAAGAAAAATCCCTGCTTTGCATCTAATTGCTTTATTCTCCAGTTAAAGATGGTTGTACAAGAAATAAGAACCCTTAGAGAATTGGCTTTTGCAACTAGAGTAAAAGTTTCATCATAAATTCTCTTTTCCTTCTAAAGTTCACCCATTAGCTAGCCACAAAAAGTTCTCTAGGAGTGTTCCAAATCTGGTCTGATTCTTAGTAAAGATTTTCGTTTTCGTCTCATATATATATATATATATATAACATCATTGGTAGCTTATGTCACTAGTTCTTCAACACTCATTTTCTATTCCTAGCAAGGGTTTTACCAATCTTCTAGTTTGAAATTGCATTTATATCACAGATTGTGTCTATATGGCTAAATCCTCTAGAAATTTTCTTTTGTCCTTTCTAATGAACTACATAAACATGCAAGAAGACATGGTTTTTTTTTTAAACTATTCTCCCTGCATTTGTTGGCACACTAAGCATCAAACTGCATGACTCATAATATCCTTTTTTGTAGCGACCCGCCTTCTCTGCCTTAGACGGATCGTTACTTTTGTCTACTTCTCGACTCTAATGCACGACTAAAAATGCGGAAATCTTTTTTTTTCTTTTTAATCTATCTAAGAATGATATTCTAACTTAAATAGTCATGCATGATACCATGTCACACTTTCTTTCTCAAAAACTCGTAAGAAAATACTTATTGAAACTTGCCTCGCCCAACTCAGCTTACGGGTATCAGTCGACTGGTACTGTACCAGTCGACTGATAAGTCTGAAAACCTGATTTTCAGATTCGAAGCCTTGTTTCAAAAGCCCACCAAACATATAGTTTCGAGCCATATAAAATCATGACACCATTTCTATACTCTATGCCAGTTTTCTAAACAATTTAGCCAATCAAAACGAATCCATAAACTTGAAATTAGAACTTTTGTGGAAGTAAATAAGCTATTCAAGTTTATATGAACTTTAACCTTAGAGTTTGTACCAACCTTGACTCCTATGCATTCATAACACCAAATACATGTTCTATAACCTTGCTAAAGCATTATGAAATGTGAATGCAACTTTTCTAAACATATTTAAGCAATAAAAACTTGATTCAAAGGGGGACTAGTACTATCTTGGCACATGCATCAATATCTTCAACAAAGTATCAATATTCCAAACTACTCACACTTCTACTCATCCAACGCAATCATAAGGATATGTATGCTAAATGAAATGTCATGGAATCTTTACTCTAAGAAATTGAGCATGTAGTACTATCCAAGCTTAAATGTTCGCTAAACTCCATAAAGCAAGAACTTGAAATTTGAATAAACTAAAACATTGTAATTCAAATAACTAAATTGTCTCGTCTCAAGGATCTCTCCAAAATCAGCCACCACACACACTTTACTCAGCACCACCTCGTCGCCTTCCTTCAGAATTGCTTGCCTTTACCTTTATCTGCAGTAAGAGGAAATGCAACTAGTAAGCAAAAAGCTTAGTAAGTACTATCTAGCTCACAAAATCTCGAAATGTGCAAACATGCTTCTTGATCAATATGAAAATCATATGAGATACTTGTATGCTTGAAAGAAAACTAAGAACATGTATAACTCAAAACATGCATACTAAAGCATTAATAAATCTCAATTTACTTTTCTTGGCTCAACTTGAAACTTTAGTTATTCTTTAGCTTTTGAAAACTCTTTAAACTTTAGAAACTTTGCTAAAGCATATACTTGAAAATAATAATCACTTGGATCCACTGAAGACGTAAGTACCATCTCATGCGCGTTCCCTAAAAGGTTGGGGTAGCGAGCCACCAATCCTAATAGAGCAGACCTTGGTCTACCAGGGCCAAGACCTTGGAATTGGACACCTGGATTTCTTTAACGACGCCCTTGGACGCCGGGTACTGGCCTTAGAAAATAAAATAGCTTTTCTTTTTTTTCTTTCTTATCTGTAAATGCCTTGGCATTTTCTCGAGCACCTTGCGTGCTAAAATCCCTAAGTCTTGACTTTTGGGGATTTCTTAAGGCCTTGGCCTTTTCTTTTCTTATCTTTATCTTCTCTTTTCTTTTCTCATAACTTTCTTAGCCCCTAATCTCACATAGGGTGCTTTATCAAACATATACAAGCATATAATGAACTAAGATCACATGCAAAAACTTAAATAAAAAGGAAATATCTCTTTTAAAAACTTTTAAGGGAAATTCTTGCGGAAAAACCGCCTCTTACTGCAGGTGAGCAGTACTTACTTTGGTTTCCTTGAACTTACAACCAAAATTGACGTCGAGGGCTCGGGAGAAGCTTGAAATCTCTACGAACCGTCCGCGCCTACGTGTTCTTCTCGTCGAGACGGATCGAAACGTTCCGTCTCCTTGGTTCCCTCTTGGTCGGCGCCCCCTTGGAAGAGGAGGGAAAAGTTTGGTGCTTGGTGTTGGCGTGCGCACAAAAGAGGAGGAAGAGGGGTCGGCGTGAGGGTTTGGGCGTCGCGCGGCTAGGGTGAGGAAGAGAAACCCAAAATTCTAATTTCCTCTCTTTAATCATCTATTTATACTATCTTCATGAAAAAACGTAACTACTCTATAAATTTATTTCTCTCCAACTTTTGTTGTGCTTGATACCCTAGCCCAGCCGGTCGCGCGCGCGCCTGGTCTCCTGGTGGTCGCGGGTTCGAACCCCCTGTTGCCCTTAAACGTTTTTCTTTTTTTTAAAATACTAAACGGACTCGGAAAATTCCATAAAAATATTCTAAAAATTCTTAAAAATATCTAGAATATTTCTAAACCATTTTTAAATAATTCTAAGGACTTTAAGAACTAAAAATGGGAATTTTGGGGCGTTATATTTTTCATATGACCAATGCATCAGGAAACTAGACTCATATATATAGTGCATAACGCTACAACTTTGTATGGCATAATAAATTTAAATCATTGATGACCTAAACCGTAAATGTTTAGTTATGTGAAAGGACAATGATTCCATATTTTATAAAACCAATAGTGATGGACCTTGAACTTCTAACTAAAAATTTCCCCCATCCTTATTAAAATCAAAACCTACTTATCCACAAAGTTCTAACATGAAGCAAATATCGAATATATCATCCTATTAATGGTAAGGAAAATCCAAATATATAGCTATCCACCAATCAACAATTCAAATTAACCAACCACGCCCTTGCGGGCATGGCACGATTGGTAATGGCTCACTTGGTTGATCCCTCACTTTTCGGGTTCGATTTCTCCTTGGTAGAGCGCGCAATATGCTGACGGAAGAAATCATCACAGGTTGCTGCGTGGTCGAGCTATCGGGTACCGATATCATCAGTTGTGAAGTCGGCACATGTCTCCATCCAGCGATTTATCCTCGTTGACCGGGGGGACTCTCGTTGAAGGCTGTGGGGCAGGGTCGGTTAGCCAAGAGAATTAGTCGGGCGCAAGCCTGGATACCCCTTGTACATCAAAATAAAAAAATTAACCAACCTCCATTGACTTCAACATCATCAGTTCTATAAGTTGATTTAAGTTGATTCAGTTGCAAACATCAAGCTTCTGTGATCACATTTAACCACAAGACTCCCCATAGATTTATGTATAACATAACAAATCAAACTAAACAATTTCACAAAAGGAACAATGTTAAATTTCTAACCAACCACTAAAATAGAGTCAATTCATCTTCAAAGACCACATCTAGTAGGTGAACATAGTATGTTCTATAAAATAAAACTCTCAAATAAAACTGACAGTTATATGCAATAATTACTAAATCTCACCAACCACAACTTGATTTCTATGACATTCAACTTATCCAACCATTATGGAAACAAGACAGTGAACACAAAAAATTAAGATAATTATTCGAAATAGATCTCACCAACCAACATACTCATCACTTGAAGAAGACCATCGCTACCAAGTCCATATCCAAATTAAAATTAAAATTTAAATCTAAAGACCAACACACCAGACAATACATAAGTCTACTGAAAAGATAAATACCAGTATATTGAAATAAATGCGGAAATAATGAAAGTACGGAAATAAAGTAAATGCGGAAAAATAACAATACACTCAACACCATGGGACTGGTGACAAGATCCTCTCCTAGCTCCAAGTAATTCATCTATCTATTACCTGAAACAGAATTACATAGTCGGAGTGGTGAGTCCGGGCAAACTCTACAGGTATAAGAGCAGATAAATTCATGGTAAATAAAAGGTATAACAAGCAGAAAGAAACAATAGTATTTAGTCTCCAAAAATAAAATAACATCTAGGTATGTGTGAAACAGAATGATAGTGTAACAATAAAGCATACATGTATGTCAAACAAATGCATCAATCATAGCTCATATAAATGAAGCAAACACAAAAAATATAAAATGGAATAAGTGCATATGATGCATTGACATGTGTCACTCCTGACGCTAGTCAGGTTGCCATCACATCACATCTGTGTGGCCGAGTAGGTAGGCCTGTGACAATTATACGCACTCCAACGATTATCACTAGTATTAGTTGCTAAATCCGACACTTTTGATGTGATCCAAAATTTTTTTCGAAAATGATGTCGAAGAAGATTTAGGGTTTGTGAGATCCATACTAAAATTAGAGGGTTAAACTATTTAAAAACTTAAGTTATGAGGAGCTAAATGGTTAAAAATAGAAAATTAAGGGTTCGATTTGGATTGTTTAGATACAGGGGCTTAAATGCAAAAGGCCATGGATTAAAATCCCCTTTCCGGTTGCTTCTTCACCGAGCCAAGTTCGCGAAGCCCTCTTTGGTTCCTCCCCTTAGATCTGCGTCGCACCCTACCTCGCTAGCGACTTGTGGAGGTCGTTGGGCTTTCTCACTTCTTTCGATCTCAGAACACTTGGTACTTGGCTGGGTGATCTTGGGGCGGCAAGATACGAGCGGAAGAGGAGCTTGGTGGTTGCGATCAGGTAAGAGCGGCTTTATTCTATGTTGGAATTGATGGAACTAGGCTAATCTTTGCGGGAAGGGTTTTGATCGGTTGTTGAAATAGAGTATGATCGGATTTTGTTGTGGATTGAGTTTTTCAGCTTAAATTTCTGGATCTTGAGATGTTGCCATGATTTTTTGCTGGCTTGGTCTTTATGGTGGAGTAGGTTTTTTGAATCCATATGTTTTCATTAGCAAACATATTGTATGATTCCAGGATGTTAAGTTATGCTTAGTGCGGTCTCGATTTTGGGATGAGGTGGTGGTGGTAATTGATTCTGATGAATGTTTTGATCTGTGAACTTTCTAGTTAGAGCTCTTGATCAAATTTCAGATGTGTAGATTTGTTCTGCTCATGTTTTTTTGAATCCTATGTTGGCGACTCTAGAATTGAGTTGTCGTTAGCTATATCTACAGATTTCTGTGTGTTTTTTCCATAAAGATGGATGAGTTGGTATTCAAGATTGAATTATAGCTCTTGGAGTTGAATCTATGATAGAATAGGTTTTTAGTTGTGTTTTCTGTGAGCTTATGATCTTACAAGAAGGCTGCTTGGGTTCTGTTCGATGGAGTTTTGAGTTGGGAGATTGGATTCTCATGTTGCTATGAGCTTCCAAATTTATGTGCCCTATTTTAGAGTTGTTTGGTGTGGTTCTTCCGCAATTGTATCTAGAGCATAATCTGTGGAATATATTTTGTTTAATAGGGATACTTTAATAAGTTTTGATTTGGTTTCCTCCTCTTTGTCGTGAGTTCATCATGGAATACAGGCTAAACAGTGTTTGACCATGTTGTGTGGGCCATGTGATACCATAAAGGTGGTGTTTAAAAAAATAGGAATGTGACCATTTGATCTTAGCTTGGATTGAATATTGATGCTTCGTTTGATCTTTGTTTTGGGAGAGTTGCCTTGAGCATTCATTAGGTTGATGGGGTGTTCTAATAAGAGCTCTAAGAAGAAGGAAAAGTAAATTACCTATTGGTCTAGATTTAGTTAAGAGTTAGCTATTCACTTAGGATGATTCTGAGTTAAAATTGACTCATATACCTCGTTCTGGGTATCAGTAGATGTAAGGTTGGCATAGATTTCCATACATAAGTCAAAATTGATAAAGTGCTGACAATAGACCAGTTGTTCTAACCCAAAATATGCAATGATCTCAATGATGTGGGGGGTGATATCCTGGAAATATGATTAGTTGAGGTAGCGGCAATTCATTAAAATGAAAGCCGATTTGTTAAAAACATTCCGGCACTCCTCAGAACGAAACCGAGGTCCCTCCGGATCTACCTGACCTTGGTGAGATGACCCCTCACCCTTTTGCCTCTTATGTGCAACCCTTAGATGTGACATACCAATGCATGTACCAAAACCACCCCATAAAGAGAGAAAACAAGGAAAACCAAGCAAAATAAGGCAAATTAGTTCCAAATCATGAACTAAATAGAAAAAACCAAACTATACAAGTCATTACCGTTTTCCTGCTCGTTTCATGATGAGGGTTGACGAAGATCGATTGAGAGGAGAGGTTTTACTAACCCTAGGTTTAGATCTGAGGTAGGAGGAGGCTAGGAAAGTGTTTTTAGGGCTTGGGAACACCTTAGATCGAAAGGAGAGGTCGGGGAAGACGCAAGCTTGCAGGGGTTGGCAGCGAAAACCCTAGGTTCGGCCACCCCCGCACGACCTTTCTTTTTTAAAAACCCTCGCATACCAGTCCACTGCCCCAGGGGCAGTTGACTGAGAAACGAACAGAACGTTCAGTCGACTGCCCCGAAGGCAGTCGACTGGTAATTTTAAATTGTCAGTTTCTGATTTACACTAGGCCAGTCGACAGGTTCTGAACTAGTCGACTGCTACTCTAATTTTCAACTTTTCAGTCCTAATTTCATAAATGCATAATTAATTCCATAAATTTCCAAAAACTCTGAAATTTCATGAAGAGATTTGTGGAACATATGTCTACTTGGGAAAAATATTGTTCGGAACAAATCTATTACTCATCCTAAGATTGGAACAAAATTCAACACTACCTAAATAGTGTCATTGAAACATAACTAAAAGTTCTAATTTTGATCTCTTCTTGATGCCTCTTCTCACACTTAACCACAATACATTCCTGACACTTATTTATATGACATCTACATATTAAAATGTAATTTTCACACAATATGAGTCTATTTTCATCTTTTCTTTCACAAAACTCCCTTTTATGTGTCAACTCCCTAGGATTAAGACTCATACTAGTCTTCCAAACCCTTTGGCACATTCCATAGTCCATCTAATCCACTAGGAGAAATCCTCCTGAGATCCATTGACCATGGATTCCATTTTGACTTCTAGAGCTCTCCCTTGGGCTCTCCTTAGTCACCTCCCTAGGTGACTCATTAATAAAGGCAAGACCACATCGGTGTACCTCCGGTGCTTCATGACCTTCAACTCTCACTCTCTTGACTTGTATACCTTTTTCTTGGTCAAGTTCTCCTTCTCCCCTTTAAATTGCTTTTTCTTGTTATCTTTGACCTTTCCTCTGCTATAGTCATATGGCACATTCCCATATGATTTTTCACTAGCCTTTGACCTAATATGTCTATATCCTAGACCTGGTCTCCTATTGTCATGGTTTTGACTTCTTGACACCATGCCTACTCCCTTGAATCCCCTAATGAGTCTATCTAGGTTCTTTTCTAATTTATCAAGCTTTGCTCTCAAAGCTTGATTTTTCCTTTCTAGGCTCTCAATCTTACTATCACAATGTTTATTTTGACCATTCCTAGATCTACCCATTTGTCTAGGTATATGTCTCCCTTTCTTAGGGTTAATGTCTTGGTCCTTAGGTCTAAAATTTCTAGATTGATCATGATCCATAGGTTTCTTAGAATTTTGGCACCCAATAGTAGCTTTATTTTTATCATGATACTTGAAATCAAAATTACGCATAGGCATGCAATTTTTATCATTCATATCATGCATAGGGAAATTTGAAACATTCTTAAAGTTAGGGATTACCTCCTTTACCGTTGGAGCTGTCCCTTGATGTGAGCTTCTCTTCTTCTCATTCTTCTCCCATCTTCATAAATGCTCCATTTTCTTGAGCACTCCTTTTCTTGGACATTGGGTGTGGTAATGTCCTAGCTCCCCACACGTGTAGCACCTAATGTGCTTCTTTTCTTTCTTTTCCCTAAAACCCACATTAGATTTTAAATGAATGGACCCGGGTTTAGGGTTTACCTCCTTTTTACCTAGTGGACACTTGTCCTTGTTGTGCCCCTTCTTGTTGCATCCAAAGCATATGATGTGGTCCTTTGACTTTGCTTTGGTGGATGTTGGAGCTTCTTCTTGCTCCGGTGTTGAAGAAAGTCCCTCCTCCCCTTCAATTCTTGAAGTGAAAACCTCTCCTTCTTCCCTTGATGAAGTTGATGATCTTTCACTTGATTGTGTCATTTCACTCGATGAGGTTGACAACCCTTTTACTTTTTCCCTCACTTGGACCATTGAATTTATTTCTTTGGGCTCTTCTACTATTTGAGCTTGTATAGGGTTCTCATGAAAAGTTTCCAACTTGTTCCACAACTCATATGTGTTTTTATATTCATCTACACCACTCAAAACATTATTAGGCAAAATATTAATTAATATATCAATTACCTTCTCATTTGCCTTAGATTGAGCTTGTTGCTCCTTGGTCCAATATCTAGGTCGAAGCTTTTTTCCATACTTATCTCTTGGAATTCTGAATGATTCTTCTAGCACCACCATGCACTCCCAATCCATTCCAAACCAAGTCTTCATTCTTGTCCTCTAATAGTCAAAATCATCATGATCATAAGGAGGTGGAATGTTGATGTCTTCACCCAACTTGTCTTCCATCATCATTTCCTCTAGCTTGTGCTCTCTCAGCGGTTAGTCCGTAGATGAGCGACCTTCGCTCTGATACCACTTGTTAGGACCGTGACCGTCAAGATAAAGGGGGTGAATAGCGTTTCTTTTATTTTCTACCTACAACGTTAGCAAGCACAAGTGGAATAACAAAATAGAAACCAAAAACAATGCTAAGACAAACCGATCTATGTGGTTCGGAGATGATGCTCCTACTCCACGGCAGTCCGTAAGGTGGACGATACCTAATCCTTTGGTGGATGATTCCCCGAAGCACCTCCGCCTTGCTCTTATCGATCCTTGTGGGTGGAGAAACCTCACCACAACTTCTAGACAATCCCTGAGCAAGATAGGCTACTAATTGTAACGCCCGCTTTTTTTTTTTCATAAAGCGGCGTTACGTTAACATACATAGGGCATGTAGACAACATAAGGCAGCGGAATAACTTTAAGACTTACACGTACATGCCCTACTACCATTCTTAACATAATGACATTGAAACTTGGCATATTGACTTCATACTTAAACATCATATCATGTCATACTTAACATCACATCATAGAGTTCCATAAGTCATTATTCAAGCATATAAGTAACCAAGGTAAAGTTATAGCATAAACGGTAAACATATGGTTTCCTGGGCCAAGTCACTACCACACACATGCGTTCTTGCCCTCCTGCTGCTTCCTCATTGTCCCCTTGAATGATTTGTGGTATAAGGAAATAAGACTATAAGCACACAGGCTTAGTAAGACTCTTTCCTACTCACAAAAACCATTCATCATCTCATAATAAGCACATGAAACATTAACATACTTGTTGCTCTACTTAGAACATAACAACTTGAATCACTTATCATATACGTGGCATGACATGAACATAAACATAAGTGAACATTCCTAGCATGGCATGAAACATGGCATAAACGTAAACATAGTAAACAATCTAAGCATGGCATGCTACATGGCATAAACATAAACACAATAAACATTCTTAACATGGCATAATACATGGTTTAAACATAACATAATAAACATTCTTAACATGGCATAACACATGGTATAAACAGGTCTATAAAGTGTAAACCAACCCGTATGGCATAAACATAGGCATACTTCCTATCATGGCATATGAGCATCTTCTTAACATAATCATGACATAGATCATTTATTCTCATGCATATTTCTTAACATGAAGCGTAAGCATAAAATCTTATTAACATAGCATAATGCATAACATAAATGAATGCATGAGTAGAATGCATATACATAAGGATGCTTAACTTTTAAAACATACTTTTAAATGTTTAAACATAATCATCATATCATTGGGGTCCCCGGCTTATACCACATACATACATCATAAGCGCGCATCTCTAGCAAGTCCGAGGTAGCGAGCCCCGACCTACTAGGGTAAGGACAGCATAGTCGATAGTCCCCGAACCGAGGCATTCTTAAGGAGCCCATCCCTGTTGCACAGCTCCGGTAGTGCCAGAACCGTGGACAGCATAGTCGGTAGTCCATAACCGGGGCGTTCTTAAGGTGCCCATCCCTTGGACCCATACTTCGGTCCGATACAAGCTCATTCATAAAGTAAAATACTTTACATGTTTCATCATTCATAAGACATTCATAGCATAACCATGTTACATAAAGCATTACTTAACACATGCTTGTCCTTTCATTGTTCATACTTATTGCATAGCATCATGATGCCTGGAAGGCATGAGCATTATCTTCATTCATAAACATGGTATGCATCTTCTTTCATAAACATGACATGCATCTTTATTCATACAACATGGCATGCATCGTTATTCATACCACATGGCATGCATCATTATTCATACAACATGGCATACATCTTCATACATGAAACATGGCATGCATACCTACACATCATTCCTATTCCTAGTACTTGCATGATCATAACATAGAAGGTAAGCATTGCATCGAACATGACATGTTTTTCATAGATATTTATCCTACTACATAGAGCTTGTATAATCATGATACATAAGGTAAACATTGCATTTCTTGCCTAAGCATGGTATCTATCTCAAGCATGCATAAGTAGGATTCCCATAACATTCTACCTACCATTCAAATACATGGCATCAAACATAAGACATTCATAATAAACCCTATTAAGCATGACATCCAATCATAACATACAACATAAAACATGGTGCTTAAGGTTAGGATTATAGGTAACATGATTTCTACCACATGCTTGGACCTATATATATATATATACTTCATGATAAGCATAAACCATCATTCTTTGAACCTTAACTCCACCACAAACCCTAGATACATGGCTTGGCCGAAACCTATAGGGAGGAGTTCCATCAATTCCATAAACATGTAAGATAGCATAAGGTAAAGGAACAACCATACATCATCTATGAGACCATAGGAAGCCATTGGGGCTCATGATTAGGCTTAACCCTAACCTTTAGCCCTCCTTCCTAGGGCTGGCCGAAACCTAGAAGGTCATGGGGGCATGGAAAAATTCCATTAAAATCCCCAATCAATCATTAAACCCAACCATACCTTACCATAGGGGTCATTGGGGCCCTTACATGAAATAAGTCCTAACTTTCTACCCTATTAGCAAGTCTTGGCCGAAACTTATAGGGTCTCTAGGCCATGTGAAAATTCACATAAATCATCCTCCATCTCCCTTATATCATGATAATACATAAAACACATACTTGAAGTTTTAGACCCAACCCTACCCATGGGTTCTTGAAGTTGGCCGAAACCCTAGGGGATCCTAGGGCACGCCAAAAATTCTCAAAAATTATATTTAATCTCTAAACATCATGGGAGCACATTAGACAACATTATGAAGATTTTTAGCATCATCATTGTAACACCCAAAAATTTTCCCATATGAAATATTATGAATTCATGAAACATTAATATGAAATGTCATGATGGGCTTGGCTTAATGGGCTTAGATGTGGATTAGTGCAAAATGTGATAAAGAGAAGATGTAGAAAGGAGGAAGCAAGGATTGAACCTTGAACCTCCTTGTTGCACTAATCATGTCATAACCAATGAACCAAGCCATGTTTCATGTTGAGAGAATAAGAAACGTGCTTGTTAAAGCTAGGGAAGTGAACAGACATGTCCCTTCATGAGAAAAGTATAAATAAGAGAGTGAGAGGTTGGAATAACTTCCTCTCTTCTTCTTCCTCACTCTCCCCACCGAAAACTCATCTTCTTCTCCCTTTCAATTTTCGAAAAAATACACCCTAGGGTTCTAACCCTAGGGAATTGGAAGGAAGAAGACCATCCAAAGATCTTGCCCGCTACTAGGGCCAAAGGTTCTAGGGAAGTGCTAGTAAGGAGAACACTCACCCTCCTTCAACCAAGGGTACTCTAAAGGTTTAGAGAAAGTGAAAGTCAAGCGAAAGGATGTAAGTATCCCCTCGCCTGCAGTGTAATAGTTGTGTATGATTCTTTTGCTCTTGTGGTTTTCGAAAATGGGGGTTTTCCCCTTTGTAAGTTTCGGCCACCCCTTAAGGGGAGGCCTTGGGTACTCCTTAATACATGAGAAGACCCCTTGAGATTTAGGGTATATATGTATGTTGATTTTCTTTATGATGTTATGAACAAAAACTAGGGTTTTACCCTTGTGTAAGTTGCGGCCAACACCCAAAGAGGAGGCTTTGGTTACTTCTTGATGCATGAGGAGAACCCTTGGGACTTAGGGTATACCTATATGTTGATTCCCTTCAAGTTGTGATAACAAAATTTAGGATTGCACCCCCCTACAAGTTTCGGCCATGGATGGAAAACTAGGGTTTAGGGATTGTATGATTTCCTATGATGTATTCATGCTTAGTAGTGTAGACAAAGTGCTTGTGTAAATGTTTGAGGGAATGTTTGATTTCAAGAACCCTAGTTTCCCCTACCCTTGAGTTTCGGCCAACCCTAGAGGGATTAGGGTTTAGGGTTGCATAATTATCCTATGATGTAATCTATGTTTAATAAGTGGCATGATATGTATGTGAGGTGTTTGTGTAATTGCTTGTATGAATGTTGATTCAAAAAAAAAAAAGAAAGTAAAAACCCTAATTTCCCCTACCCTACACCATTCGGCCAACACCCTAAAGTTAGGGTTTGTGAAGGTTAAAATACCTATAGGATATGCTTATGTTTGGGGATAATGATACGTATATGCATGTGATGTTTAAATGGAATGTTTGATTTGAAAACTTAGTTTTCCCCTAGCATGATTTTCGGCCAAGGCATGATATATTAGGTTTGTGAAAGTTGATTACCCCATGATGTATGCTATGCTTAGTATGATACATGATGTATGTATATACGATGTTTGTATGGGATGTTTGATGTCAAAAACCTAAGCTACCTCTACCCTTGACTTTCGGCCAAAACCTTAGGTTTAGGGTTAAGAAGAACTCAATTAACTCATGAAGCATGCTACCACTTCCTATGACATGAATATGATTTATGTGACCAATCTTGTCATATATAAGTATGTGTAAGTGGTTGAAATATGATGTATGTATGAGCATGTTTATAGCCTATGGGGCACCCTTTATGAATTGCATGTGATATGTATAATAAAATGCTTGAAAGGATACTCCACTAAGTATGGGATCAAGAGCACCCTTATGTTGTGTGGTGTGTCCTTACGGGATCATGAGCACCCTTGAAGAGTGGTGTGTCCCTTAAGAGTGGATTTTGAGTACTCCTTAGTGTAGGATCGGGTTGACCGGCTAGAGGGGGGTGAATAGACGGTTTAGAATTAAAGCAGTGGAAGGACACACGTCTCTAAAAAAACTTGGTTGCAACAGATCGTTGCTTCCAAGGCAGTTAACACTCAACAAACAAAACTCCTTATGGCGGAGAAGCCTTACAACTGAGAGCACAGAGACTTAGAGAAAGAGAGAGAGTTTACAACTGAAAAGTAATATTCTACTTCTAAACTCTAAGTCTATTTATAAACTGAGTAATACGATCTTGATCGTTGATACAAGATTGAGTTTCATCTTGATCGTAGATCTAAGATTACTCTAATTAGCTGTTGATTAATTACTGTTGCCGAGAAAACGGATAGCCTTTGCCGATTAATTTGCATTCACGCCGATTAATTGCATCCACGCCCTTTGACCGAGCATGGGATTAATTGCATAGCCTTTGACCGAAAACGGATAGCTTTGCCGATTAATTTGCATTCACGCCGATTAATTGCATCCACGCCCTTTGACCGAGCATGGGATTAATTGCATAGCCTTTGACCGAAAACGGATAGCTTTGCCGATTAATTGCATCCACGCCCTGTGCATCCACGCCCTGTGCATCCACGTACAAGAATTAAAAAAAGAAGCTTTAATTAAATTAAAAGCTTAAATAAAATTTTAAACAACTTTAATTAAATTGAAACTTTAAATAAAGTTTTAATATAATTAAAACTTTATTTTAATTGCAAGTCAAATGTTGACTTGCTAAAAGTCAACTTAGTTGACTTTTTGTCAAACCGTCGATTGGGTGATTTCCGGCCAATCGGAGTTAGGCTCACCCGAACCCGACTCCGGTCTTTCGCCCCTAGAGCGTGCTTCCTCCCGGCTTCTCGTCCCTCGGACGTCGCGCACGTCCTTCTCGCTCCACCGGCGTACTCTTCCACAGCTTCCGCGTCCCTCGGATTGCACCGAGCCCGTCGGCTCGCTTTCCCGCGCAATCCTTCTCGTCCACTGCGTCTTATGCTCGACTTCCTCCGTACCTAAGTTCCTGCACACTTAGCAGAGGGATTAAAACAACAACAGGACCCAACTAACTTGGTGGATCACATCAAAACTAACCGGGGCACCAACAATCTCCCCCTTTTTGATGTGCATCAACCCAAGTTCAGTTAGGGTTAAACCAAAAAAATAAGGTAAACAATAAAACTAAATTAATCAGTTAAGCATAGGAAAAAATATTGCAATCAATAACCACAATCTCCCCCTGAACTTAAGCTACTCTCCCCCTTTGATCACAGCAAAAAATGGGGCACAAAAAAATAGGGAAAGTATAGAGATATGATTAGAATTTAGAAAAATTTGAAATATTTTTTTTTGTCGTGAATATATTAAGTGCATATCACCGAAATTTAATTTTTGAATAAAAAATTTCAAATATTAAAAATATGAATTTCAATTAAAAGAAAATTTTGAAAAGTTTTATACAGGTGGAAGATAAAATTATTGCTTTTTACAAAAAATTTCCAAATTAAAATCTATTTTGTATGTTCAAAAATAAATCATATAGTGTTAGAGAAAAATTCAAAGATATATTTTTTAAAATTAAAAAAATCTCATAAAAATTTTTAAAAAAATTTACCAAGTTTAATCGACTATGTGTAGATCTCAAAAAAATCGTATCTTGCAGAATAAAATAATTTTCTATTTTTAAAATTAAGAGTTTATTTTTCAAATGAAAAATAATCAAAATTCTAAATTTATCGAAAAGATTTCCAAAATTTCACAGTAAGCAAATAAGATACTCTTGTATCAAGGAAAAATAGAAATTAAATTTTGTAAGAAAGTCTAGGTGAAAAAAAATTTTCAAAAGAGACTTAATCATAAAATGTATTAATCTATTTCTAATTTAACAAGAAAAATTATGCAATAACAGAAAACTAATTCAAAATTGATTTTGGTATCCAAAATAAATTTCTATCAACAGGATTAACTAAAAATTTGGATGGAATGTAATTCTTTGGCACCTTTTTAAATTGCCCCTTATGGTTTTTAAAATACCAATTCAACTTTTCAGGATAGCTATTTTTCTTGTGTCGCAAACAGACAATATCACATTCTAATTTCTCAACTAAATTTTTCAAATCAATATTTTCATTTTTTAATTTAGAATTTTCTTTTTCTAATTTGCAATTAGATTTGAGCAGGGCTTTAACACCAGCATACAATTGATCGTGAGGAAGAAAACAAACCTCACTTACCGGATCGCTTTCGAAAAGCGAGGTTCCTTCTTCGTTGTCGCTTTCTGATGTCGCTCCCCCTTCAACACTGCTCCCCTCTTGATGACTTGCCATCAGCGCAAGTCCCGCGTACTCTTGAACTTCTGATTCGTCTGACGAGGTCTCGTCCCAGGTGGCCTTCAATGCCTTCTTTTTCTTTGGCTGGTTTTTGATTTTGGGACACTGATCTTTTAGGTGTCCCTCCTCGTTGCAGTTGTAGCATCGGACAGTTCGTTTCTTCGGAGACCGCCTTTTCTTCTGCATTCTCGAAAAGTTATTAGCTTTAAAAAAACTTTTAAACGAACTTACTATTTGCGTTGTCTCGTCGTCCGTCGAGGATTCTGACTCCTTCTCCATTCTCCTTGTGTTTAGGGCCAGATTCTTCATCTTTCTAGATCCTGCCCATCGAGATTCGTGTAATTCGAAAATGGAAAACATTTCATCTAATGTACTTACCTCTAAATCTTTGGAGATGTAATAAGCGTCGACAATTGAGCTCCACTCCTGGGTCCTTGGGAAGGCGTTGAGGGCGTATCGAATGGAGTCGCGATTACTTACCGATTCGCCGAGTTGGGTGAGTCCGGAGATTAGCTCCTTTATTTTGGCATGAAGTTCAGCCACTGTTTCTCCTTCTTTCATTTGCAGGTTTATCAGCTGGTTCCGGAGGAGATCTTTTCTTGCTGATTTGGCTTCAGAGGTACCCTCATGAAGTTCTAGGAACTTCTCCCATAATTCTTTTGCGGAGTGGTAGTTGCCGATCCGATTTACCTCTTGAGTAGGCAAGACTGTTAGGAGGTGGAACTCGGCTTTACCATTGGCAACAGATTCCGACTGCTCCTTCTTATTCCACAAGCTTTCTTCTTTTTCATCCCCGTTCGCATCTTTAGGAACTGCAAAACCATATTTTATTGATAAAAGAATATCAAAATCTGTACGAAAAAATACCTCCGTTTTTTTCTTCCAGACGGTGAAATCCCCTTCGAATTTAGGTGGATGAATGTGCGCGCCGGCCATCGTCTTGTTGTTTTCTCAGGCGATTAGTCCTTCAAAAGCGAACCTTGCTCTGATACCACTTGAAGGATCGGGTTGACCGGCTAGAGGGGGGTGAATAGACGGTTTAGAATTAAAGCAGTGGAAGGACACACGTCTCTAAAAAAACTTGGTTGCAACAGATCGTTGCTTCCAAGGCAGTTAACACTCAACAAACAAAACTCCTTATGGCGGAGAAGCCTTACAACTGAGAGCACAGAGACTTAGAGAAAGAGAGAGAGTTTACAACTGAAAAGTAATATTCTACTTCTAAACTCTAAGTCTATTTATAAACTGAGTAATACGATCTTGATCGTTGATACAAGATTGAGTTTCATCTTGATCGTAGATCTAAGATTACTCTAATTAGCTGTTGATTAATTACTGTTGCCGAGAAAACGGATAGCCTTTGCCGATTAATTTGCATTCACGCCGATTAATTGCATCCACGCCCTTTGACCGAGCATGGGATTAATTGCATAGCCTTTGACCGAAAACGGATAGCTTTGCCGATTAATTTGCATTCACGCCGATTAATTGCATCCACGCCCTTTGACCGAGCATGGGATTAATTGCATAGCCTTTGACCGAAAACGGATAGCTTTGCCGATTAATTGCATCCACGCCCTGTGCATCCACGCCCTGTGCATCCACGTACAAGAATTAAAAAAAGAAGCTTTAATTAAATTAAAAGCTTAAATAAAATTTTAAACAACTTTAATTAAATTGAAACTTTAAATAAAGTTTTAATATAATTAAAATTTTATTTTAATTGCAAGTCAAATGTTGACTTGCTAAAAGTCAACTTAGTTGACTTTTTGTCAAACCGTCGATTGGGTGATTTCCGGCCAACCGGAGTTAGGCTCACCCGAACCCGACTCCGGTCTTTCGCCCCTCGAGCGTGCTTCCTCCCGGCTTCTCGTCCCTCGGACGTCGTGCACGTCCTTCTCGCTCCACCGGCGTACTCTTCCACAGCTTCCGCGTCCCTCGGATTGCACCGAGCCCGTCGGCTCGCTTTCCCGCGCAATCCTTCTCGTCCACTGCATCTTATGCTCGACTTCCTCCGTACCTAAGTTCCTGCACACTTAGCAGAGGGATTAAAACAACAACAGGACCCAACTAACTTGGTGGATCACATCAAAACTAACCGGGGCACCAACACTTAACATATATGTAAAAGCATGATAAGTATTTTACTTTGGAAGTTGTGTACCCGACTCGGAAGGGGGTCGTTAAACAAATCCGGGGTGCATGTTAACGTAAGGTCATGGCTCCGGTAGGACGGAAGGGTCCTGCTCTAATTGGTTGGTGGCTCGCTACCCCAATTCATTAGGGAACGCGCAATAGGTAACGCGCGATATGTGGTACACAACCGGGCCCAATATGATATGGATGTATTTTTAAGTAATACCTTTATGGAATTGTTTTGAAAACATTCATTGAAAACATTTATTATATGTCAAAGGTATGCTTAAGGTACTTTATACTGCATGCTTAGAAACTTGGATGTTTAGTATGCTTTGATGAACTCATGCTTATGATTTATTATGTGTACATGTTGTATGCTTGCGTATGGATTTTGCGAGTAGGACAGGATCCTTACTAAGCATTTGTGCTTACTAGTTTATGTGTTATCTTATGCTGCAGATAAGGGTAAGGAACACTTAAACTAAAGGAAGAGGCAGGAGGCTGAAGATGTGTGGGGTGGTGGCACAGGAAAGAAAGATCTTTATATCTACATTACTATGTTTATGATGATGTTTTCTTCAACAATGAATGCTAGTGATTAGGTTTGATATTGCATGATAATGATTACACTTAGAATTCTCTTATACTTGATTTTGGTTGGTTATGTTGTGAGCTTGAAATAATATGTGAACCTATCATGTTATAGAATAACTCTTGATTAAAATATTTCCAATGATGTTCTAATGATTCAAGCATGATATTTGATTGACATGCAATGACTAGCATGCTTAGCACTTGTAAATATCACTTGATAATTTTAGACAAGCATGCTTAGCACTTAGTCCTTGCACTCTTGCTTTCATTGTATGTTAAAATTTTATTATATGAATGAATGACTAGTACGTAACCCCGCCCCGAGAGTAGATATAAGGGCGGGCGTTACAATCATGGACCCAAAAATCCTAGTGGCCGAAACCCATAGGACTTGGGTCCTTGGTTTTTTTTCTTTCAACATCAAATCTCAAAAACCAACCAATATATCATGCTAAAAACATAAGGAACTATTATACCACAGGTGAGGGAGTCTTACCTTGGTTGATCTTGATTTTTAAACCCTAAAAGAGAAGGAAATTGTAAATCCTTTGGACACTTGAACCCCCTTGCCCTTGTATCCTTGGAAAACCTTTAGATCTTGGTGATGAGACCTTCTTGTGGAGCTTTTCCAAGGGAGAACCTCCCTTGTGGTGTTCGGCTAGAATGAGGAGGGAGGAGGAGAGAAAATGCAATTGATGGAAGGAAGAAGTTAACTCCCAAACCCCCTTCTTTATAACACATTAAGGAGGGTAAGTGAAGAGTCATGGAGTCTCTTCCTCTTCCCTTAAGCCTTAACCAAACTCCATTTCATTCCCTCATAACATTCCCTTGCTAGGTGAGTTGGTTAGAGCATGCATGGTTGTACAAGAGGTCCAAGGTTCAATCCTTGGTCCATTCACCTTATTTTTATTTTATTTTTCTTTTTATTTTCTATTATTTTCCCCAAAATTCCGAAAATCCTCCAAAAATTCCCCCATAATTATGTTAATATTTCAAATTAAAACCCCTTTATATTTATATTAATTTTTACCTAAAATTCTCCAATAATTATGGTACTACAAAGCCCATATAAAGCCCAATAGTGCCTAACTTCCCAATTTAAATAGGAAATTTATGCTAAACTTACTCATAATCCTACTAATACTCCTAATTAAAATCCATTTATATTCATATTAACTTTTTGCTTAAAATCTACCAATAATCATGGTACTAGAAAGCCCATATAAGGCCCATTAGTACTTAGTTTCTCAATTTAAATGAGAAAATCATGGATTTCTAGGCTAAGGTTCGTACTAATATCTCTAGGTCCCTCGGAAAATTATCTAGACATGATCAATATTTTAAAGAAAATATTAAGAGAATTTTCCGGATCATTACAATCCCCCATACCTCGTGAAAGTTCATCCTCGAACTTAGAATAGCTCCGGGTACTTGCGTCTCATCTCGTCCTCGCGTTCCCAGGTAGCTTCCTCGAACCATTGACTTTGCTATCGGACCTTGACTAAGGGTACCTCCTTACTCCTCAGCTTCTTGACTTCCCTATCCAAAATCTGGATGGGTCTGCTCTCATAACTTAGATCCTCCTGCACCTGTACTGTCTATGGCTCGATCACTTGGTCCATATTTGGGATACACTTTTTAAGCAGGGACACATGGAATACGTTATGGATAGCTGACATCTCTGGAGGCAGCTCTAGCTCATATGCCACTTTACCGACTCTTTTCAGAATCAGGTACGACCCCACATAGCGCGTGCTTAGTTTTCCTTTCTTCCCAAATCTTGTCACCCCCTTCATAGGAGCCACTTTGAGAAATACCCAATCTCCAACATTAAATTCCAGTGGTCTACGCCGGACATCGGCATAACTCTTCTGCCGGCTCTGAGCAGTTTCTATCCATTGTCGAATACTCTGTATAGCTCGGGTGGCGCTGTCGATAACATCCGTTGTGAGCCCCATTTCCTTCTTTTCACCACCCTCGTACCAACAGATCGGAGACCTACATCTCCTCCCATACAAGGATTCATAAGGTGCCATTCCGATAGTAGCTTGGTAGCTATTATTGTAAGCGAATTCCGCTAAGCATAGATATCGACACCAACTTCCCTTGAAATCCAGGGCACAAGCTCTCAACATATCTTCTAGTATTTGATTTACCCGTTCAGTTTGGCCGTCAGTCTGAGGGTGAAAGGCGGTGCTAAATCGCAATTTAGTGCCGAGAGACTTCTGAACACATTCCCAAAAATGCGAAGTAACGCGACCATCCCTATCTGAGATGATGGTCTTGGGAACTCCATGAAGCCTAATTACTTCCTTAACGTATAATTGAGCCAGTTGCTCAATCGAATAAGTCATCTTGATCGCCAAGAAGTGAGCAGACTTCGTCAGCCTGTCTACAATTACCCAAATTGCATCATATCCATTCGTAGTCCTGAAATAAAATCCATAGAGATGTCTTCCCATTTCCACTCCGGAATTGCGAGTGGATGCAGAACTCCTCCGGGTCGCTGGTGTTATGCTTTTATTTGCTGGCAAGTCATGCAAGTACTAACATACTGAGCTACATCCCTCCATTCCGGACCACCAAAACTTTTCCGTCAGATCTTGATACATCTTGGTGGATCCTGGATGCATCGAATAAGGGGTTCCGTGAGCCTCTGCCAGTATTTCCCTTCGAAGCTCTGGCTCATTAGGAACACATAGACGATCCCTAAGGTAGAGTACTCCCCCTTTTACGATATGAAAACCATCGCCCTTCCCTTCTAGGATCTCCTGTCTTATTTTCTCGAGACTTAGATCACCATTTTGATTGTCCAATATGTCCTCAAGTAGTGTGGGGGATATTGTCATGGTGGAAAGTTGTCTAGAGATGACTTCGACCCCAAAATTCATAATTTCTTCTTCGAGTGGTCGGGGTAATATGGCTATGGACATCAAGGTGGCACTTGACTTCCGGCTGAGTACATCGGCCACTTTGTTTGCCTTCCCCGGATGGTAGAAGATCATGCAGTCGTAGTCCTTCACCAACTCAAGCCATCGACGTTGTCTCATATTCAGGTCTTTCTAAGTGAAGAAATATCGCAGACTCTGGTGGTCTGTATAGATCTTACACTGCGCTCCATATAGATACTGCCTCCATATTTTAAGAGCGAAGACCACCGCGGCCAATTCCAGATCATGAGTGGGGTAATTCTGTTCATGTTCCTTAAGTTGCCTAGAGGCGTAGGCAATGACTTTGGAACTAATATTATACGTTAACATAGGTGAGAGTGTTATAATCTTATGTATGTAGGCTATCATATAATTCCCTACCTGAGACTATACTATAGGTTATACATAATATCATAAATTATAGTTATTTATCATATAAATTATAGGTATAATATGTAGCGACCCGCCTTCTCTACCTTAGACGGACCGTTACTTGTCTACTTCTTGACTCTAATGCACGACTAAAAATGCGGAACTTTCTTTTTTTTTGTATTTAATCTATCTAAGAATGAGATTCTAACTTTAATAGTCATGCATGATACAATGGCACATTACTAGTAATTCTAACCATTTAAACTCATCACACAAGGTTCTATAACATTACTAAAGCATTATGGAATATGAATGCAACTTTTCTAAGCATATTTAAAGCAATAAAACTTAATTCAAAAGGAGACTAACAACATCTTGGCACATGCATCAAATAGCTTCATCAAAGTATCGATATTCAAAACTACTCACGCTCATACCCATCCAATGCAGTCATAAGGATATATACACTAAATAGAATGACATGGAATCTTTACTCGTGGTTTTTAGACATGCAAAATACATTCTATAACATTTCTAGAACTTCATAGAATGTAAATCTTACTTTTCTACCGAATTTACAAGCATTTTAAGCACAATTAGGACTTAGTCCAAAAGGGAATAATAAGCTCAAGAATAAGTCTAAAATTCAATGTATCAACATGCTAAACTACTCATGCCCTTGCTCATCTAGTGCATTCACAAAAGTATGCGTACTAATTGAAATGACATGGAATCTTCATTCTACAAAATTGAGCATGTAAAACTATCCGAAGCATACATGTTTAATAAACTCCATAACACAATAACTTGGAATTTGGAAACCTTAAACATTGCATTTCAAATAAGCTAAACTGTCTCGTCTCAAGGACCTCTCCAAGGTCAGCCACCACACACACATCACCCAGCACCGCCTCGTCGCCTTCCTTCAGAATTGCTTGCCCTTAACTTTACCTGCAGTAGGAGGAAATGCAACTAATAAGCATAAAGCTTAGCAAGTACTATCTAGCTCACAAAATCTCGAAATGTGCAAGCATGCTTTTTAAACAATGTGAAAACACATGAGATACTTTTATGCTTAAAAGAAACACTAAAACATGTATAACTCAAAACATGTATACTCAAGCATTAATAAGTCTTAACTCACTTTTTCTTGGCTTACTTGAAACTTTAGCAATTCTTTAACTTTAAATCTTTCTTTAACTTTTAGAAAATTTCCTTAAACTTTAGAAAACTTTGCTAAAGCATATACTTGAAAATAATAACTCACTTGGATCCACTTAAGACGTAAGTACCATCTTATGCGCGTTCCCTAAAAGGTTGGGGTAGCGAGCCACCAATCCTAATAGAGCAGACCTTGGTCTACCAGGGCCAAGACCTTGGAATTGGACACCTGGATTTCTTTAACGACGCCCTTGGACGCCGGGTACTGGCCTTAGAAAATAAAATAGCTTTTCTCTCTTTTCTTTCTTATCTTTAAATGCTTTGGCATTTTATCGAACACCTTGTGTGCCCAAATCCCTAAGTCTTGACTTTTGGGGATTTCATAAGGCCTTGGCCTTCTCTTTTCTTTTTCTTTATCTTTCTTTTCTTTTCTTATAGATTTCTTAGACCCTACACTCACATAGGGTACTCTATCAAATATATATAAGCATATAATGAACTAAGATCACATGCGAAATCTTAAACTAAAAGTAAATATCTCTTTTAAAACTTTGAAGGGAAAATTCTTGCGGAAAACCGCCTCTTACTGCAAGTGAGCAGTACTTACATCCTGCGCTAGGTTTTCCTTACGAATAAAATCTGAAATTCCCGAGGAAACGTCGAATTTCGACGTTCTTCTTGCTCCTTGGTGTTCTCCTCGCGTCTACGAGAATTCTCGTAGAGAATAGGGCCTCTTGAGACCTTCCTTTTGTTCCCCTTTGTCTTGGGCGGCAAAAGAAGAGGAGAAGATGAAGAAAACGCAAGAGAGGAAGAGGAGAGGTCGCGTGCGTGAGGGAGGCCGTCGGCGCCGCTAGGTTGGGAGAAAATTAACCTAAAACTCGTAACTCCCTCTTTTATACTTATGGGGGCGAATTTACCTAATTACACCTTATCTATTGTTTCGCTTAATCTATTTCAAGAAAAATGAACTAGCCCAGCTGGTCCGCCCATTCTCCTTTCACAGCGTAGGTGAAGGGTTCGATTCCCACTTACGTGATATTCTGTTTATAACCCTTTTTGCCACTTTCGTTTACGGAAAAATTCTATAAAAATATCCATAAATTTGGAATAAATTCTAAGATATTTCTAAAATTAGTTTCGAGAATTTTCAAAAGTTACATAATACCTATAATTTGCTTATGGAATAATGTGTATAGGTGATAACTTATAGGTTGAGATGATACATGTCAACCTGTGAGTAGGCTCATATTAAGAACCTATATGATAGGTGAATTATGACAATAGTTATATGATAAGGAATTAGTATAGTTATATTTATACTAATCTTATATTAGTACACGCTCTCATATTATTATCATTTGCTTTATATAATATAATATAATTATATTATATGATTGGTAACTTATATAATGTACAGGTTATATAACATTATGTTAATACTATGTTCACCTTAATTACTAATATTAAGATGGTGCGCAATTAATACTATGTTTATGAACATAAGGTTGAGTCACACTTTTGACTAATTGTATTACGACTAACTTAGACCTATTGTATAGGGCAGAATACTTATACATGATTGTCTTATAATGTGACTTAAGATAGGTTATGATATAAGGTATATTGAGCATCAGGTCGGGCGATGAAGTAGTCTCATTAATTCTATTACTCTTGTCTTCTAGCCAAGCTTCTCTTCATAAAAGACAAGTACGACTAATATAAGTCTTGGTTATTCCTACCTGCATATTAAATCCTAAAGTGTTTGGTTTCATAATAAAATATAAGATAAAGTATCATTCATAGTTACATATCCTAAATTACTTTTCATCATAACCATTGTTCATACTTGCACATCCTAAAACCATAAAGCATCCTAAAAGTGCTTACTACTATAAGATATGTAAAGAGGTACTTACTTGGAAGCTGCAGGAAGAGGGCTTGATGTGTGTGTAGTGAGATGGTAACCGCTCTGATACCAACCTGTAACGCCCGCTTTTTTTTCATAAAGCGGCATTACGTTAACATACTTAGGGCATATAGACATCATAAGGCAGCGGAATAACTTTAAGACTTACACGTACATGCCCTACTACCATTCTTAACATAATGACATGGGAACTTGGCATATTGACTTCATACTTAAACATCATATCATGTCATACTTAACATCACATCATAGAGTTCCATAAGTCATTATTCAAGCATATAAGTAACCAAGGTAAAGTTATAGCATAAACGGTAAACATATGGTTTCCTGGGCCAAGTCACTACCACACACATGCGTTCTTGCCCTCCTGCTGCTTCCTCATTGTCCCCTTGAATGATTTGTGGTATAAGGAAATAAGACTATAAGCACACAGGCTTAGTAAGACTCTTTCCTACTCACAAAAACCATTCATCATCTCATAATGAGCACATGAAACATTAACATACTTGGTGCTCTACTTAGAACATAACAACATGAATCACTTATCATATACGCGGCATGGCATGAACATAAACATAAGTGAACATTCCTAGCATGGCATGAAACATGGCATAAACGTAAACATAGTAAACAATCTAAGCATGACATGCTACATGGCATAAACATAAACACAATAAACATTCTTAACATGACATAATACATGGTTTAAATATAACATAATAAACATTCTTAACATGGCATAACACATGGTATAAACAGGTCTATAAAGTGTAAACCAACCCGTATGGCATAAACATAGGCATACTTCCTATCATGGCATATGAGCATCTTCTTAACATAATCATGACATAGATTATTTATTCTCATGCATATTTCTTAACATGAAGCATAAGCATAAAATCTTATTAACATAGCATAATGCATAACATGAATGAATGCATGAGTAGAATGCATATACATAAGGATGCTTAACTTTTAAAACATACTTTTAAATGTTTAAACATAATCATCATATCATTGGGGTCCCCGACTTGTACCACATACATACATCATAAGCACGCATCCCTAGCAAGTCCGAGGTAGCGAGCCCCGACCTACTAGGGTAAGGAGAGCATAGTCGGTAGTCCCCGAACCGAGGCGTTCTTAAGGAGCCCATCCCTGTTGCACAGCTCCGGTAGTGCCAGAACCGTGGACAGCTTAGTCGGTAGTCTATAACCGGGGCGTTCTTAAGGTGCCCATCCCTTGGACCCATACTTCGGTCCGGTACAAGCCCATTCATAAAGTAAAATACTTTACATGTTTCATCATTTATAAGACATTCATAGCATAACCATGTTACATAAAGCATGACTTAACACATGCTTGTCCTTTCATTGTTCGTACTTATTGCATAGCATCATGATGCCTGGAAGGCATGAGCATTATCTTCATTCATAAACATGGTATGCATCTTCTTTCATAAACATAGCATGCATCTTTATTCATACAACATGGCATGCATCGTTATTCATACCACATGGCATGCATCATTATTCATACAACATGGTATACATCTTCATACATGAAACATGGCATGCATACCTAAACATCATTCCTATTCCTAGTACTTGCATGATCATAACATAGAAGGTAAGCATTGCATCGAACATGACATGTTTTTCATAGATACTTATCCTACTACATAGAGCTTGTATAATCATGATACATAAGGTAAACATTGCATTTCTTGCCTAAGCATGGTATCTATCTCAAGCATGCATAAGTAGGATTCCCATAACATTCTACCTACCATTCAAATACATGGCATAAAACATAAGACATTCATAATAAACCCTATTAAGCATGTCATCCAATCATAACATACAACATAAAACATGGTGCTTAAGGTTAGGGTTATAGGTAACATGATTTCTACCACATGCTTGGACCTATATATATATATATATACTTCATGATAAGCATAAACCATCATTCTTTGAACCTTAACTCCACCCCAAACCCTAGATACATGGCTTGGCCGAAACCTATAGGGAGGAGTTCCATCAATTCCATAAACATGTAAGATAGCATAAGGTAAAGGATCAACCATACATCATCTATGAGACCATAGGTGTAGCGACCCGCCTTCTTCTACCTTAGACGGATCGTTACTTTCCTCTACTTCTCAACTTTTATACATGACTAAAAGTAAAATGCGGAAATCTTTTTTTTCTTTTAAATTATTCTAACAATTATATTCTAACTTAAGTAGTCATGCATGATACCATATCACACTTTCCTTCTCAAAACTCGTAGTTGATACTTATTGAAACAAGCCTCAGCCAACTCAAACTGCCCGTACCAGTCGACTGGTGACGTAGCAGTCGACTGGTACGCCTGTAATCAGAATTATAGGTTTTCGGCACTTGCTTCAAGACTCCACCAAACCTATACTTTCGAGTCATATAGAATTCTGACACCATTTCTATACTCTATGTCAACTTCCTAAACAATTTAGCCAACCAAAACGAATCCATAAACTTAAAATTAGGACTTTTGCGGAAAGAAATAAGCTATTCAAGTTATATGAACTTTAACAATAAAATTTGTACCAATCTTGACTCCTATGCATTCATAACACCAAATACATGTTCTACAACCTTGCTAATGCATTATGAAATGTGATTGCAACTTTTCTAAACATTTTTAAGCAATAAAAACTTGATTCAAAGGGAAATTGATACTATCTTGGCACAAACACCTTTTTCTCTAACAAAGTATCAATATCTCTAACTACTTACACTTCTACTCATCCAATGCAATCATAAGGATATGTATGCTAAATGAAATGACATGGAATCTTTACTCTAAGAAATTGAGCATGTAAAACTATCCAAAACTCAAATACTCTATAATCTCCATAAGCAAGAACTTGAAATTTGAATAAACTTAAATATTGCAATTCAAATAACTAAATTGTCTCGTCTCAAAGATCTCTCCATAGTCAGCCACCACACACACTCTACTCAGCACCGCCTCGTCGTCTTCCTTCAAAATTGCTTGCCTTTACGTTTATCTGCAATAAGAGGAAATGCAACTAGTAAGCAAAAAGCTTAGTAAGTACTATCTAGCTCACAAAAACTCGAAATATGCAAACATGCTTCTAAATCAAACTGAACATCATATGAGATACTAATATGCTTGAAAGAAAACTACGAACATGTATAGCTCAAACATGCATACTCAAGCAATAATAAATCTCAATTTACTTTTCTTGGCTCAACTTGAAACTTTAGCTATTCTTTAACTTTTGAAAACTTTCTGAAACTTTAGGAAACTTTGCTAAAGCATATACTTGAAAATACTAATCACTTGGATCCACTGAAGACGTAAGTACCATCTCATGCGCGTTCCCTAAAAGGTTGGGGTAGCGAGCCACCAATCCTAATAGAGCAGACCTTGGTCTACCAGGGCCAAGACCTTGGAATTGGACACCTGGATTTCTTTAACGACGCCCTTGGACGCCGGGTACTGGCCTTAGAAAATAAAATAGCTTTTCTTTCTTTTCTTTCTTATCTGTAAATGCCTTGTCATTTTCTGGAGCACCTTGCGTGCTAAAATCCCTAAGTCTTGACTTTTAGGGATTTCTTAAGGCCTTGGCCTTTTCTTTTCTTATCTTTATCTTCTCTTTTCTTTTCTCATAACTTTCTTAGCCCCTGAACTCATATAGGGTATGTGATCAAACTTATACATAAGCATACAACAACTAATGAACTAAGATCACATGCAAAAACTTAAACAAAAAGGAAATATCTCTTTTTAAAAACTTTTAAAGGAAATTCTCGCGGAAAAACCGCCTCTTACTGCAGGTGAGCTGTACTTACATTGATATCTTGGACTTACAACCAAGATTGACGTCTAGGACTCGGAAGAAACTTGAGATCTCGGAGAATTCTTCGCACCTACGCGTTCCTCTCGTCGCGGGGATTCCAAATATTAGAAGATCTCTTGGAGAAGAGCCTTGACCGGCCCTCTAGGGCTTGGTGTGGCGTGCGCACAAGAGAGGAGAGGGAGAGGGGTCGGCGCAACTTGGGAGAGGGAGAGGGTTTGAGAGAAAATAAAACTTCTCTCTTTAATAATCTATTTATACCTATGGGGCGGATCGACCTAACTACCCCTTAAATATACTTCTCTCCATCCCTTGTTGTGCTTGATACCCTAGCCCAGCTGGTTTGCGCTCGCGCCCGTCTCGTGGTGGTCGCGGGTTCGAACTCCCAGCTGCCCTTAACCGGTTTTTCCCTTTTTTCTTTTTATTTTTCTTTTTCTTTTTCCAAAAATACTAAACGGACTCGGAAAATTCCATAAAAATATTCTAAAAATCCCTAAAAATATCTAGAATATTTCTAAACCATTTCTAACTACTTTCAAGGACTTTATGAACTAAAAATAGAAATTTTGGGGCGTTACAATAGGAAGCCATTGGGGCTCATGATTAGGGTTAACCCTAACCTTTAGCCCACCTTCCTAGGGCTAGCCGAAACCTAGAAGGCCATGGGGGCATGGAAAAATTCCATTAAAATCCCCAATCAATCATTAAACCCAACCATACCTTACCATAGGGGTCATTGGGGCCCTTACTTGAAATAAGTCATAACTTTCTACCCTATTAGCAAGTCTTGGCCGAAACTTATAGGGTCACTAGGCCATGTGAAAATTCATATAAATCATCCTCCATCTCCCTTATATCATGATAATACATAAAACACATACTTGAAGTTTTAGACCCAACCCTACCCATGGGTTCTTGAAGTTGGCCGAAACCCTAGGGGATCCTAGGGCACCCCAAAAATTCTTAAAAATTATATTTAATCTCTAAACATCATGGGAGCACATTAGACAACATTATGAAGATTTTTAGCATCATCATGGACCCAAAAATCCTAGTGGCCGAAACCCATAGGACTTGGGTCCTTGGTTTTTTTTTCATTCAACATCAAATCTCAAAAACCAACCAATATATCATGCTAAAAACATAAGGAACTATTATACCACAGGTGAGGGAGTCTTACCTTGGTTGATCTTGATTTTTAAACCTTAAAAGAGAAGGAAATTGTAAATCCTTTGGACACTTGAACTCCCTTGCCCTTGTATCCTTGGAAAACCTTTAGATCTTGGTGATGAGACGTTCTTGTGGAGCTTTTCCAAGGGAGAACCTCCCTTGTGGTGTTCGGCTAGAATGAGGAGGGAGGAGGAGAGAAAATGCAATTGATGGAAGGAAGAAGGTAACTCCCAAACCCCCTTCTTTATAACACATTAAGGAGGGTAAGTGAAGAGTCATGGAGTCTCTTCCTCTTCCCTTAAGCCTTAACCAAACTCCATTTCATTCCCTCATAACATTCCCTTGCTAGGTGAGTTGGTTAGAGCATGCATGGTTGTACAAGAGGTCCAGGTTCAATCCTTGGTCCATGCACCTTATTTTTATTTTATTTTTCCTTTTATTTTCTATTATTTTCCCCAAAATTCCAAAAATCCTCCAAAAATTCTCCCATAATTATGTTAATATTTCAAATTAAAACCCCTTTATATTTATATTAATTTTTACCTAAAATTCTCCAATAATTATGGTACTAGAAAGCCCATATAAGGCCCATTAGTGCCTAACTTCCCAATTTAAATATGAAATTTATGCTAAACTTACTCATAATCCTACTAATACTCCTAATTAAAATCCATTTATATTCATATTAACTTTTTGCTTAAAATCTACCAATAATCATGGTACTAGAAAGCCCATATAAGGCCCATTAGTACTTAGTTTCTCAATTTAAATGAGAAAATCATGGATTTCTAGGCTAAGGTTCTTACTAATATCTCTAGGTCCCTCGGAAAATTATCTAGACATGATCAATATTTTAAAGAAAATATTGAGAGAATTTTCTGGGTCGTTACACTAATAAGCTTTATCCAAGCAAGTTTCGCCAAGAAGAAATGACTTTAAACGAGCTCCCTTAAATAGAACTCGAGGCTGAAAGTGACCATTACCAGTCGAGCCCCTGGGGCAGTTGACTGGCCTTTCCTTAATTCGAATTTCCACAGCTAACCTTTCGAATTCTGGCGACACTAGTCGACTGCCCCTGGGACAGTTGACTGGTCCACTCCTAAACCTAGGGTTACCCTTCCCAAGTACATTTATCTCCGCACTCGAACCCTCCCGTCTTAGTTCCCGATTACAATCCCTCATCACTCGGACCCTCACGACCTAGTTGACTCTTCAAACAGCAGTCTCGATCTGTTGCCTTCATGCCCTCTTCATCTTTGGCTCCCGTCCCTCAGATGCGCACGCAAGCCCTCAGCTTGCCTCGAAGTCCATGCCCCTTGGCTCATCATCTCTACTCTAGCAGCCTTGATCTGCCGCCTTCAAGCCTTCTTCGACTTTGACCCTCATCTCCTCATCAGATACGCACACAAGCCCATGGCTTGCCTCCATGTCATCCTTCTCGTACACCTTGAAGTCTGTTTCCCTCGGCTCATCGTCTCTGCTTTGTCCATGGTCCCTCAGATGCGCACACAAGCCCACGGCTTGCCTCCATGCCACCCTTCACCGTACCTGAAGTCATCCAACCAAGTCTATGTGTACCTACAAACCTGCATACTCACATACACATATTAGACCAACAAACCCCAACTTAATCATATTGACACACACATCAAAACCCATGACCCTCACGATCATACTTGGGCCGATTGCCCCAACAAACACTGCTTCCAATGAAGACATTCAAGCGCTCTGCTCTAAATGCTCCGTGCTCAAGTCTCAAGCGCCAACGTCGACCCGCGGCTTCGATCTTCGAATCCTTCTCCGATCGTCGGTATTTTAAATTTGTCTGCTTAAATTAAATTCTGTATTTGTACTTCAACTTTGTAATACTTTTACAAAATATAGAATTGCCTAACATAAACGGTCAAGGACCATGGGCCATGGAGTAGGAGCTGATCTAGACTCCGAACCAAGTAAAAGAAAAGCATGTTAGCGTTGTCTGAATTTTTCATTGCGATTTACTCTTTTTATCCGAGAAAGTTTTATTGATATTCACCCCCCCCCCCCTCTAGGAAACAAGGCCATTGAATAGGAACTATGGTTTTTGAAAATATAAAACGATTTGTTGTGCATGTGTTATTTATTTTATTTTGTTTATATTTGTATTGTTCTTTAACCCTTTGTTGATGTGAACAATGAATAACAAAATCAAGAATCGCTATTCACCTCTTCTAGTGATGTCGCCCATTCCAACAACCTAAACCTCTTTTTCTAGTCATTTAAATCTCAATTGAACGAGAACCTTATCTGATCACCGAAAAAACATACAAGATGGAGTTATTTCAAAAACATCTATAGTTTTTACTTATCTGGTATCTAGTCTATCTGACCTACCAATCTTCAACCCTACTAGGTATTTAGTCTATTCGCCTACTAGGACTTCCTGACTTCAAACTTAGCTAGAGTTAACTCCTCCATGATTTCCACATTAGACAAATATTTAGTCACCTTTGATCTTCCTGGACTTTCCTTAAGTGTGTATGACTTTAGGTTAACAATGACATCCCATGACTTCAATATTACACAAAGTTAACTCCTCCTTGTTGGACTACTAATTAGCGATACGTGTCTAATCTTCTAGACCCACATGGACATATTACCAACTCCCTATTGGAACATAATCAACCATGACAAGAGGTTGATTGTACCAACAATCTATGTATTTTTCACAACTATCAAGCATATTGATCAAACATAATTTCTCTTAAATATATTTATCAAATATTAAAACTTTATTTAAATGTGGTCATTTTTGACTAGCGATCGATTACACCAATAATAGTTTGATAGGAGTTAATTTAGTCATGATAAGAGGCAAATTTTTGAAACTAGTAATTGTTCATGGGGATTAGCTTAGAGATTTTAACCGAGTTTTGCAAGAAATGAATCATCTATATACTTAGGATTAATTGACAAATTAGATGGCAACGTGAAATTTCTCTAACATCTTATTTTGGTTGACATAAAGAATTTTCATGAACATTTAGGTAACCTAAAATAAATTATATTATGAATATATTTTTTATACAAAATACGTTTTTTTACATAGTTTATTTAACTTACTATGTTTAAAATATAATAGTTTAAGTTATCCATATCACATAAATGTAACCTATGTTTCTATATATATAAATAGTAGCTCCAATTGACAAATCATTATTCAATACACTTTAGAAGTTAATCAACTTTGTGTTTCACATCCATCTTAATATTTAAACCATGATGGACACAAGGAAAATTAGCTTTGTTATCCTCCTCATGTTATCCATTATTATTATACCAATAATATCTAGAGAGCTTGCGCCTGCTTCAGCTCCTACTGAAATAGATTTGTTTGAATTACTATGTAAGTTATTATTATTTTTATACACATTGATTGTAAACATAAAATGCAATTGAATCAAAGAAGCTATGAGACTATGGAGGCATTGTAGATTTAGCGAAGAAACTTTTCATTATTGTTCATAAACAATATCTTAAAGTTTTTCAATAAACAATATTTTTTTTGTGTTCATGATTATCCAATTAAAAATAATAGATTACTTGTTTGTGTTTATTATTATGCAGTAATTCAGCTTGCAAAAATTGCAGAGAAAGGACAAGGCATATTTTCCCCCAAAAATTAGTTAATTGGAAATCGTAATGGGCATTGTTTTCTATGCTTGATCCCCCCTGGTGTATAATCGGGGAATGTATATATAAAAAATAATTATTTTTAATCATATATAATTGAGGTATGTATGAGAGCATATTCAAATTATGCGAGATAATATACACAATTTACAATATTAAATATTTAGCATATTAAAAACTAATATAAGTTTAATTGAAATATTAAAATTTAAAATAATTTATCACTTAAAATTTTTTGGAAATTTTATTAGTAAATTTATAAATACAAGAAACTACGTTATGTAGTAGTATATATATATATATATATATATATATATATATATATATATATATATATATATATATATATAATCTCTTATTTATATAGATGCACTATTTATTATCCTTTGATATTTTTTTATTTTAATCCATTATCAAAATAGAAATCACTCATAAAATTTTTACACGTAAAGGGTTATACTCTATCAATATATTAAAATTTAAACACTTAAAACATTAATGGATCACTTTAATTTGATTTAGCCATGATGCTCTCCAATATAGAATTATACATTATATTAAGGAACCAATATATATATATATATATATATATATATATATATATATATAATCTGGAAAGAAAATGGATAGCCCTACCCTTACTGTCAAATAAATTTAGAAAGAATAAATAGGTCTTGGGATGAGACTCTGACATCACGATTCGAAATCTAGTCTATAAATATTCATCGTGAGTATTCAAATCTTAATAGCATGAGAATCATTTTTGCTGCTTACCATCGCATAGAGTCATCAATTTGGTTTTGATTCATCGTATTGGCTTGCTCGATCCATTATACAATTTAAGTGGATTGGATTGAAATTTTATTAATCCATTTTAAGATGGGTCAAGACAGACTGACCCATAATTCTTCTAAAATTTAAAATTAAAATGGAAATTCAATGTACTCGTAGACTTGACCTACCTAATCCACCATTCAAACTTTAAAATTTCAATATATATATATATATATATATATATATATTCAAATTTAAATCCAAAGATCAACATACCAGATTATACATAAGTCTATTGAAAAGATAAATACCAGTGTCATGAAATAAATATGGAAATAACGAATGTGCGAAAATAAAGTAAAAGGAAAAAAAACTACAAAACACTCGACACTATGAGACTGATGATTGGATCCTCTCCTAGCTCCATGTAATTTATCTATTTGATACCTGAATCAGAATTAGATGGTAGAGCTGGTGAGTTTGAGCAGACTCTACGGGTATAATAGCGGTTAAATGCATGGCAAAATAATAAGTATAACAAGCAGAAAGAAACAACAATATACAGTCTCCAAAAATAGAATAACATTTAGGCATGTGTGAAACAGAATGATAGTGCAATGATAAAACATGCATGTATGTCAAACAAATGCATCAATCATAGCTCATATAAATGCAGCAAATACATGAAAATTCAAAATGCAATAAGTGCATATGATGCAATGACATGTGTCACCCCTGACACTAGTCAAACCGCCATCAGATCACATATGTGTGGTCAAGTGGGTAAGACTATGACAATTGTACGCACTCCAATTATTACCACTAGTATGAATGGTTGAGTGGATAGGATGTTGGGGAGCCAACTACTCCAAAAATCATAGGAAAAAGAGGGAGCCACTAACAACTCTGGTATCTCTCGAAAATAATGGTGAGGGTGTCAACTGCTTTCCTACAAATCCATCATCTACTGTTTATGAGTGTTCGAGTGTGGCTTAGTAGGACAGTTGCTCGCACTATAATAACTACCACTATGAGTGGTTGAGTGGGTAGAGCAACTAAATGACTGATGACGCGCCTAACCATATGGAAGTCAATACTCGTCAGCAATGCAACTATGCAGACATGGTCCATGATACTAAATATACAATTAACCAAGTGAACTATACAACGATACAATAAATACATACCAGAATCACTAAACATGCCACTAAACTACTGGGTAGGGTATCTCTAATGCCAACCAAACCCTAGTTGTGATTAATGATGATTTCTAAGTACTCGCGTACAAGCGGTATTTTATGGATCAAGAAGTCAATAGACTAGACTGTATGGTTATAAATTTGATTAACTCAAAGATCAAACAAAGAAAGTATCAACTAACAATATCAAAAACAAAGAATAAGGTAAAGCAGTCTTATTAAGAAACAAACAACCATGCATTTAAGATCAATAATCTATAAGATACAAAGGAGATGTATCCTCCTTATAATATTATCTACGTATCAGAGAGAACCTCCTCACAATCAACCGTATATATCCAATGTGAAAGTCCTCCACCAAGAACAACGTTTAGCTACTTATTCGGTTAATAAAATAGCTAGTCTAACTACTAAACATAATTAGGGTATACCCCTAATTCAACATCTATTTAAATAAGTAAATCCCCAATTAAAGATCGATGCATAGACACCCAATATCAAAACTACAACAACCCGAATACGCAAGGTAGCTCACGGTGACGTAAAGATCAACCCAAGCAGAGCATTAACAAGATCAAACCACAAACAAATCAATTTGAAACTCACCACAGAACTACCCATATTCTCAACTCACGGCAAGCCATAGTACAGGATCAAACCAACGAGAACCAAAACCAATCCACCAACACATTGCCCCAAATCCATCAAGCTACTGATCTAAAGCTCCAAACATGACTAAATAATGAACATAATCTAATTAAACTAACTCACGGTAGCAGGACAGTTAGATCAGTCATCCATGGCCAAACTCCACAATAAACCCATACAAATCCATCTATGATCTGGAAGGATCAAACCCAAAAACTGATTCACCACATTAACTACTACAGTTTCACAAACTAAAATCACAAATAGATCCGTAGTCGAAAAATCCAATGATCAAATAGTTCACACATCTAAGCACTAACTTAATAACCATTCTTATCTAATGTAACTCACAGCCAGCTCCCTTCATAAGACAACCAAAACCAAAATATCAACCACCCAAAGTAAAACCAACATTCACTTCCATAAAACATAACCTATCCGACTCAATCCAAACCACATATGAACTCAAAATCATTATTAGATGAAAACAAATCTTAACTAATGGAATGCACACAAGCTATCTCCCTTAGTTTACCTTCAAATTTCCCATTCATAACATCAACACAATCCTACCATGAATCATGGGTTCTCTACCCTAATAAGTCTAATTAGTTAAACCATATATGGATATATCAGATCAATTCCATCATACTTTGATAACCTTACATAACCTGTTGATTGTTGTCGATGGCTCATGCCTAAGGAGGTGGCTCATGGCCAGAGGGAGGGTCGACAATAGTGAAGGACTACCGAGGGTCTTCTAGTGGTCGTAGCCACATTCTATCGATGGTGAGACAAGGTGGTGACACCAAGAACTGGCGGACGACAATGATCTGTTGGGGCAATTGGCCCAAGGAAGATCGAAAAGATCATGGTTTTGATGTGTGTGTATCAATATGGTTAAGGTTAGGGTGTTATATTGTTTTGATATGTTTGAATAAATCTTGCAGGACTGGGTGAGTCACACGTGGAGGACACATCCGAGGGATGAGAGCCGAGGGAAGAAAACTCCAAGGGCAAGCCGGGAAGTCGACTTCGAAGGGTACACATGAAGGGTGGCATGGAGGCAAGCCGAGGGCTTGCGTGCGCATCTGAGGGATGATAGCCGGTGGAAGAGGACTTCAAGGGACAAGCCAAGGGAGCATACTTGAAGGCACACGTGAAAGAGGGTCGTCGGAGTGGGAAAGAGTGCTTATGTAAGCTGGGCTGTGGACTGGGAGAAAATCAGTCGACTGCCAGAACTTCCTGAGACATCAGTCGACTGCCCATGGGGCAGTCGATTGGTAACCCCGAAAAACTAGCCGTTGGCTAGCTACTTTGGTGGGACCAGTCGACTTCCCCAGGGGCAGTCGACTGGTATCGGGCTGGATGGTTTTTGGAGTCATCCTTTACTCTATTTAAAGGGTGACTTTTGGGCAAGACAAAGGCACAGTTCTTGAGGGTACCAGGGTGTTGTTTGTGCTAAAAGTCTCCAGCTCTTCCTCTCAATCGTAATTCCATCATGTAAAGAGGAAGAGGGCAACCTTGTGATGGTTTTCTCCACCTTGAAGGAGGTTTTTCATAGTGGAGCTTATGCGTGCATGTGGATCCTTGGATTAGTCACCTCTCTTAGGTGGATACCAAGTAAACAAAGGTGTTTTCATTGTTCTTATCATTTTTATTGGTTTTATTTGTGTTTGGCTAACAAGTTTTGTAGAGAAAATCTAAAGCAACTATTCACCCCCCCTCTAGTTGGGCGCCATGATCTAACTGTTGGGTTCTCCCGACACAAAATCATAAAAACGTAGCGGAAACAAGAACCCTCGAGTGATCCTTGTGAAAGAAGACTCGTAGAATGTTCATCTATCTAATTGATCTATCTATAGTGTATACCTTCGGAGCGTGCCCTTTGCTAATCCCGCTCGTCCAACGTGCGTCGGATCTCTTGCACGTTCAAATGTTCGTGCCTCTACTCGTATCCACACGGACACAATCTCTCAACTTCGAGAGAGCTACCTTAGTTGTGCTAGCAACTTGAGGTAGCTCGCAGAACACCAAGAACCCTACAGTAGGGTTTCGGCCAAAAGAGGAAGAAGAGGGAGGGAAGAAGAAAGGGAAGGAGTGGAAGAAGAAGAAGACCTCATCCAAAGTCACAAAGCTCTCTTTTATACTCATCCCATGAATATGAAGAGGTTTGTATCTCTTTGGCTTCCCAATAAAGAGCACATCTTTTCATGTGGCTCTTTATCATTTCCCATGCAAGAAAAGAATCTTTTCTTTTCCCTTCATTAAACACTTTAATGAATTTCCCTTTAATCCCGACCGGGCCTCTCGGGCTTTCGACAGGTCTCCCGACCAAGTCTACCGAGTGCCGAGCTCCCGAACCAGTCTACCGAGTGCCGAGCTCCCGACCCAGTCTGCCGAGCTCCGACCCAGTCTGCCGAGTGCCGACCCAGTCTGCCAGTGCCGACCCAGTCTGCTGAGTGCCGACCCAGTCTGCCGAGTGGATCTTCTGATCTGCCTTCCCGAGTTCCCAACTCGGGCTCGGACTCCCGAGTTCCCAACTCGGGCTCGGACTCCCCGAGTTCCTAACTCGGGCTCTCTAATTGACCTCCCGAGTCCCCAACTCGGGCTCAGGTCTCCCGAGTTCCCAACTCAGGCTCCCGAAGCATCATGTCCTTAGTGTGTGAACCAATAGGTTCTCGCGACGTTGGCAATGCGCCTAAACCCTTTAGACATATAAGCAATGAGCGGCATCTAGCATTGAATCATTGCTACCCAAGTAACAAGAAAAGTCGAGATCCGACTAAACCTCCGTGACTATGATAATGTATGACCTTGTCCTTCTATCCTTGATATCTAGATTGACCAATGAGGCATAGACTGTGTCATCCTCAATCAATCTTGTGTTTCTTGATCCCCGAGTAGACTCACTCAAACAAATGAGCTCAATATCTCATACTGACTCATTTGAGCATGGCCATGTGTTTTAGTAGTCCTACTCGATCAAGGGGCTTACAGATATCACTCCCGTCATATGGGAGGGATAGATCCCATCTACATCACTCACATCCCTCCGCATAATTCATTACATGCCTAGTGATTACCTTTATAGTCCACCCTGTTACGGGTGACATTTGACGATACCAAAGTACATAACTCCTTATGTAGGGAACCGTAGTGACTTTAGGTCTAAGGACTATTCATACCAATAGTCACATGAGAAAGTTTATGACACTCATATGACAATCTATGAAACTTTCTCATGGCGGGTCATTCAGTACACATTCTCCAATGTATACCTATGTGTCAACTTGATATCACTTATCCATGACTTGTGAGCTCAAGTCATCAGTTGACCTACATGCTAGTCTCCATGTATTAATATTGTCCCAGAATATTAATGCTTGACTAGGAATAATTTAGTGTAGTGTTCTCTACATTATCTCACTATTGATTCAACCAATCAATATAATGTAGATAAGAACCTACTACACAAAGACATTATTATACTTAGTCATTCGGCACAGAATACAAAGTATGTATAATAACCAAACATGTCTTTATTAATGATAGAATATGATACAAAATGTCTCTAGTCAATCATCACATAATTGGCTCTAGGGCTCCTACTAACACTAACAAGTGGTATCAGAGCAGGTTCGTTTCGGAAGAACTAACCATCGACCGGAGCATCAAAGAAAATGGCGTTTCAAGAGGGGTATAGCACCGCGCGGCCACCATTCTTCGTCGGCAATAATTTCACCTATTGGAAAGGTAGGATGGAGTACTATCTCATGAACGATATTGAAAATTGGTGTAGTATTATAGATGGTTATGATGCACCCGTAAATGAAAGAGGAGAGCCGCTACCAATGAGGAATTGGACAAAGGAGATGATGATGATGGCCAACGAAACGGTAAGTCAACTACATGGAATGGTCAAAGAAATAATCAACGAACTCAATGTCATTGGTGAGAAGGTTGAAAATAGAGATATTGTGAGATATGTACTCCAATCATTCCCTAAGACTACTTTGTGGGCATCAATGGTTGATGCCTACAAAGTTTCTAGGGATCTATCTACGATAAAATTAGATGATCTATTTTGTGAATTCGAGTTACATGAGCAATCTAGCATTTCTACTAAAGAGAAATGTGTAGCTATTGTTGTAGAAAAGGAAAGGAAGAAGAAAAAATAAAAGAAGAAGATCATCTATTCATCATCATCCGACTCGGAGGAATCTAGTACCTCCATGGATAGCGACCAAGAAGCCTACATGGTAATGAATATGCAAAAAGTTTTTAAAAGATTTTCTAACAAATCTCATGGTAGGAAAAGTTCAAGGAGTAAGAGCAAAGGAAAGGAAATTATTTGCTACAATTGTCATCAAGAGGGACATATGAAGAATGAATGCCCACAATTAAAGAAAAGAGAAGAAAAGAAGGAGGAGAAGAAGAAGGGTGAGAAGAAGAAATCAAGGGAAAAGAAAAGAATGTCACAAGTCTCAAAGCTACTTGGGATGATCCATCTTCATCGGAGGAAGAAGAAGATCATGCGTCATACTTCACATTAATGGGAGTGGACAACTTGGAGTCATTCGAAGATGAAAAGGAGTCAAGTGATGAGGAACAAGAGAGTTAAAGTGAAGGTGAAGGCTCATCATTAGAATTCGATGTCACGCCCCGAGACCATTGGAGCCGCTGATCTAATATAAAATCAGAAAGCATCTCTCCTGTTCGACGGACAATTTACACATACACACAACATACACAGCTTATAATTAGGCCTTAAGCCTCAAAATAGATATCTAATTTATGGAAAATGAAAATATCGCAATACCAAAAACCTGTAACACTCACTTGAGCTGCCCCAGGGCAGACGCGCAGCAAAACAACAAACACATAGTCCAATAGAGGACTCAAAAATACAATACCGCAAGAATAAATCCAATACAAGTCCACAGTAACAAAATGAATACAAAACATAGACAATGCTATCAAAAGAAAACAAAACCAGCGGGAGCACCCATCCAAATGGAGTTGTGGGGACCCGGGACCGGCAACTGGGCTCCTCTGGTGAGCTATCAACCTGAAAACAAAAATATTGTGACGGGTAGTTGTCCAAGTGGACTACGTGGGTATATAGAAAGATATGCATGGCTGAACAAAATAGCTGAGTATGCTATAAAAAAACAATAGGATACAGTCTCAACAGGAATATCAGAATATGCATAACTAAAAATACCACTGACAGTACGTACCAGAAATCAGTCTATCCAAAACATGCAAGTGCAAGGTCATCAAACCACACATAAGCATATCCTGTACATGCATGTCAAACAAGTGCAGTAAATAAATGCAGCAAACACAATTAAAATGCACAATGCATCATATGCACATGATGCATAGTCATGGTCAACCCTGACGCCAATCAAGCCACCGAGACAGGTGAAACTGTGTCGGCCGAGTGGGGAGAGCTGTGACACTGTATGCAACCTGCTTTCACTGCTCCTAAGTGAACGAGTGGAAAGGATGCTGGCGGGGGACCACCCCCTACCCCATGTATATATGAGGGAGCATCGCTCTCATCTCCTATGGTCTATGGGAAGAGATGGGGTCCCTGCCTGCTACTATGCTCCGAAACCTCTACCCATGAGGGGTCGATCGGAGCATAACAGAGCAAATGCACACACCCAACTGCATCCGCTAACCCATGAGTGGTCGTGTGTGCATATCATGCACCGGAAGATAATAGGCTCAACCACAAGGGAGTCGCTGATCGCCGGCATGCAATAGTGCAGGTATGGTGCATGACTCAAACACATGCAACCCCTACCAGGTCATCATACATAACTCAACATAACATGTACAGGTTGATCACAGGTATAATAACCTAACCATCACGTGTCTAGGTGCACATGAAAGTAATAATAGCAATCAAATCAATGTAATTATCAAATGACATGCCACAATAACACAATCAGTTCATATCTAGACACACGTGCAAGTATGACTAGACACAATCAATGCAACTATACAGTGGTCTACTATTCTACATCTACATACTCATGTCATACCCATGCTATACAGAATCAGATAACAAATAAACGAGATTGTATAGAAAGAAAATTTAGATAATATCCAACGTCAACCATAATGATAATGCAGGATAACAAAACGGTAGCAGATAAAGGTCAATATTAGCCTACTACATCAACAACAAATAGTCATGCATAAAGATAATGTGGATCTAAAGAAGACAAGCAAGAAGTACCCGCCTCAAAGTGTAGAAGTCTGTATTAAAGCAGAAAGAACCACCCGCCAATAATCCAAAAGCGATCAGTGTCCTGTATTAACGGACACAATTTTAGCTATCATAACAATTATCAAATAGCTAAACAAATCCCTAAACTATATCAGGGTTAACCGATTTACCGTAATCATATTAATTATTCCAAATTAGATGACTAGCTCAAATTTCCGCGATTGAGTTCAACTTAGGTTTAGTCTAAACCTAAACCAAGATCCAACCCAACCTAACATTAGAACCAAACCAACATCACAATACCATAGCCCTCCCTGACCCAACACACGGCTAAGGGAAAGACCATATCAAGATCACCAAGAGTATAAACTCACAGACCATGCTAATTCTCCATTAATTTAAAACTGATCAACCATTGAGCAGCCCTGCAAATGAAGCCCTATGATCCAAAGTCAATCAAAGGATTAAGAGAAATTCCTAGGATCAAACTCTCGATCAAAGATTTCTTCATCACAGAATAACACAGGATTAAAAACTCAAGATGTCTCATACAAAGCACAAAAACACCACCCAACCTCTTCACATACAAGGTGTCAACAGAAATGATAAATTGAACTTCCATGATTAAGCTTCAATCCTACCCGATTCTACTTAGAGGATTGCTACCACTCATCCAGAGACTATGCTACAAGAAGCTGTCAAGAACAGAGACCTAGCCATCAACTGATCTAAACACACAGATCAAACCAGCAATCCCTATTTCAAGCAAATGCCAAAGAGAAAACCAAAACAACTATCCTTACCTAACTGTCGCCGATCAAGAATCCAACCTCAGCCACGAGAGGATTAAGGGAGAGAAGAAGGATTAGCAATCTTTAGATCCAGGACTGATCTAACCATCCCCTTCTGCCATAGGAGTTCAATTCATCTTCAAGTCAACTCTCAGATTCCTATCCTGTCAAACAAGCCGAATGCAAGTTGAACACCAGGGATAGCATTGCAATCGCTACAAACCCACATCGCAGGAGTCGCTTCACATGATCTAAGAGGGAATGCTTACCTACCAAAAACAGACCATCCAATAGACAAATGGTCAGTCAACTACTAGGGAAAGCTTGCGCTCTAGAGAAATCCCTCTTCATCTTGCCAATTCGGAGCTCACAGGGAGGTGAGCTGGGCTACGGAAACCAAGAGACCGGCAGAGATAGACCTCTGTGATGATCTGCGTGGAAGGCGAGGAAGAAGATGAAGCTGCGGCTAGGGTTCGCTGGAGATGTAGACGACGACGAACGCGATGGTGGTGTTGCCTTCGATTGGCCAGAAGAGGTGTGCGAGTGAACATTGAGCCCTAACCGCCTCTTATTCGGGACATTTTGCATTTATGCCCAACCTTCATAGTTATTTCAAATAGCACCCCTAAATTTGAAAATTTTAGCAAACAACCCCCTTTAAGGTTTATTTTTAAATCATTTAAATCCCCTAACCATTGTCTAAGAGCTCGGAAATCCTAATACCCTTTTTCGAAAAATTTTCCCCGAGCGATGATAAAGTTTCGGATTTAACATCCTCCACCACTAATAAAAATTTGGTCTCCAAATTTCGTCATTGGGTACGGTATCCACCAACAACTAATACTAACAACACTTACCATATAAGTGCTGACGAGCATTAACCCTACATTCCTGGGTAAGGTAACAGCCTACCGAAACCAGTGGTCTCCCATATCCACTGGTTATTGGCCAAATCACTCCAACTAGTAAGGCACCCCTAGACTCCATGATCTAGCCGTAAGCACTTGCTAGACCTCAGTCAAAGGTATCCGTGACGACCACAAAAATGGAACTCTACTCATATCTATCACTATTTAACTGGAAATGCATGAATGACACATCATACCACGAAAAGTTGATCCCTCGGTCCGTGGTGCCTCCTCTCTAGTGGCAGCATATACTCGTCCCGTCACTGGCGGTGGAGGTGGGACTGTCGAATACTGCTATGGTTGTGGTGGTCGCACTGCCTGATACTGCTGTGGCTATGGTAGTGGAACTGGCGGATACTGTTGTGGCTTATACTGTGGCTGATATGGTGGACAATACTGATACGGAGGAGCAGTCTGATACTGAGACCCTGAGGTAGTAAAGAGTGACACTGCTGGAGTGCTGGAGGGCTC
>JAGFNQ010003893.1:67481-232540 GCA_024364735.1 Boesenbergia rotunda
TTTGAGAGGAGTGAAGTATGGGAGTTAGTTCCTAGACCCAATGATTGTACCATTGTCACCACAAGATAGGTCTTTGGAACAAGTTAGATGATCAAGGAAAAATTACTAGAAACAAGGCTAGGTTGGTAGCAAGGGAGTTTAATCAAGTTGAGGGTCTTGACTATGATGAGACATATAACCCCGTGGCTAGATTAGAGTCTATTAGATTTTTATTAGCATATGCCGCTCATATGGGTTTCACACTTCATCAAATGGTTGTGAAGACGACATTCCTTAATGGGGTCATTAAGGAAGAAGTATATGTAGAGCAACCACCCGGATTTGAAAACCCAAACTACCCTAGTCATGTCTTCAAACTAAGAAAAGCCTTGTATGGATTGAAACAAGCTCCTCGGGCTTGGTATGAATGACTTTCATCATTTTTAGTATCCAAGGGTTTTAGGAGAGGTACAATTGATCCACCTTTATTCCTAAAATCTAAGGATAAGGACATCTTTGTGGCCCAAGTTTATGTTGATGATATTATTTTTGGGTCAACAAATAGTGAATTTCTCCATGAGTTTATTAAATGTATGGAAAATGAGATTGAGATGAGTCTTGTGGGAGAATTGACTTTCTTTTTGGGATTACAAGTCAAACAAACAAATGAAGGGAATCATGTTTATCAAACCAAATATGCTAGGGAAATCATAAAGAAATTTGAATTAGAAAATGCTAAGGTAGTATCTACCCCTATAGGAACAATTGTCAAAATGGATAGTGATCTTGAAAGAAAAGTAGTAAACCCAAAACAATATAGGAGCATGATTGGTAGCTTATTGTACCTAACCGCTAGTAGACCGGATATATTATTTGCGGTAGGTATGTGTGCAAGGTATCAATCATCTGCCAAAGAGTCTCACCTAGTGGTAGTAAAGAGGATCTTAAGGTATATTAAGGGTACTCTTAATGTCGGTCTTTGGTATCCTAGGACTCCAAACATTGAACTATTTGGATACACCTACTCGGATTATGCGGGTTGTAAATTAGATAGGAAGAGTACTAGTGGAGGTTGTCAATTTATTGGGTCATATTTAGTTAGTTGGAGTAGTAGGAAGCAACCATGTGTTGCCTTATCAACAACCGAGGCTGAATATGTAGCAATGGGTGGCTATGTGTCTCAACTACTTTGGATCATGCATACCTTAGAGGATTATGAGCTTCATTACTCCAAGGTTAGGGTTTTATGTGACAATGTAAGTACTATTAATTTGTCTAAAAATTCGGTTCATCATTCTAGGACAAAACACATTGAAGTGAAGCATCACTTCATTAGGGATCATGTGGCAAGGGGTGACATAGAATTGCATTATGTTGAATCAAAGTCTAACCTTGCCGAGATATTTACCAAACCTATTCCCGAAGCAGAATTCACATCTTTAAGAAGGGGACTTGGTATGTGTTTTGTAGAAGTATAGGATGGGCCTTGGATTAAAACAATAGGAAGGTGGTGCATGATCCTTTAGGATGATACAAATGATTCACTTATGCTTACGGCATATTGATGGGTTATTAGATGTATCAAAAGTATTAAAAATAGACCAACTATGGGGAAAACAAATGTTTATTAATGGACATCTTGCCCAAAGATCATAGTTGAACATTTTAAACAATTTGAAAATATTTCTGTGTTTATTTGATATGCCATGATTTTGAAAAATGTATGATTTCAAAACTAGGTTGAAACTTTGGTACAATGTTAGAGTTTTTCAAGGAATTTGAATTTTTATCAAAAAGTCAAACATGTTTGAATTTTTCGTGAAGTAATATTTTCCCCTGTTAGAATATATCATATGAAATATGTTTGCAAATTTTCATAATTTTTGGAATTTTTTGGAATTTTTGGTGAGTTTCAAAATTTTGGCACAAAACTTGAAATTTCAGACTAAAGAATATCAGTCGATTGCCCCAGGAGCAGTCGACTGACATTTCTGATTTCAGGAAATTGGGGGTTTTTTCAGAAATGAAAACTTCTCCCATTTGATGCCATTGGTTAATATTGCTTCAGGCAATCCTTTTGATAGTGTCAAAGGGGGAGAATTGGGAGGTTTAAGTTAGGTTTGGAACTTAACTTGTGGTTAAACTTTGGTTATGATGAAAATTGAAAATGGGAGAGGGCATAGGTTAAGGAGGAGGTTACCTCTTGGTTTTTACTATGTCTTGTATTTTCAATTGTTGTTGTTTTTCCCTAACTTAAACATATTGTCACACATCAGAAAGGGGAGATTGTTGGGACAATCGACCCAAGTATGATCGGGAAGATCATGGTTTTGATGTGTGTGTGCCAATATGGTTAAGGTTAGGGTGATATATTGTTTTGATATGTATGAATAAGCCTTGCAGGAAATGATGAGTCACACGTGGAGGACACATCCGAGGGATGAGAGCCGAGGGAAGAAAACTCCAAGGGCAAACCGGGTAGTGGACTTCAAAGGGCACACGTGAAGGGTGGGATGGAGGTAAGCCGAGGGCTTGTATGCGCATCCGAGGGACGATAGCCGGTGGAAGAGGACTTCAAGGGGTAAGCCAAGAGAGTATACTTGAAGGCACGCGTGAAGGAGGGTCGTTGGAGTGGGGAGGAGTGCTTGTGTAAGCTGGGCAGTCAACTGGGAGGAAATCAGTCGACTGCCAGAACTTCCCGAGACATCAGTCGACTGCCCATGGGGCAGTCGACTGGTATCAGGCTGGATGGTTTTTTGAGTCATCCTTTACTCTATTTAAAGGGTGACTTTTGGGCAAGACAAAGGCACGGTTCTTGAGGGTACCAGGGTGTTGTTTGTGCTAAAAGTCTCCAGCTCTTCCTCTCAATCTTAATTCCATCTTGTAAAGAGGAAGTGGGCAACCTTGTGAAGGTTTTCTCCACCTTGATGGAGGTTTTTCATAGTGGAGCTTGTGCGTGCGTGTGGATCCTTGGATTAGTCACCTCTCTGAGGTGGATATCAAGTAATCAAAGGTGTTAGCATTGTTCTTATCATTTTTATTGGTTTTATTTGTGTTTGACTAATAAGTTTTGTAGAGAAAATCGAAAGCAACTATTCACCCCCCCCTAGTTGGGTGCCAAGATCTATCACGATCGGCCACAACCCTAGACAAGGAGGCGTGATTCATTTGTCACTCACGGTGGTGATGTAGACGCCAACCACGGTCCTTGCTCGTGTTGCCCCGGCGACGAAGGCAACTTCACTTGGTGGACATCGGGTGGATCGACATTGAAGCAAGAAGGAGAGGAAGAGGGGTTTGGGTGATAGCCTTAGTGATGGAAATGCAAGAGATCGAGGAGGAATTGGTGAGGATTCGAAACAGAACTTAAGTGGGGCATTTTGCGTTTAAACCCTCCTCTTTCTAGTATTTGCAACTTGCCCCCTCCCCCCACTTACAATTAGATTTCTTAAACATTTACATTTTCTTTCAGATTTAACATTCTCCCCCACTAACAAAAATCTGGTCCCCCAAATTTCCTACTTAAGTGCGGGCAATGAAGAATACCTTGTTTAATCAGTTCAAATACTGAAGAATACTACACGCACTAAGTGACCAAGCGAGTCTGTTAATCTTTGACGCACTCTATAGGTTATGGGTCCCCTACGCTTCTCTTGCGTCTACCCAATCACTAGTTGGCACACCAAGTTTAAAGATACAAGATTCACATTATTCTTCACATCGTTCAACCCAACAACATCCGTAGTTCTGATATATACAGTAGTTCCCGAATGAACCACGTTATCATACTCGATTTCTTCTCGAGAGTAGATCCTTATTACTGTAAGGGGCCCTATACACAACTTCACCACATATTTGTAAGAAATTAACCACATATTACTGTAGGTTATGTTGGATCGAGAGAAACGATAGAGGGGGGGGGGTGAATATCGTAAGTCGTTCGGATTAGAGTTAGAGAAATTACGCAGCGGAAGTAATAAACACAAAACGCGAACACAAGATCTTTTACTTGGTTCGGAGTCACGGTCGGCTCCTACTCCAAGGCCCACGGTCGTTGACCATTTACTGCGGGCAATTCTATATGTGCGCAAAACCAGTTTACAAAATGTATTACAAGAATAGTACAGTAAACTTAAAAGTAGCTCTTCGTTACCGACGCCCGGTGTAGATTGTATTTTCGGAGCAGAGGGACGTCGTCGGCGCTTGTATCTCGAGTCGGGAGGTTTCCGGAGCAGAGCGCGGGAGTAGAAGAGCGTGAATGTGTTCGAAAACTTGATTGTTCAAAGCCTTGGGGTCGAGGGCCTTTTTATAGCCCCTGGGGGCGCCCGGAACGTCGGGGGCGCCCCCACACGTGTCAACTGATCCGAGTTCCTCTCGGTCAGCTCTGATCCCTTCAAACTCGGGATCAGACTTTGACGGGGGCGCCCGGGACGCTGGGGATGCCCGGGTTGACCGAGTTGACTCTTATCCGTTGGCTTCTCGCTGGCTTCCGCTTCATTAGCTTGAGCTGGGGGCGCCCGGACCATCCGGGGCGCCCGGGAGCATGGGGGCGCCCGGGAGCACAGGGGCGCCCCGTCCATAAGCTGTCGAAGCGTACATTTGCTCTTCTTCTTTTTGTATTCACCTTGGGGGCGGCCGGGACACTCCGGGCGCCCTACTCAGCTTCTGCCTCACTCCTTTGAGGCTCTCTGAGCTGCAGACACTCGTTCCTTCGGTCCTGCATCCAGGGTTAGTCCAAAATAACATAGAGGAATAATATGTTAGATTTATACAACCTTAGCTATCTTGGTTCTGACTTTGGGTCTCCAAAATGGAGCCCTAGGTCGAATCGATGTCGACTATTCCCTCAACGGGGAACGCATCCTCACCTACTCCTCTCGGGAGAATTTACCTGATGCCAACCGGCTCCTCCGGTTGGACTTTTGCCTAGCAGTCCTTCGCCAGGTGCCTAGCTGTCCTTCGCCAGGTCTTCAGTACCAAGCTGTCCTTCGCCTGGTGCCTAGCAGTCCTTCGCTAGGTCTTTGTATCCTGGCATTCCTTCCTCAGGTGCCTAGCAGTCCTTCGCTAGGGCTTTGTATCCTGGCATTCCTTCGCCAGGTGCCTAGAAGTCCTTCTCTAGGACTGTTCCTGCATACTTGAGTAACATGTTAGATAAACATTATACCTTAACTTTTGAACCCTTTTGCCATTATCAAAACATAGGTTCGACTTGGGTGCTTTCTGCACCAACAATCTCCCCCTTTTTGATTTATGGCAACCCTGGTTCAAAAAGTTAAGTTAATCAGAACAAAATAAGATTTTGGATTCCTCCCCCTGGAAGGAATCTCTCCCTAGATTTTTCAAAAGTTCGTGGGGTTTTTGAAAATAAATTCTAAGTTTACAGATGGATTTAATTTTACTTAGAACAATTTTCAACAGAAACTTTAAAGACATATTTTCCAAAACAATTTTCGTTGTGCACTTTGGAAAATTTATACTTGTAGGAAAATTTAAGTTTAAATACTTAGACAAATTTGAAAACTTAAGTTTAAGTACTAAGAAAGATTTTGAAAACATAAGTCTGAGTACTTAGAAGAATTTTGAAAATTTAAGTTTGAGTACTTAGAAGAATTTTGAAAATTTTAAGTTTGAAGTACTTAGAAAAATTTTGAAAATTTTAAGTTTAAAGTACTTAGAAAATTTTTTGAAAATTTAAGTTTAAAGTACTTAGAAAACTTTTTGAAAATTTAAGTTTAAAGTACTTAGAAAAGATTTTAATAATTTATGTTTAAAGTACTTAGAAAAAAATTTGAAAATTAAAGTTTAAAGTACTAAGAAAGTTTTGAAAATTTAAGTTTAAAGTACTAAGAAAGTTTTGAAAATTTAAGTTTAAAGTACTAAGAAAAACTTAGTACTTTTGAAAATGACTTAAGTTCTTTTTGAATAAAGGATAGAGTTTGAAATTTTGGATTTAGAAAAAAAAACAATTTTAAAAAATCTCTCCTTTCGTATCTCTCCCCCTTTGCCATATATCAAAAACAAGGCAGTATAGCAGAAAAAGGATAATTAACTTGCATAAAAGCAAATAATAAATTGCATAATTTGCTGTACTGAACCAATTCAGGATTTGAACTTAACCAAATCAGTTTCAATTTTCTCTTTTAGGATCCTGTCTAACCCAATTAGCTACTTACTAACTGCTATTAAACAGTAATTTTCACTGGGGTTAGTCAAGTTAAGTGTTCTGTTCAAGTTAGATTTCTAAACTTGACACTTAACTTGATTACTGTGTAAGTTGTATTTAGTGCCCCAATTACTGCAGATGCACATACTTAAAGCATCTTGAATTAAGGCAAAGACCTAAGCATCTCAACCCATTCTAGGTTATCAATCAAAAGTACCCTAAGGTGCTTGTGAGATGCTGGCTTCTAAATCTATAGGTGCATGCAGTTCTAGGGTTAGGGCCTAGGCTAAGTCCATTTGCGAAAAAACCCTAGTTTTGAAGGGGATAGTTTTTAAAATAAAACTAAGTCGAAAAATTTATTTCTTTTTAAAACTTTTCAAAATTAAGTAAAAGCTGATTTTGAAAGCATTTTAAAAACTACTTTTAAAAACTGATTTTGAAATGAGTAAAGTAGTAAGAAAACCAAGAGTAGACTTAACCTATTCTACCAAGCATAATCCTAACTGCCTTCTTAGTGAGCTGAACTCAGACTCAGGTAGGGGTTTGGTGAATATGTCAGCTAAGTTAGATTTAGAGTCTACATGCTTAAGGACTATCTCACCCCTGGCTACATGATCTCTTACAAAGTGGTGTTTAACTTCTATGTGTTTAGTTCTGGAATGTTGGATTGGGTTCTTAGTTAGATTAATTGAGCTTATATTGTCAATGAATACCTAAGTTTGGGTGTAGTTGAGTTGGAAGTCCTTAAGAGTGTGCATCATCCATAAAAGTTGTGCTACACATTCTCCTAAGGCAACATATTCAGCTTCAGTTGTGGATAGGGCTACACAGTGTTGTTTTATGCTGCACCAACTTACTAGACTATTTCCTAACAGTTGTCAGCTTCCACTTGTGCTTTTTCTATCTAATTTACAATCAGCATAGTCAGAATCCGAGTATCCTGACAAATCAAAGGTTGAGGTCCTAGGATACCAAATCCCTACATTTAGGGTGCCCTTAACATATCTTAGTATTCTTTTTAGGGCTGCTAAGTGCGTTTCCTTAGCACAGGTTTGGTATCTAGCGCACATCCCTACGGCAAAAAGAATATTAGGTCTGCTGGCTGTAAGGTACAGTAGACTTCCTAGCATACTTCTATAGAGTTTAAGGTCTACTGGTTTATCATCAGGGTCCCTATCTATTTTTATAATAGTGGTCATAGGGGTACTTATGCTTTTAGAGTTATCCATTTTAAATTTCTTTATTAACTCTTTAGCATATTTGGATTGATGAACATAGTTTCCATCCCTAGTTTGTTTAATTTGTAATCCTAGAAAAATATTGAGCTCACCAACTAAGCTCATTTCAAATTCATTTTCCATTATTTTAACAAATTCTTTTAGAAAGTTTGAGTTGGTGGACCCAAAGATTATATCATCTACGTAGATTTAGGCAATAAATATATCTTTTCCTAAGGTCTTAATAAATAGGGTTTAGTCAATTGACCTTGTTTAAATTCTTTAGAAGTTAGGTAGGTTGACAGACGTTCATACCAGGCCCTAAGTGCTTGTTTTAGTCCATAAAGTGCTTTAGTAAGTTTGTAAACATGGTCAGGTCTTTCTAAGTCTTCAAACCCAGGGGGTTGTCCTACATAAACTTCTTCTTTAATGAATCCATTTAGAAAGGCTGACTTTACATACATTTGGTATGGCTTAAATCCTTTATGGGATGCAAAGGCAAATAACATCCTAATAGACTCAAGTCTAGCTACTGGGGCATATGCTTAGTCTGTAACGACCCGGAAAATTCTCTTAATATTTTCTTAAAATATTAAGCATGTTTAAATAATTTTCCAAGGGACCTAGAAATATTAAGGAGAACTTTGGCCTAGAAAATCCATGTTTTCTCATTTAAATTTAGAAAACTAAGTACCAATGAGCTTTAAATGGGCACCAAAAATGGATATTAATTAGGTAAAATTAATATAAATTAGGTAAAATTAATATAAATATGAAAGAATTTTATTTAAGAATATTGGCATAATTATGGGGGATTTTCGGAATTTAGGGAATAAAAATAATAATAATAAAAAAAAGCGGGCGTTACAGGTTGGTATCAGAGCAGTAACCATCTCACTACACACACATCAAGCCCTCTTCCTGCCGCTTCCAAGTAAGTACCTCTTTACATATCTTATGATAGGAAGATGTTTTATGATTTTAAGGTATGCCAGTATGAATGATATTTATCATGAAATGTACGTTACGATATGTAACGATGAAGGATACTTTATCTTATTTTAGGAATTAAATATTTAGAATAATATAGGGGTAGAAAAGAAACTGATATTGACCATACTTGTCTTTATGAAGAAAAGTATGGCTAGAAGACAGAGTAACCGACTTAACGAGACTACTTCATCACCTGACCTGATGCTCAATATACCTTATATTATAACCTATTTTAGGTCACATCATAAGACAATCATGTATAAGTATCCTACCTTATAAATTGGGTCTAAGTTAGTCATAATACAACTAGTCATAAGTGTGACTCAACCTTATGTTCATAAACAGGGTAGTAATTGAGCGCCATCGTAATATTAGTAATTAAGATGAACCTAGTATTAACATAATGTTATATAACCTGTACAGTATATTAGTTCTCAATCATATAACATAATTATATTATATCATATAAAGCAAATGGTAATAATATGAGAGGGTGTACTAATATCAGATTATTATAAATATAATTATAATTCCTTATCATATAAGTATTGTCATAATTCACCTATCATATAGGTTCTCAATATAAGCCTACATACAGGTTGACATGTATCATCTCAACCTATAAGTTATTACCTATACATATTATTCCATAAGCAATTATAGGTATTATACCTATAATTTATGTGATAAGTAATTATAATTTATGATATTATGTATAACCTATAATATAGTCTCATGTAGGGAATTATATGATAGCCTACATACGTAAGATTATAACACTCTCACCTATGTTAGCGTATAGTATTAGTACCATTATACTAACAATTAATGGTATAAGTCATACGGTATAACCTAAAATGATGCGCATAGGGTAGTGTCCTAATTATATTAACACATATTATAGATTATGTGTCCACTATATTTTCATACTAATTATAAATATTAGTATTATCAACTATGTTTCACTATTATCTTATATATAATATATAAGATTACCTTAAGTTATGTTATGGTAATATAATACATATGATCCCACTTATCATATAATAACCATTAACTAATATAATTCATAGCTCATGTTGTGAACTAATATTTCGGAACCATACTATTATTATGTTTACCCATAATTATAATAAGTATATAATTATGATATATGCATATAATTACATCATAGGGCTATTAATGACACTAGCTCAATTATGACAATCATGTATGCCACTTATATCATCAAGGATATAAGCAATTAAGAAGCCGCGAATAAAGTACACATAATAATGTTAGTAATATTATCGGTTCCTTGAGTGGAAGAATTTTCCCTTATTCGATGCGCCCGGGATCCACCAAAATGTATCAAGACCTGAAGGAGAAATTCTGGTGGTCCGACATGAAGAGAGGGGGCGCAGCATGTTGGTACATGCCTAACCTGCCAGCAAGTAAAGGCAGAACATCAACGACCCGGAAGAGTTTTGCCGATGTCTGGCGTAGACCCTTGGAGTTTAATGTTGGAGATTGAGTATTTCTCAAAGTGGCTCCTATGAAGGGAATGACCAGATTTGGGAAGAAAGGAAAACTAAGTCCGCGCTATGTGGGGTCATACCTGATTCTGAAAAGAGTCGGTAAGGTGGCATATGAGCGGGAGCTGCCTCCAGAGATGTCAGCTATCCATAACGTATTCCATGTGTCCCTGCTGAAAAAGTGTATCCCAAATATGGACCAAGTGATCGAGCCACAGACGGTGCAAGTGCAAGAGGACATAAGCTATGAGAGCAGACCCATCCAGATTTTGGATAGGGAAATCAAGAAGCTGAGGAGTAAGGAAGTGCCCTTAGTCAAGGTCCTATGGCAAAGTCAACGGTTCGAAGAAGCTACCTGGGAGCGCGAGGACGAGATGAGGCGCAAGTACCCGGAGTTATTCTAAGTTCGAGGACGAACTTTCATGAGGTATGGGGGATTGTAACGACCCGGAAAATTCTCTTAATATTTTCTTAAAATATTAAGCATGTTTAAATAATTTTCCAAGGGACCTAGAAATATTAAGGAGAACTTTGGCCTAGAAAATCCATGTTTTCTCATTTAAATTGAGAAAACTAAGTACCAATGAGCTTTAAATGGGCTCCAAAAATGGATATTAATTAGGTAAAATTAATATAAATTATGTAAAATTAATATAAATATGAAAGAATTTTATTTAAGAATATTGGCATAATTATGGGGGATTTTAGGGGGGATTTTCGAAATTTAGGGAATAAAAATAATAAAATAAATGAAATAAAAATAAAATAAAAATAAAGGTGCATCGGCCAAGGATTGAACCTTGGACCTCTTGTACAACCATGATTGCTTTAACCAACTCACCTAGCAAAGAATTCTTATGAGTAAATGAAGTAGAGGGAGGTTAAGAAGTAGAAGGAGATGAATGGTCATGGAGAGACTCTTCATTTGCCTCTTTAAAGGAGCTATAAAGAGGGGGTTTGGGGGGTTACTTCTCTTCATCATCAAGTGCATTTGCTCCCCTCCTCCCTCCTCATTCTAGCCGAAACTCTAAGGAAGAGTTCTCCCTTGGAAAAGCTTCCACCAAGGCTCCATCACCCAAGATCTAAAGTTCTTACAAGGATCCAAGGACTAGGTGTGGTCAAGAGACATCAAGTCTTCTTCCTTCTCTCCATCCAAGGTCAAAAATTTAGAAACCCCAAGGTAAGACTCCCTCACCTGTGGTATAATAGTTCCCTCTGATTTTTATGATTTTTAGTATGATATAGTGGTTGGATTTCGAATTAGATATTGAAAGGAAAGAAAACCAAGACCCTCATGTTTAAGGGTTTCGGCCACCTTGATTTTTAGGTCTATAAATATGCTAAAAATCTGTATAATGCTATTTAATGTTCCCTGATGATTTTTAGAGGTTAAGTATAATTTTTGGGAATTTTTGGAGTACCCTAAGACACCTTAAGGTTTCAGACAACATGAAAGGAACCAAACTAAGAACCCTAAGTTTAAGGGTTTCGGACACCATGATTTATAGGTCTATAAATATGCTAAAAATATGTATAATGCTATTTAATGTTTCCTGATGATGTTTAGAGGTTAAGTATAATTTTTGGGAATTTTTGGAGTAACCTAAGACACCTTAAGGTTTCGGACAACATGAAAGGAACCAAACTAAGAACCCTAAGTTTAAGGGTTTTGGCCACCATGATTTATAGGTCTATAAATATGCTAAAAATCTGTATAATGCTATTTAATGTTCCCTGATGATGTTTAGAGGTTAAGTATAATTTTTTGGAATTTTTTGAGTAACTAAGACACCTTAAGGTTTCGGCCAACATGAAAGAAGCAAAACCAAGACCCCTAGGATTGAGGGTTTCGGCCACCATGATTTTAAAGTCTATAATCATTCCAAAAATATTTATAATGTTATTTAATGTTCCCTTATGATGTTTAGAGGTTAATTATAATTTCTGGGAATTTTTGGAGTATCCTAGGACACCCTAGGGTTTCGGCCAACATGAAAGAAACAAATCAACACCCTAGAGACCCTATGGGATTCGGCCACCATGGTTTCGGGTTCAAAAATGATGCTAAAAATCTTGATAATGTTGTATAATGTTCTCTTATGAGGTTTAGGAATTAAATATAATTTTTAGGAATATTTGGGGCACCCTAGGATACCCTAGGGTTTCGGCCAACAACAAGACCTCATGGGTGGTGTTGGGTCTAAAACCCCAAGCATGTGTTTGATGTATTAACATGATATAAGAGAGATGGAGGGTGTTTATGTGAATGTTTCACATAGCTTTGAGACCCTATAGGTTTCGGCCAGGTACCCTAATAGGGTGGGAAGTTAGGACTTATTTCAAGTAAGGGCCCCAATGGCCCTATGGTAAGGTATGGTTGATGTTTAAGCAATTGATTTGGGGTTTTAATGGAATTTTTCCATACCCCCATGGCCTTGAAGTTTTGGTCGAGAGCAAGTTTAGGGTTAAAGGATTAGGGTTGGGGCTTAAGTAGGGAACCAAAGGGGTTCCTATGGCCTAGTATATGTGTATGAGTTACCAAGATATATGTTTAAGTAAGATGGAAGAAGTTCTATGTTAACCAAACCTTTAGTTTGTATGTCATGAATTATAGGATAAGTCATAGATGTTTAGACATGTACCATGATTTGTGAATAATATGTAAGTATGCCATGTCTTATGAATGATGAATGATATGCCATGAATGATGAATGATATGTCATGTTTATGAATGATATGCCATGTTTATGAAGGATATGCCATGTTTTATGAATAAGATGTAAGTATGCCATGTTTTATGAATGAGGTTAAAGTCCATGCCTTTAGGGCATAATGATGATGTTAAGTATGATGAATGAATGATGATGAATGACAAGTATGATGAATGAATGATGATGAATGACAAGTATGATGAATGAAAAATGATGCTTATGTCTTTAAGGCATAAATATGCTAAACGGCACGGTCGATGGTTGACGGTACGACGGTCGAAAGGACCGGTAAATGGGCCGGTAGACGGGCCGAGCCGTAACAAGTATGCTATGTTAAGTATGCCATGAATGTCTCATGAATGATGAAGCATGTAAAGTATTTTATTTTATAAATGGGCTTGTACCGGACCGAAGTATGGGTCCAAGGGATGGGCACCTTAAGAACGCCCCGGTTCTGGACTACCGACTATGCTGTCCACGGTTCTGGCACTACCGAAGCTGTGCAACAGGGATGGACACCTTAAGAACGCCTTGGTTCGGGGACTACCGACTATGCTGTCCTTACCCTAGTAGGTCGAGGCTAGCTACCTCGTATTTACTTAGGGATGCGCGCTTATGATGTATGTATGTGGTACAAGCCAGGGCCCCAATGATATGATGAATATGTTTAAGCATTTAAAAGTATGTTTTTAAAGATTAAGCATCCTTATATATATATATATATATATGCATTTGCCACATGCATCCATCCATGTTATGCATTATGTTATGAAAAGTATGTTTATGAAAGGTATGCTTATGAAGGTATGGTTATGCCATGATTTATTTATGATTATGCCATGATTTATTTATGTTTATGCCATGATTTATTTATATTTATGCCATGATGTAATTATGTTTATGCCATGATTTATTTATGTTTATGACATGATATAATTATGTTTATGCCATGATTTATTTATGTTTATGCCATGATGTAATTATGTTTATGCCATGATTTATTTATGTTTATGTCATGATGTAATTATGTTTATGCCATGATTTATTTATGTTTATGCCATGATGTAATTATGTTTATGCCATGATTTATTTATGTTTATGCCATGATGTAATTATGTTTATGCCATGATTTATTTGTGTTTATGCCATGATGTAATTATGTTTATGCCATGATTTATTTATGTTTATGCCATGATGTAATTATGTTTATGCCATGATTTATTTATGTTTATGCCATGATGTAATTATGTTTATGCCGTGCTTTATTTATGTTTATGTCATGATGTAATTATGTTTATGCCATGATTTATTTATGTTTATGCCATGATGTAATTATGTTTATGCCATGATTTATTTATGTTTATGCCATGATGTAATTATGTTTATGCCATGATTTATTTATGTTTATGCCATGATGTAATTATGTTTATGCCATGATTTATTTATGTTTATGCCATGATGTAATTATGTTTATGCCATGATTTATTTGTGTTTATGCCATGATGTAATTATGTTTATGCCATGATTCATTTATGTTTATGGCATGATTTAATTATGTTATGCTAAGTTAGAATGCCATGATTTTATTTATGTTTATGCTAAGTTAGAATGCCATGATATTTTGCTAGTTTAGGATACCATGATTTAATTATGTTTATGTTAAGTGAGATTGCCATGATTTTATTTATATTCATGCTAGTTAGGGTGCCATGATTTAATCATGTTTATGCTAAGTTAGAATGCCATGATCTTATTTATGCCCATGTTAATTTTGAAGCCATGATTTAAGTAGGTTTGTGCTAAGATAGAATGCCATGATTTTATTTAGGTTCATGCTAAGAATGGTTGTGAGGTTATGTTTATTATGTTATGTCTATGCCAAGTATTATGTCATGCTATGAATGTTTACGATGTTGATGTCTATGTCAAGTATTATGCTATGCCATGAATGTCTTATGGTTATGTTTATGTCATGCTATGAATGTGATGAAGCTATGGCTATGTCATGATGAAAGTATGCTATGTGATGATAAGGCTTATGTTCTAAGTAAAGCACTAAGTATGCTAATGTTTCATATGCTCATGATAATTGATGAATGGTTTTAGTGAGTAGGAAAGAGTCTTACTAAGCCTGTGTGCTTATAGTCTTATTTTCCTTATACCGCAGATCATGCAAGGGGACAGTAAGGAAGCAGCAGGAGGGCGTCAAAGAATGTGTGTGATAGTGACTTGGCCAAGAGACCATATGTTTGCTGGTCTTATGATAGAACCTTACCTTTACTATTAAGTACTTGAATATGACTCTATGACATGATGCTAAAGTATGACATGATGCTAAGTATGACATGATGCTAAAATATGACATGATGCTAAGTATGATATGATGCTAAGTATAAAGTTAATACGTCAAGTTCCCATGTTATGATGCTAGGAATGGTAGTAAGTGCATGTAGGTGTAAGTTTAAAGGTTTCCGCTGCATTATGATGTCTACATGCCCTAAGTATGTATGTTAACGTAACGCCGCTTTATGAAAAAAAAAAGCGGGCGTTACATAGTCGTAATCTGTAACGACCCAGAAAATTCTCTCAATATTTTCTTCAAAATATTGATCATGTCTAGATAATTTTCCGAGGGACCTAGAGATATTAGTACGAACCTTAGCCTAGAAATCCATGATTTTTCTCATGTAAATTGAGAAACTAAGTACTAATGGGCCTTATATGGGCTTTTCTAGTACCATGAATATTAGTGGATTTTAGGTAGAATTTAATATAAATATAAATAGATTTTAATTAGGAATATTAGTATGATTATGGATGAGTTTTAGCATGGTTCCCTATTTAAATTGGAAAATAGGCACTAATGGGCCTTATATGGGCTTTCTAGTACCATGATTATTGGTGAATTTTAGGTAAAAATTTATAGAAATATAAAGGGATTTTAATGAGAAATATTAACATAATTATGGGAGAATTTTTAGAGGATTTTCGGAATTTTGGGAAAAATAATAGAAATTAAAAGGAAAAATAAAATAAAAATAAGGTGCATAGACCAAGGATTGAACCTTGAACCTCTTGTACAACCATGCATGCTCTAACCAACTCACCTAGCAAGGGAATGTTATGAGGGAATGAAATGGAGTTTGGTTAACGCTTAAGGGAAGATGAAAAGACACCATGACTCTTTACTTACCCTCCTTAATGTGTTATAAAGAGGGGGAATGAGAGTTTCTTTCTTCCTCCTTCTTCATCCTAGCCGAAACCCCATGAGGGGATTCTCCCTTGGAAAAAGTTCCACCAAGGCTTCATCTCCAAGATCTAAGGTTTTCACAAGAGTACAAGGGCTAAGGGTGGTCAAGAGGGAACAAGACTTCCATCCTTCTCTCAAATCTAAGGTTTATAATCAAGATCAACCAAGGTAAGACTCCCTCACCTGTGGTATAATGGCTTTTCTTGAGGATTAACATGATATGAAAGTTTTGTATGTGATGTTTATGTTGGAAAACCAAAGGAAACCCATGAACCTAACCTTATAGGTTTCGGCCACCATGGGTTCTTGGTCTATAATGATGATAAAAATCTAAATCATGTTGTCTAAGGTGCTCTTATGATGTTTAGAGATTAAATATAATTTTTGAGAATTTTTGGGGTACCCTAGGACCCCCTAAAGTTTCGGCCAACTTCAAGAACCCTTGGGTAGGGTTGGGTCTAAAACATCAAGTATGTGTCTTATGTATTATCATGATATAAGGGAGATGGAGGATGATTATGTGAATTTTCACATGGCCTAGAGACCCTATGAGTTTCGGCCAAGATGTGCTAATAGGGTAAAAGTTAGGACTTATTTCAAGTAAGGGCCCCAATGGCCCCTATGGTAAGGTATGGTTGATGTTTATGATTGATTGGGGATTTTAATGGAATTATTCCATACCCCCATGGCTTGATAGGGTTTGGCCAGCCCTAGGAAGGAGGGCCAAAGGTTAGGGTTAACCCTAATCAAGAGCCCCAATGGCTTCCTATGGTCTCATATATGATGTATGATTGTTCCTTTACCTTATGCTATCTTACATGTTTATGGAATTGATGAATCTCCTCCCTATAGGGTTCGGCCCAGCCATGTATCTAGGCTTTGGGGTGGAGTTAGGGTTCAAAGAATGATTGTTTATGTTTACCATGAAGTGTATATACATATATGTAGGTTCAAGCATGTGGTAGAAATCATGTTACCTATAACCCTAACCTCAAGCACATTGTTTTATGTTTGTATGATTATGATTTGGATGCCATGGTTAATAGGGTTATTTATCAATGTCTTATGTTTTATGCCATGCACTTGGATGGTAGGTAGCATGTTTATGGAAGTCCTACCTATGTATGCTTATGTTATGTAGAGAACCATGCAATGTTATATGCTCATGTTATGTTAAGAACCATGCTATGTTATTGTGTATCTTCATGATAAGAATGATGCCATGATAAGTATGTTATGTTTATGTTCATGATAAGAATGATGCCATGATAAGTATGTTATGTTTATGTTCATGATGAGAATGATGCTATGACAAGTATGTTATGTTCATGTTCATGATAAGAATGATGCCATGATAAGTATGTTATGTTTATATTCATGATAAGAATGAGGCCATGATAAGTATGTTATGATTATGTTCATGATAAGAATGATGTATGTCATGTTTTATGAATAATGATGCCTGCCTTGTTTTATGAAAGAAGATGCATGCCATGTTATGAATGAAAGATGATGCTTATGTCTTTAAGGCATAAATATGCTAAACGGCACGGTCGATGGTCGACGGTACGACGGTCGTGAGGACCAATAAATGGGCCGGTAGACGGGTCGAGCCGTAACGATTTATGTTATGTTAAAGATGCCATGAATGTCTTATGAATGATGAAGCATGTAAAGTATTTTACTTTATGAATGGGCTTGTACCGGACCGAAGTATGGGTCCAAGGGATGGGCACCTTAAGAACGCCCCGGTTCTGGACTACCGACTATGCTGTCCACGGTTCTGGCACTACCGAAGCTGTGCAACAGGGATGGGCACCTTAAGAACGCCTCGGTTCGGGGACTACCGACTATGCTGTCCTTACCCTAGTAGGTCGAGGCTAGCTACCTCGTATTTACATAGGGATGCGCGCTTATGATGTATGTATGGGGTACAAGCCAGGGCCCAATGATATGATGATTATGATTAAGCATTTAAAAGTATGTTTTTAAAAGTTAAGCATCCTTATGTATATGCATTCCACTCATGCATTCATTCATGTTATGCATTATGCTATGCTAATAAGATTTTATGCTTACGCTTCATGTTAAGAAAGATGCATGAGATTAAATGATCTATGTCATGATTATGTTAAGAAGATGTTCACATGCTATGATAGGAAGTATGTCTATGTTTAGGCCATACAAGTTGGTTTACACCTTATAGACATGTTTATACCATGTAGTATGCCATGTCAAGAATGCTTAGAATGTTTACTATGTTTATGTTTATGCCATGTATTATGCCATGCTTAGAATGTTTACTATGTTTATGTTTATGCCATGTATCATGCCATGCTTAAGAATGTTTACTATGTTTATGTTTATGCCATGTATCATGCCATGCTTAAGAATGTTTACTATGTTTATGTTTATGCCATGTATCATGCCATGCTTAGAATGTTTACTATGTTTATGTTTATGCCATGTATCATGCCATGCTTAGAATGTTTACTATGTTTATGTTTATGCCATGTATTATGCCATGCTTAAGAATGTTCACTTATGTTTATGTTCATGCCATGCTATGTATTTGATAAGTGATCCAAGATGTTATGTTCTAAGTAGAGCACCAAGTATGTTAATGATTCATGTGCTCATTATGAGATGATGAATGGATTTTGTGAGTAGGAAAGAGTCTTACTAAGCCTGTGTGCTTATAGTCTTATTTCCTTATACCGCAGATCATTCAAGGGGACAATGATGGAAGTAGCAGGAGGGCAAGAACGCATGTGTGTGGTAGTGACTTGGCCCAGGAAACCATATGTTGACCGTTTATGTTAGAACCTTACTTTGGTTACTTATATGCTTGAATAATGACTTATGGAACTCTATGATCTGATGTTAAGTATGATATGATGTGATGCTTAAGTTTGAAGTCAATATGTCAAGGTTCCCATGTCATTATGTTAAGAATGTTAGTTGGGCATGTATAAGTTAAACTTATTCCGCTGCCCTATGATGTCTACATGCCCTAAGGATGTTAACGTAACGCCGCTTTAGAGTAAAAAAAGCGTGGGTGTTACAGGTTGGTATCAGAGCGGTTACCATCTCACTACACACACATCAAGCCCTCTTCCTGCCGCTTCCAAGTAAGTACCTCTTTACATATCTTATAGTAGTAAGATGTTTTATGGTTTTAAGATATGCAAGTATGATCGATGTTTATGATGAAATGTACTTTAGGATATGTAACTATAAACGATACTTTACTTTAATTTTTTTTGTTGTATGAAACCAAATACTTTCGAGATTGATATATGGGTAGGAATAGCAATCACTTATAGTAGCCTTACTTGTAGATTATATGTGAGTGATAGAGAGCGAGGGTGACCCGTAGAGATTTAACTTAAGTAGCTATAGTCAGGTGGAATAAATATAGTAAATGATTGAGTGGTGGCAAAACGGAGTAAATCGGAAAAGTAGAGCAAGTAGCTGTGAGAGGAGGAAGGTGTAAAGTAATGAGGACATTATCTGTATGAGTGTCATGACTGGTTGGAATTAAGAAAAGTGGTGGACCAAAGCAAGTTTGTACTGCTGATAAAAGGTGTATGCTAATATTTAGTGATGAGCATAGAAGTGAAGAAATGATGGTGCTTTATTAGGGGAGACTTATTAACTGTAGTATTAAGGGAGTAGAGTATTTGGTATAGGTATTCTAAGAGATTGTAGTGGTTATGAAATGAAGATTTAGTGATGTATATCTATTAGGAATAGATTAATGTGTTAAGTTATTTGAATTTTCAAGCAGATATATATATAGTAGTAGCCATAGGGTAATATTCTTGATACAGGAAAGAAAGAGAGTAAGAACTAGATATGCAAAAGAAGGCGTGATGGAGATCAGCGAATAGGACCCTAGCTGTAACTCTGTATGAAGGAACCAGAGGTTAGTGTTATCAAAGGCAAGAATGTAGTAAGAGCTTCTTTTCCAGCAAACTTACTAGGTGAAACGATCTAATAAGGTATAGATATTGGAAAAGATCAATATAGGAATATTTTATAAATTCTTGATAGAGGAGTAAGATACGGAGATCATAAGAATGTGATTTTTGCGATCAGAGTGGAGAAAGCATGGTTGATAAATGAGAAAAGGTATTTGGCCGGATACGCGAAAGAAGACTATGGAAAGATAGAACAGAAAGTTAGAAGTTTAGTATAATATGTAGTTCAATTAAGATAGTAACAGTTCATGAGAACAGTAAAGAATGGACAGTAAAGTAATTTGGATTGAGCGAAAACAATGAAATGAATATTCCAAATCGTCTTTCTTACAAGTGTAAGTGATATTTTCTTTGAGATTATGATGGGTAGAGTTAGGCAATGAATATTTAATATAATTTATTAGTAAGTGAAGTATAATTAGAATTCTTGTCGTGTCCTAATAAAAGATAGTATATACAATAGTTGTAGTTTGTTAGTGGAAACTTTGAGATAAATAAATAACCATTATAGAAGTAGGTTAAGTTAAAAGCAATATCAATGTGTCATTTCAGTGAAAGGTAAGTTGAAAGCTTCGATGAGACTTTGCCATTATTTTACAAGATGAATGTTGAGTACCGGAATTAGTATGTAATGATAACATAATGTAACAGATAGTATATATCAGAAACGATACATGTGAGTAAAATTGAGCAAGAAGGTACCCTTAGTCAAGGTCCGATGGCAAAGTCAACGGTTCGAGGAAGCTACCTGGGAATGCGAGGACGAGATGAGACGCAAGTACCCGGAGCTATTCTAAGTTCGAGGATGAACTTTCACGAGGTATGGGGGATTGTAACGACCCGGAAAATTCTCTCAATATTTTTTTCAAAATATTGATCATGTCTAGATAATTTTCCGAGGGACCTAGAGATATTAGTACGAACCTTAGCCTAGAAATCCATGATTTTTCTCATGTAAATTGAGAAACTAAGTACAAATGGGCCTTATATGGGCTTTTCTAGTACCATGATTATTAGTGGATTTTAGGTAGAATTTAATATAAATATAAATGGATTTTAATTAGGAATATTAGTATGATTATGGATGAGTTTTAGCATGGTTCCCTATTTAAATTGTAAAATAGGCACTAATGGGCCTTATATGGGCTTTCTAGTACCATGATTATTGGTGAATTTTAGTTAAAAATTTATAGAAATATAAAGGGATTTTAATGAGAAATATTAACATAATTATGGGGGAATTTTTAGAGGATTTTCGGAATTTTGGGAAAAATAATAGAAATTAAAAGGAAAAATAAAATAAAAATAAGGTGCATAGACCAAGGATTGAACCTTGGACCTCTTGTACAACCATGCATGCTCTAACCAACTCACCTAGCAAGGGAATGTTATGAGGGAATGAAATGGAGTTTGGTTAAGGCTTAAGGGAAGATGAAGAGACACCATGACTCTTCACTTACCCTCCTTAATGTGTTATAAAGACGGGGAATGAGAGTTTCTTTCTTCCTCCTTCTTCATCCTAGCCGAAACCCCATGAGGGGATTCTCCCTTGGAAAAAGTTCCACCAAGGCTTCATCTCCAAGATCTAAGGTTTTCACAAGAGTACAAGGGCTAAGGGTGGTCAAGAGGCAACAAGACTTCCATCCTTCTCTCAAATCTAAGGTTTATAATCAAGATCAACCAAGGTAAGACTCCCTCACCTGTGGTATAATGGCTTTTCTTGAGGATTAACATGATATGAAAGTTTTGTATGTGATGTTTATGTTGGAAAACCAAAGGAAACCCATGAACCTAACCTTATAGGTTTCGGCCACCATGGGTTCTTGGTCTATAATGATGATAAAAATCTAAATCATGTTGTCTAAGGTGCTCTTATGATGTTTAGAGATTAAATATAATTTTTGAGAATTTTTAGGGTACCCTATGACCCCCTAAAGTTTCGGCCAACTTCAAGAACCCTTGGGTAGGGTTGGGTCTAAAACATCAAGTATGTGTCTTATGTATTATCATGATATAAGGGAGATGAAGGATGATTATGTGAATTTTCACATGGCCTAGAGACCCTATGAGTTTCGGCCAAGATGTGCTAATAGGGTAAAAGTTAGGACTTATTTCAAGTAAGGGCCCCAATGGCCCCTATGGTAAGGTATGGTTGATGTTTATGATTGATTGGGGATTTTAATGGAATTTTTCCATACCCCCATGGCTTGATAGGGTTCGGCCAGCCCTAGGAAGGTGGGCCAAAGGTTAGGGTTAACCCTAATCAAGAGCCCCAATGGCTTCCTATGGTCTCATATATGATGTATAATTGTTCCTTTACCTTATGCTATCTGACATGTTTATGGAATTGATGAATCTCCTCCCTATAGGGTTCGGCCTAGCCATGTATCTAGGGTTTGGGGTGGAGTTAGGGATCAAAGAATGATGGTTTATGTTTACCATGAAGTGTATATACATATATGTAGGTTCAAGCATGTGGTAGAAATCATGTTACCTATAACCCTAACCTCAAGCACCATGTTTTATGTTTGTATGATTATGATTTGGATGCCATGGTTAATAGGGTTATTTATGAATGTCTTATGTTTTATGCCATGCACTTGGATGGTAGGTAGCATGTTTATGGAAGTCCTACCTATGTATGCTTATGTTATGTAGAGAACCATGCTATGTTATATGCTCATGTTATGTTAAGAACCATGCTATGTTATTGTGTATGTTCATGATAAGAATGATGCCATGATAAGTATGTTATGTTTATGTTCATGATAAGAATGATGCCATGATAAGTATGTTATGTTTATGTTCATGATGAGAATGATGCCATGACAAGTATGTTATGTTTATGTTCATGATAAGAATGATGCCATGATAAGTATGATAAGTTTATGTTCATGATAAGAATGATGCCATGATAAGTATGTTATGTTTTTGTTCATGATAAGAATGACGTATGTCACGTTTTATGAATGATGATGCATGCCATGTTTTATGAAAGAAGATGCATGCCATGTTATGAATGAAAGATGATGCTTATGTCTTTAAGGCATAAATATGCTAAACGGCACGGTCGATGGTCGACGGTACGACGGTTGTGAGGAGCGGTAAATGGGCCGGTAGACGGGCCGAGCCGTAACGATTTATGCTATGTTAAAGATGCCATGAATGTCTTATGAATGATGAAGCATGTAAAGTATTTTACTTTATGAATGGGCTTGTACCGGACCGAAGTATGGGTCCAAGGGATGGGCACCTTAAGAACGCCCCGGTTCTGGACTACTGACTATGCTGTCCACGGTTCTGGCACTACCGAAGCTGTGCAACAGGGATGGGCACCTTAAGAACGCCTCGGTTCGGGGACTACCGACTATGCTGTCCTTACCCTAGTAGGTCGAGGCTAGCTACCTCGTATTTACATAGGGATGCGCGCTTATGATGTATGTATGGGGTACAAGCCAGGGCCCAATGATATGATGATTATGATTAAGCATTTAAAAGTATGTTTTTAAAAGTTAAGCATCCTTATGTATATGCATTCCACTCATGCATTCATTCATGTTATGCATTATGCTATGCTAATAAGATTTTATGCTTACGCTTCATGTTAAGAAAGATGCATGAGATTAAATGATCTATGTCATGATTATGTTAAGAAGATGTTCACATGCTATGATAGGAAGTATGTCTATGTTTAGGCCATACAAGTTGGTTTACACCTTATAGACATGTTTATACCATGTAGTATGCCATGTCAAGAATGCTTAGAATGTTTACTATGTTTATGTTTATGCCATGTATTATGCCATGCTTAGAATGTTTACTATGTTTATGTTTATGCCATGTATCATGCCATGCTTAAGAATGTTTACTATGTTTATGTTTATGCCATGTATCATGCCATGCTTAAGAATATTTACTATGTTTGTGTTTATGCCATGTATCATGTCATGCTTAGAATGTTTACTATGTTTATGTTTATGCCATGTATCATGCCATGCTTAAGAATGTTACTATGTTTATGTTTATGCCATGTATTATGCCATGCTTAAGAATGTTCACTTATGTTTATGTTCATGACATGCTATGTATTTGATAAGTGATCCAAGATGTTATGTTCTAAGTAGAGCACCAAGTATGTTAATGATTCATGTGCTCATTATGAGATGATGAATGGATTTTGTGAGTAGGAAAGAGTCTTACTAAGCCTGTGTGCTTATAGTCTTATTTCCTTATACCGCAGATCATTCAAGGGGACAATGATGGAAGTAGCAGGAGGGCAAGAACGCATGTGTGTGGTAGTGACTTGGCCCAGGAAACCATATGTTGACCGTTTATGTTAGAACCTTACTTTGGTTACTTATATGCTTGAATAATGACTTATGGAACTCTATGATGTGATGTTAAGTATGATATGATGTGATGCTTAAGTTTGAAGTCAATATATCAAGGTTCGCATGTCATTATGTTAAGAATGTTAGTAGGGCATGTATAAGTTAAACTTATTCCGCTGCCCTATGATGTCTACATGCCCTAAGGATGTTAACGTAACGCCACTTTATGGAAAAAAAAATAGGGTGTTACATAATCTAACCCTTCTACTTGGCTGAATCCCTTCGCTACTAAGCGGGCTTTGTTTCTGACTATTTCTCCTTGATCATTTAGCTTATTCCTAAAAACCCACTTAGTGTCAATGATGGATTTGCCTTCAGTTTTAGGTACTAGTTCCCAGACTTGGTTCCTCTCAAATTGGGCTAATTCTTCTTGCATAGCTATGATCCAATCAGGATCAGGTAGGGCTTCATCTATAGTCTTAGGTTCTATTTTTGAAATCATTGCTATTTGACTAAGGTTTCTATAGGAAGATCTAGTCCTGACTCCTAGAGTTGGATCACCCACAATTTGATTGGTTGGGTGACTGAGTCTGGATTTCTTGGTTTTTCTAGAACTTGGTTCAGCCTCAGGTCCGGCTGGTCGGTTTGGTTCACTATTTGATTCAACTCTTTGAGCTGGTTCAATTATTGCTTCAATAATTGGTTCATTTGACTCACTAGTTGGTTCAATAGTTAGTTTGTTTATGGGTTCAATTAAGAATTCACCAACTTGTTGATTATCTTCTTGATCAGTGTTTGATGAAGTTAGATTTGGATTTGAGTTAATTTCTTCATCAAATATTAGGTTGGTTGTTTCTTTGATTTTCTTGGTTTGGTTGTTGTAAACCCTATAGGCTCTACTTGTTGTTGAATATCCTAGGAAAATGCCTGGGGTTTACTTAGACTGGAATTTTTCAAAGTAGTCTTTGGTGTTTAGGATATGGACTTTGCATCCAAAGACCCTTAGGTAGTGTAGATTTGGAAGTCTATGGTAATATAGTTCATAGAGTGTTTTGTTGTGTCACTTGTTAATCAGGACCCTATTTTGGATGTAGCAAGCCGTACTAATTGCTTCTGCACAATATTGGTTGGCTAAGTTAAATTCATTGAGCATAGCCCTAGCGGCTTCCTGTAGAGTTCTATTTTTTCTTTCGACTATCCATTTTGTTGGGGGGGGGGGGTTCTAGGACACGAAAATTCATGTATATATCCATTTACCTTACAGAATTCCCCGAACCGTTGATTTTCAAATTCTCCCCCATGGTCACTCCTAAATCTTTTGATTTTAGTATCGTTTTGATTTTCAATTAACTTACAGAATTTATTAAATAGGTTTAGGGTTTCATCTTTGGTCTTATAAACCTAACCCAGGTAAACCTTGAGTAATCATCAACTATTACTAAGCAGTACCGGTTCCGNCCTATGATGTCTACATGCCTAAGGATGTTAACGTAACGCCACTTTATGGAAAAAAAAATAGGGTGTTACATAATCTAACCCTTCTACTTGGCTGAATCCCTTCGCTACTAAGCGGGCTTTGTTTCTGACTATTTCTCCTTGATCATTTAGCTTATTCCTAAAAACCCACTTAGTGTCAATGATGGATTTGCCTTCAGTTTTAGGTACTAGTTCCCAGACTTGGTTCCTCTCAAATTGGGCTAATTCTTCTTGCATAGCTATGATCCAATCAGGATCAGGTAGGGCTTCATCTATAGTCTTAGGTTCTATTTTTGAAATCATTGCTATTTGACTAAGGTTTCTATAGGAAGATCTAGTCCTGACTCCTAGAGTTGGATCACCCACAATTTGATTGGTTGGGTGACTGAGTCTGGATTTCTTGGTTTTTCTAGAACTTGGTTCAGCCTCAGGTCCGGCTGGTCGGTTTGGTTCACTATTTGATTCAACTCTTTGAGCTGGTTCAATTATTGCTTCAATAATTGGTTCATTTGACTCACTAGTTGGTTCAATAGTTAGTTTGTTTATGGGTTCAATTAAGAATTCACCAACTTGTTGATTATCTTCTTGATCAGTGTTTGATGAAGTTAGATTTGGATTTGAGTTAATTTCTTCATCAAATATTAGGTTGGTTGTTTCTTTGATTTTCTTGGTTTGGTTGTTGTAAACCCTATAGGCTCTACTTGTTGTTGAATATCCTAGGAAAATGCTGGGGTTTACTTAGACTGGAATTTTCAAAGTAGTCTTTGGTGTTTAGGATATGGACTTTGCATCCAAAGACCCTTAGGTAGTGTAGATTTGGAAGTCTATGGTAATATAGTTCATAGAGTGTTTTGTTGTGTCACTTGTTAATCAGGACCCTATTTTGGATGTAGCAAGCCGTACTAATTGCTTCTGCACAATATTGGTTGGCTAAGTTAAATTCATTGAGCATAGCCCTAGCGGCTTCCTGTAGAGTTCTATTTTTTCTTTCGACTATCCCATTTTGTTGGGGGGGGGGGGGTTCTAGGACACGAAAATTCATGTATATATCCATTTACCTTACAGAATTCCTCGAACCGTTGATTTTCAAATTCTCCCCCATGGTCACTCCTAAATCTTTTGATTTTAGTATCGTTTTGATTTTCAATTAACTTACAGAATTTATTAAATAGGTTTAGGGTTTCATCTTTGGTCTTATAAACCTAACCCAGGTAAACCTTGAGTAATCATCAACTATTACTAAGCAGTACCGGTTTCCGCTTAGTGACTTGGCTCCATGTGAATCAAATAGGTCAAGGTGCAGGAGCTCAAGTGTGGTTTGAGTTAGATCAGATTGAATTAGTTTGTGATTAGATCTGGTTTGTTTACCTTGATTGCATGATTCACATATTAAGTTTTCATGATTTTTAATTTTGGGAATACCTTTAATTAGGCCAAGTTGGGTGATTTTTCAAATAATTCTTAGGTTAGTGTGACCTAGTCTCCTATGCCAGAGGTATGATTGTTCTAACTGAATTAACATGTATTTAGGTACTAGGGGAAGGTTTATAGTGTAAACATTATTTTTTCTAGTGCCCTTAAGCATGATTTCTGTGTCTTGCAAGTTTCTAATCAGGCAGTTAGAATTGTTGAAGGTAACTATATAACCAGAATCACATAACTGACTTATGCTAAGCAGGTTAAATTTGAAATTTTCAACCAAAATGACTTTCTTAATAACAAAGTCAGATTTAAGTTCAATATTACCTGACCCAATTACCTTGAGTGTAGCATTGTTGCCAAATGCCACTGAGCCTAGGTTCTTGAACTTGAGTTTGGTGAATTTCAATTTGTCTCCAATCATGTGTCTGGAGCAACCGCTATCCAACATCCATTGGTCCAAATCTTTATGTTCCTACACATAAAGAGTTTGTTGATTTGGATCCAATTAGAGTCAGGAATAGCCTAAATTGATTTTCACAGCCTAGTCTGTCTCACCCAAATCTAGGGTTATCAATCACGTTAGCCTTACAGGTTTTGTGAGACAGGTTTTGGTAGGTAATATTATTTTAAACAAAAATTATAATTTATTTTGAAACACTTAATTAATTTTGAAAATAATTTATTTTGAAAAGAATGTCTACAACTAACTGAAGGTTTGTGTTAGATTCGAATTTGACAGAGAAAAATTTGAATTTGAATTTCAAAGATTGGCTTCCAGGTCTTTGCGAGGCACTAGACCATCTTTGGTCGTAGCCTTATTGGATCATCAACCCTTTCCTTGACAAAGACTGTCAGTAAAATTTCATTTTCAAAATTAATCTTTAAAAAATTCTGGTCTAACTAGTTTGGGTCTTGGATCGGTAGCTTCGGCTAGTTTCACCAGTCTAAAGAGACCAAGTAGAGAATACTTGACCTTATTAGAATTGGTTTCCCTAACGTACTATCATCTCACCTCCACCCAATACTATGTTGTCAAATTTCAGTTAAGTTAGTTCAGTCCTTAAACTAACCATTCCTAAATCTAAGCATGGTAAATTGCGGGAATTAAGTAAACAATCAAACAAGCAAATTGAAAGCAACAATTTTATTTAACAATAAATATTGTTTTCAATTTGGCTCCCCCTGGACTAAAGCCACGATAATGATTTGGCAAGATGTGAATCTTGTCCTTGGGGATCCAATATTGATTTGATCCTGCTTGTTTGTTCAGGCATAGTTTGGGTACCCATGCTTGAGCTTTAGGTCTGGACTGGTTCAGTACAGCAAAGTAGGATCGTTGTCTAGATTTGGTTCTACAACCTAGTCTGGATCGATTTAGAACCGATTTCTATTTTCCAAGAATCATGTCAAGACCCTTGGAACCAGAAGTGAATCGTTCTAAGGCAGCTCTAAGATCCTTGACTTGAGTTTTCAGGGAGGAGTTCTCTTTCTCAAGTTTTTCAACTTGAGTAGAGGTTCCTTCTTGAACCTTCTCAGTTAAGGGTCTAGAGTCAGCTCCCTCTTTCAGGAGTTTTACTTCCTGTCGGAGAGATTCGACTCAGAGTTTAGCTTTAGCCAAATCTCGAGAAAGATAAGAAATTAACTCATTTAACTGACTTCTAGTAAAGCCACTTACCTTGATTTCGCCGTCCTCTGAAAATGTCAGTCTGCCGTCATCCTGTTCCGATTCTGACTCGGTCTTGATTTCTTCTGAGGCGGTTAGTGCGAGTAGGTTCGACTGTGGGACCTCTTCTTCTTCTTCGGAGGAGGACTCGTCCCACATTGCTTGAAGAGCATTCTTCTTCCTCGTCTTCTTTGTTTCCTTCAAGTTGGGGCATTCGGTCTTGTAGTGGCCCTTCTTCTTGCACTCGTAACAGGTCACGTTGGGCTTGTTTTTCTCATTTGAGGGTTCAGCTGGTTCATCCTTTCTTCTGCTGGCTTTCCTTCTGTTGGTTTGGTTCTTCAATTCCTTGTAGTAGTTCCGGGCTAGTCGGACCAGCTTTGGTCGATCTCCTTCGTCTTCTGAGTCTGAGTCTGAATCATACTCGGGTGCAGGTTGAGGTTTCTTCTTGGATACTTTTCCAGTTTTACCTGCAATAAAGGCAATGCCTTTCTCGGCCAGGGTGCAGTTAGTCTGCTCATGCAATTCAAGTTTTGAAAACAGTTCATCCAATTTAATTTTTGAAAGGTCCCTTGAAACCTTGTATGCATCTACCATAGATGCCCATAAGGTGTTTCTCGGGAAAGCATTCAGAGCGTACCTTATCAAGTCACAGTTTTCTACCTTGTGACCGATTGTGTGTATTCCGTTCATTAGTTCCTGAATTCGGGCGTGAAGCTGAGCTGCTGTTTCGTTGTCATTCATTTTGATCGTGTACAGCTTGTTCAGGAGGAGATCTCTCTTGCTGATTTGAGTGTCTGAAGTTCCTTCGTGCAGCTCGATCAGTTTCCCCCACAGCTCCTTGGCACTGTTGAATGGACCCACCCGGTTCAGCTCCTCTTTTGTTAAGCCACATTGGAGGGTCTGGGTCGCCTTTACATCAGCTTCAATCTTCCATTTCAGAGCGGTGTCCCACTTTGTGTAGGTTTGAGGTACTCCTTCAGAATTGTTTGGAATCTCCAGTCCGGACTGGATGATTATCCACATGTCCACCTGAGTTTTCAGGTGGACCTCCATTCTGCTCTTCCAGTAGGAGAAGTCCTCCCCACCGAAGAGAGGTGGTCTTGCAGTGCTGAAGCCTTCTTGCATGGCCATTTTATCTGAAAAGTAAACTAAGAGGAAAGAAATATCCCAAGACTTGGTCTTGGATTAGTAGTGCGGGATAAAGAGAAAAATATTTGTCGAGGGGTGTTGCACCAACCTTGATTAACGAGAAAAATTTTCGAACGAAAAAAAAATATTAAAAAGATTTTGTAAAAATCTCAAAAATTCTTAAATTGTTGGTTGTACCAAAGTTGAGCTTCCCCACTCTGATACCACTTGTTGGATCGAGAGAAACGATAGAGGGGGGTGAATATCGTAAGTCGTTCGGATTAGAGTTAGAGAAATTACGCAGCGGAAGTAATAAACACAAAACGCGAACACAAGATCTTTCACTTGGTTCGGAGTCGCGGTCGGCTCCTACTCCAAGGCCCACGGTCGTTGACCATTTACTGCGGGCAATTCTATATGTGCGCAAAACCAGTTTACAAAATGTATTACAAGAATAGTACAGTAAACTTAAAAGTAGCTCTTCATTACCGACGTCCGGTGTAGATTGTATTTTTGGAGCAGAGGGATGTCGTCGGCGCTTGTATCTCGAGTCGGGAGGTTTCCGGAGCAGACCGCGGGAGTAGAAGAGCGTGAATGTGTTGGAAAACTTGATTGTTCAAAGCCTTGGGGTCGAGGGCCTTTTTATAACCCTGGGAGCGCCCGGAACGTCGGGGGTGCCCCCCCCACGTGTCAACTGATCCGAGTTCCTCTCGGTCAGCTCTGATCCCTTCAAACTCGGGATCAGACTTTGACGGGAGTGCCCGGGACGCTGGGGGCGCTCGGGTTGACCAGGTTGACTCTTATCCGTTGGCTTCTCGCTGGCTTCCGGTTCGTTAGCTTGAGATGGGGGCGCCTGGACCATCCGGGACGCCCGGGAGCATGGGGGCTCCCGGGAGCACAGGGGCGCCCGGGAGCACAGGGGCGCCCCGCCCATAAGCTGACGAAGCGTACATTTGCTCTTCTTCTTTTTGTATTCACATTGGGGGCGCCCGGGACACTCCGGGCGCCCTACTCAGCTTCTGCCTCACTCCTTTGAGGCTCTCTGAGCTGCAGACACTTGTTTCTTCGGTCCTACATCCAAGGTTAGTCCAAAATAACATAGAGCAATAATATGTTAGATTTATACAGCCTTAGCTGTCTTGGTTATGACTTTGGGTCTCCAAAATGGAGCCCTAGGTCGAACCGACGCCTACTGTTCCCTCAATGGGGAATGCGTCCTAACCTACTCCTCTCGGGAGAATTTAGCTGATGCCAACCGGCTCCTCCGGTTGGACTTTTGCCCAGCAGTCCTTCGCCAGGTGGCTAGCTGTCCTTCGCCAGGTCATCAGTACCAAGCTATCCTTCGCCTGGTGCCTAGCAGTCCTTCGCTAGGTCTTTGTATCCTGGCATTCCTTCGCCAGGTGCCTAGCAGTCCTTCACTAGGACTGTTCCTGCACACTTGAGTTGTAACACCCGCTTTTTTTTTCTTTTTTTTTGCCTAAAGTGGCGTTACGCTAACATACTTAAGGCATGTAACATCATACTGCAGCGGAATAACTTAAACCTTACATATACATGCCCCTACTACCATCCCTAATATAATGACATGGAACTTAACATATGGACGTCATGCTTAACATCATATCATAACATGCTTAACATCATACCATAAGGTTCATATCATATCATACTTGACATCTTATCATAAAGTTCCATAAGTCACTATTCGAGCATATAGGTTGCAAAAATAAAGTTCTTAGCATAAACGGTTAACACATTCGATTTCATGGGCCAAGTCACCATCACACACATATTTCGGGCCCTCCTGCTGCTTCCTCGTTATCCCCTTGCATGATCTGCGGTATAAGGAAAGAAGACTATAAGCACACAGGCTTAGTAAGACTCTTTCCTACTCACAAAAACCATTCATCGTTCATCATCTCATAATGAGCACATGAACTTTAACATACTGGGTGCTCTACTTAAAACATAACATCTTAAATCACTTTAGCATGGCATGCACATAAACATGGTAAACATTCTAAGCATGATATAATTCATGGCATACATCATAAATATAGTAGCATGGCATCTTTCATGGCATAAATCATAAACATAGTAGCATGACATCTTTCATGGCATAAATCATAAACATAGTAGCATGGCATCTTTCATGGCATAAATCATAAAAATAGTAACATGACATAATACCTATCATAGCATATGAACATCTTCCTAACATAATCATGGCATAGATCATTCATTCTCATGCATACATTCTTAACATGAAACGTAAGCATAAAATCTTATCATCATAGTATAATGCATAACATGAATGGAGGCTTGAGTGGAATGCATATACATATATGGATGCTTAGTTTAAAATCATACTTTACATGAACATACTTTTCATAAACATACTTTTTTATAATGAATGCATGGGCAATGCATATATATCATAAGGATGCCTAATCTTTAAAAACATACTTTTCATTTCTTAAACATAATAATCATAACATCATTTGGGGTCCCCGGCTTGTACCACAAAGATACATCATAGCGCGCATCCCTAGCAAGTCCGAGGTCGCGAGCCCCAACCTACTAGGGTAAGGACAGCATAGTCGGTAGTCCCCGAACCGAGGCGTTCTCAAGGAGCCCATCCCTGTTGTACAGCTCCGGTAGTGCCAGAACCGTGGACAGCTTCGGTAGTCCAAAACCGGGGCGTTCTTAAGGTACCCATCCCTTGGACCCATACTTTGGTCCGGTACAAGCCCATACATAAAGTAAAAATACTTTTCATGCTTCATCATTCATAAGCCATTCATGGCATCCTCATCATTCATTCATTCATCATACTTAAACATCATTCATCATTTTCATCCATAAACATGGCATATCATTCATAAACATGGCATATCATTCGTAAACATGGCATATCATTCATAACCATGGTATATCATTCATAAACATGGCATATCATTCGTAAACATGGCATATCATTCTTAAACATGGCATATCATTCATAAACATGGCATATCATTCATAACATGGCATATCATTCATAAACATGGCATATCATTCGTAAACATGGCATATCATTCATAACCATGGCATATCATTCCTAAACATGACATATCATTCGTAAACATGGCATATCATTCATAAACATGGCATATCATTCATAACCATGGAATATCATTCATAAACATGGCATATCATTCGTAAACATGGCATATCATTCATAAACATGACATATCATTCATAAACATGACATATCATTCATAAGCATGACATATCAATTATAAACATAAATCACATCTTACCATAGGGCCATTGGGACCCTTACTTGGAATAAATCTTAACTCTTATCCTATTAACCCTTATTGGCCGAAACTTATGGAGTCCCAAGGCCTTGTGATAATTCACACAATCACCATCCTTCATCCTTATATCATGGCAACACACATAAACATATGCTTGAAGTTAAAGACTCAACCCTAACCCTTGGGTCCTTGGGGTTGGCCCAACCATATGGGCCTCTAGGGTGGTCCAAAAATTCCCAAAATTTATACTTAACTTATAAACATCATCAGGGAGCATTAAATAACATTATCATGATTTGTAACATGTTTATAGACATTTAAATCATGGTGGCCGAAACCCAGAAACATAGGGACCTTGGTTTTGTCCCTTTCATGTTGGCCGAAACCCTAGAGTGTCCTAGGGTACTCCAAAAATTCACAAAAATTACACTTAACTTCTAAACATCATAAGGGAACATCAAATAACATTATCCTTATTTTTAACATATTTCTAGACATTTAAAACATGGTGGCCGAAACCCTTGAACTTAAGGTTCTGGGTTTTGCTTCTTTCATGTTGGCCGAGACCTAGGGTGTCCTAGGGTACTCCAAAAATCCCAAAAAATTACAATTAACTTCTAAGAATCATAAGGGTACATCAAATAATATTATCATGATTTTTAACATATTTATAGACATTTAAAACATAGAGGTCGAAACCCTTGAACTTAAGGTTCTGGGTTTTTGCTTCTTTCATGTTTGCCGAGACCCTAGGGTGTCGTAGGATACTCCAAAAATCCCTAAAAATTACAATTAACTTCTAAACATAATTAGGGAACATCAAATAATATTATCATGATTTTTCACATATTTCTAGACATTTAAAACATAGTGGCCAAAACCCTTGAACTTAAGGTTCTGGGTTTTTGCTTCTTTCATGTTGGCCGAGACCCTGGGGTGTCCTAGGGTACTCTAAAAATCTGCAAAAATTACACTTAACTTATAAACATCCTAAGGGAACATCAAATAATATTATCATGATTTTTAGCATAATTTTGGACCTTTGAAACATGCTGTCCGAAACCTTTGAACATAGGAGCCTTGATTTTTGTTTCCCTTCAACATTAAATCCGAAACTCACCCATATATCAAGCCAAAAATCATGGAAAACATTGGTAACTATTATACCACAGGTGATGGAGTGTTACCTTAGTTTTCTTGATTTTTCCGAACCTTGAAAGAGGAGAAGGAAGAGGACTTGGTATCTCTTGACCACAACTAATCCTTGTCACCTTGTAGGAACTTGAGATTTTGAGAGATGAGACCTCTTGTAAAGTTTTCTCCAAGGCACTCCTCCCTTTGGTGCTCGGCAAGAATGGGGAATGAAGAGGAGAGGTAATGCACTTGATTGAGAGAATAAGTAACTCCCAAAACTCCTTTCATTATAACCCATCAAGGAGGTAAATGAAGAGCCTCTCCATGACTCTTCACCTCCTTTTACCTCTTAACTATTCTCCACTTCAATTACTCATAAGAATTCCTTGCTAGGTGAGTTGGTTAAGGCTTACATGGTTGTACAAGAGGTCCTAGGTTCAATCCTTGGCTCATGCACCTTTATTTTTATTTTATTTTCATTTCATTTATTTTATTATTTTTATTTCTTAAATTCCGAAAATCCCCCTAAAATCACTCATAATTATGCCAATATTCCTAAATAAAATTCTTTTATATTTATATTAATTTTACCTAATTTATATTAATTTTACCTAATTAATACCCATTTTTGGAGCCCTTTTAAAGCTCATTAGTACCTAGTTTTCCTCAATTTAAATGAGAAAACATGGATTTCTAGGCCCAATTTTACATAATTATTTCTGGGCCCCTCGGAAAATTATCTAGACATGCTCAATATTTTAAAAAAATATTAAGAGAATTTTTCGGGTCGTTACAATCCCCCATACCTCTTGAAAGTTCGTCCTCGAACTTAGAATAATTCTGGGTACTTGCGCCTCATTTCGTCCTCGCGTTCCCAGGTAACTTCCTCGAACCGCTGGCTTCGCCATAAGATCTTGACTAAGGGTACCTTCTTGCTCTAGTTTTGTCTATTATTAAGCTATTCACGAAAGAATATAATTTACTTATTCCTGGTTAATTGCATTCACTACTTCAAACTAGAATCTAACTTTCATTTACTATGCACATATTTATCATCTATGCACCAACTTATCACTCCGAAGCTCCTCTCAATTAGTACTGATTTCAGTGTCTTTGCTTCTCACATACGTCTTTTATCTGTATTCAACTAACTAAAAATTACAATTATTATGATTCCCTCTTATTACATTCAGTATCATACTTCACGTCTACTCCTCAACAACATGATTACCACTTTATATAAGCACAACTCTTTGTCCTTTCCACTCGAATCTCCTTCCCCTTTTTCCGAGAATTACTCCTACCTTATTATTGTCTATTCTATATTTGTTTCTATGTAACGTAACTTCTCATAGTACAAAAACTCATGTATCGCTTGTCCTATTACTTCCTATTCTCGTTATTTGAGCTACTTACTCTGTTTTAACTACTTAACCTAGAATGCATACCGTCCCTGTTAATTATACTAAAATTTCTCAATTAAATTCATAAAATTAGCTTATTATCTTAGTTATAATGCCTATTCGTCATAGTGAACTTGCGTTATTCATCTTAGCCTATTATCTTTTATGCTGGTCTATTTTACTCACATGTATCGTTTCTGATATATACTATCTGTTACATTATATTATCATTATATACTAATTTCGGTACTCATAATTCATCTTGTAAAATTAATGGCAAAGTCTCATCGAGGCTTTCAACTTACCTTTCACTGAAATAACACATTGACATTGCTTTTACTTAACCTATATCTATAATGGTTATTTATTTATCTCAAAGTTTCTACTAACAAACTACAACTATTGTATATACTATCTTTTATTAGGACACGACAAGAATTCCGATTATACTTTACTTACTAATAAATTATATTAAACACTCATGGCCTAACTCTACCCATCATAATCTAAAAGAAAATACCACTTACACCTGTAAGAAAGATGATTTGGAGTATTCCTTTCATTGTTTTCGCTCAATCCAAATTACTTTACTGTCCATTCTTTACTGTTCACATGAACTGTTACTATCTTAATTGAACCACATATTATACTAAGCTTCTAACTTTCTGTTCTATCTTTCCCATAGTCTTCTTTCACGTATCCAAATACCTTTTCTCATTTATCAGCCATGCTTTCTCCACTCTAATCGCAAAAAAATCACATTCTTATGATCTCCGTATCTCACTTCTCTATCAAGAATTTATAAAATATTCCTATATCGATCTTTTCCAAAATCTATACCATATTAGATCGTTTCACCTAGTAAGTTTGCTTGAAAAGAAACTCTTACTACCTTCTTGCCTCTGATAACACTAACCTCTAGTTCCTTCATACAGAGTTATAGCTAAGGTCCTATTCGCTGATCTCTATCACGCCTCCTTTTGCATATCTAGTTCTTACTCTCTTTCTTTTCGATATCAAGAATGTTACCCTATGGCTACTACTATATATATATCTGCTTGACAATTCAAATAACTTATCACATTAATCTTTTCCTAATAGATATACATCACTATGTCTTCATTTCATAACCACTACAATCTCTTAGAATACCCATACCAAATACTCTACTCCCTTAATATTTCAGTTAATAAGTCTCCCTTAATAACGCACCATCCTTTCTTTACTTCTATGCTCATCACTAAATATTAACATACACCTTTTATCAGCAGTACAAGCTTGCTTTGGTCCACCACTTTTCTTAATTCCAACCAGTCATGACACTCATACAGATAATGTTCTCATTACTTTACACATTCCTCCTCTCACATCTACTTGCTCTCCTTTTCCGATTTACTCTGTTTTGCCACCACTCAATCATTTCCTATATCCATTCTACCTGACGGTAGCTATTTAAGTTAAATCTCTACGGATCACCCTCGCTCTCTATAAAATACAAGTAAGGCTACTATAAGTGATTGTTATTCCTACCCCTATATTCTTCTAAATATCTAATTCCTAAAATAAGATAAAGCATCATTAGTCGTTACTTATCGTAACGTACTTTTCATCATCAATACCGTTCATACTTGCATATTCTATTGTCACGCCCCGAGACCCAGGAGCCGCTGATCCAATAGAAAATCGGACAGCACCTCCCCTGTCCGGCGGACAATTTACACATACACACAACAACTATAACAACACCACGCAGTATATATTTGGTCTCAGGCCTCCAAAATATATAAACACAAAATAAATACACTAGACAACTAAGTAAATCATACCTGACTGCAGACCGGTCCGACTTATGACGAAACAACAAATACAACAACACTCCCAAGACATATACAAATCCAATAACTGAATATGAAAACATAGACACTGCAAAGTACAACACAAAACATGTCGCGATGGGTAGGGACTGGCTGCTGGGCTCTTCTGGCGACTCCAAGTATCTCAACCTGAAATAAAAACATATGGCAGCGGGGTGAGTCCATAACTCAACGAATACCGAGCAGATATGCGTAGAAAGTTATAATAACAATAGGAGTCTACGTTGATACAGTTTCATATGAACAATAGGGAAAGACAAGTACTGAAGATACTGAGTAGATACATACCAGAATCCATCTATCCTGCAGAGGGTGAACTAAATCCCTATGGAACAAGTATAACATATAAACCAAGGTATACAGGTATCCAGTATATGCATGTCAATCAAGTGCAGCAAATAAATGCAGCAAACACAATCAAGTGCACAATGCATCGTATGCATATGATGCAATGTCATGGTCACCCCCTAACACCAGTCAAGCCACCGAGACAGGCGATACTGTGTCGGCCGAGTGGGTAGAGCTGTGACACTGTACGCACCCTGCTATCACTGCTCCTGAGTGACCAAGTGGACAAGATGCTGGTGGAGTGAACACTCCGCCCCATATATATATGGGGGAGATATCTCTCTCATCTTCTCTGGTCTATGGGAAGAGAAGGGATCCCTGCTTGCTACCACGCTCCAAAACCACTACCCATGAGCGGTTGAGCGGAGCAATACAGAGCAAATGCACACACGCTACGGTATCCACTAACCCATGAGTGGCCGTGTGTGCATATCATGTGCCGGAAAACGATTAGGCTCAACCACAAGAGAGTCGCTGATCGCCGGCATGCAACAATGCAAGGATGGTGTATGATAGATACACATACCTCCCTCCCAAGTCCTCAGTATACTAGGTCTCAGTCTGAAATCCTATAACAGGAAATACAGTTAACCTACAAGGTATACTGGCCGAAAACTACAGATCCCTCAAGGTCAAAGGCAGGAGATACATCACGATCTCTAAGCATACATATAGATATGACACTACCTGATACTGTAGGGAACTAAGCGCATAATAACTCAGGGATAAACCACAGGTATTCAGGACAGGTATAATAACTCAGAGATAACTAATAAGTATCCAGGACAGACATGATAACTCAAGGATAACTCACAAGTATCCAGGACAGGTATAATAACTCAGGGATAACTAATAAGTATCCAGAACAGACATGATAACTCAAGGATAACTAACAAGCATCCAGGACAGGTATAATAACTCAGGGATAACTAATAAGTATCCAGAACAGACCTGATAACTCAAGGATAACTAACAAGTATCCAGGACAGGTATAATAACTCAGGGATAACTAATAAGTATCCAGGACAGGTATAATAACTCAGGGATAGCTAATAAGTATCCAGGACAGGTATAATAACTCAGGGATAACTAATAAGTATCCAGAACAGACCTGATAACTCAAGGATAACTAACAAGTATCCAGGACAGGTATAATAACTCAGGGATAACTAATAAGTATCCAGAACAGACCTGATAAATCAAGGATAACTAACAAGTATCCAGGACAGGTATAATAACTCAGGGATAACTAATAAGTATCCAGGACAGGTATAATAACTCAGGGATAACTAATAAGTATCCAGGACAGGTATAATAACTCAGGGATAACTAATAAGTATCCAGAACAGACCTGATAACTCAAGGATAACTAAATAGTATCCAGAACAGACATGATAATTCAAGGATAACTAAATAGTATCCAGAACAGGTATAATAACTCAGGGATAACTAATAAGTATCCAGAACAGACATGATAACTCAAGGATAACTAACAAGTATCCAGGACAGGTATAATAACTCAGGGATAATAAATAAGTATCCAGAACAGGTATAATAACTCAGGGATAATAAATAAGTATCTAGAACAGGTATAATAACTCAAGGATAACTAATAAGTATCCATAACAGGTATAATAACTCAGGGATAACTAATAAGTATCCAGAACAGACATGATCACTCAAGGATAACTAACAAGTATCCAGGACAGGTATAATAACTCAGGGATAATAAATAAGTATCCAGAACAGGTATAATAACTCAGGGATAACTAAATAGTATCCAGAACAGGTATAATAACTCAGGGATAACTAAATAGTATCCAGAACAGACATGATAACTCAAGGATAACTAACAAGTATCCAGGACAGGTATAATAACTCAGGGATAATAAATAAGTATCCAGAACAGGTATAATAACTCAGGGATAACTAATAAGTATCCAGAACAGACATAATAAACAAGGCTAGCGTATAATCTTACTGCTATCTATAACCAACCATGCATAGCAATATGACAATATCTAAAAGATAAGTCAAGGGGTACCCACCTCCAAAAGAGAGATACTTGTATCAGAAAAGGACCTTCCATCTGATCATCAGCAATGATGCACCCAAATCAAAGGCCTGTATAAAAGGCATAATGTTTAGCTACCATTATATATATAATTTATAGCTAAACGAGTTATCTCACTTAATTAGGATCTTCCTAATTATCATGTTTCATTTAATTAATCACAATTAAATGAGTAGCTCATAATTATCCCAAGTTACCTTAGTTAAATTCATCTTAGGTTTAATCCAACCCAACATTAGAACCCAATCAAAATCAATATACCATAGCCCACAGCTAAGAGAGATATCAAGATCAAGGATTAACCCAAACTTAAAGCAAAAACTCAATTCCTTGGCTATACATGGCATTAGACTCCCAGAACAGAATTGTTATCACCTTCACACTTCAATTACGATACATGGTATCACATTGCCACATTTACAAGATCCAATATAGACCAACGTAACTCTTAATCCACAACGAAATCAAGAATGCAAAGCTACCATAATCCATCCAAGACAAAGTCAACCAATCATCCATACTAATCACAATACCATCAAGGAAATTGCTTTCTCTGATCTAATCCAAAACACAAGCCACCACACAGCTCACGGTAGCCACACCAACATCTACAGTTCATAAGGTAGTTAAACCTTAGCCCAATCGATCCTCATAAATGAACCAAGACACCAAACTGAGTAAGACAAATCCAAGAACAAGACCCTCAAAATCTCGAACAAATCCTTTCCACATCATGGTTTCAAAACAATACCTCTATCTCCATTTCAATTCGTTAACCACAAATCACACCAATCTGAGCTATACTTCATCTCATCATTTCATAGCAAATCCCATAGAAATAATTAACAAAACAGAACCAAAATAAAACCCTAATTCAACAGAGAACTCGATTCAAAATACAGATAAACCATTCATAACACCAATCGAAATCAACACAAAACTTACCTTCTATTTCCCAATGGCAGATCCGCCGAGATTGGATAGCTACCGCGTTGTAGCCCTTGCGGTGTCCACAACTCGTTTTCCTCTTCTCCAGTAGCAACCCAAACCGGTGCCCGGCCAACCCAATCCATGGTATTTCCCACAATCGGCTGCAACCATCAGATTATCAAGATATTGCCAGAGACGATCAAGTCCTTACTCAATTGTGGTTGAAATGAATCCATACCTAGTTTGCTAGCCCTAGCTGTCCCCGGCGTCGAGTGGCTCAGAGGAAGGGTTCGCCTGCGATAAGGGCTTGCAAACAAACGGAAGAAGAAGAAGGGATCGCCTGTGATCTAGGTCACGCGACCGAATGGGAGAAGGAGAAGTTGCCTCCTGGCTGTGGCGGCTAGGTCACGCGAAGGGGAGAGGAGAAAGTCGCCGCGAGGCTGCGGCGTCAGGTTTAGGGCACGCGAGAGGAAAAGGTCGGCTGTGGCTGCGGGCGAGCGAATGCGGGAAGGTTTTAAGTGAGGAGCATTTTACAAAAAAACCCCTCCACTTTAATAAATTTCCAATCCTGCTCTTAGGATAAGGGTTTAACCATTTAACCCCCCATTTATAATAATTTAACCTCAAATAATTTCTATGGTTAAATTATTTACCCTCTCGTAATTTAGAGTTTACCCGTAAACCCTTGATAAGTTTTAAGTTTTTACAATAAAGCCCCTTGGCCCCTTCCATAGGGCCGGAAACCTAGACTCTATCCGGAAAAATCTCGAAAAATTTTTTTGGTCCGAATTTTTGATTTGCCGTATTTTACATCTATAGTCATAGGTATCATCATTCTAGAACCATAATAGAACATAAAATACACTTAAAGGTACTTACTTGGAAGCTGCAGGAGAGGGCTTGATGTGTGTGTAGTGAGATGGTAACTGCTCTGATACCAACCTGTAACACCCACTTTTTTTTTTCTTTTTTTTTCCTAAAGCGGCGTTACGCTAACATACTTAAGGCATGTAACATCATACTGCAGCGGAATAACTTAAACCTTACATATACATGCCCCTACTACCATCCCTAATATAATGACATGGAACTTAACATATGAACGTCATGCTTAACATCATATCATAACATGCTTAACATCATACCATAAGGTTCATATCATATCATACTTGACATCTTATCATAAAGTTCCATAAGTCACTATTCGAGCATATAGGTAGCAAAAATAAAGTTCTTAGCATAAACGGTTAACACATTCGATTTCATGGGCCAAGTCACCATCACACACATATTTCGGGCCGTCCTGCTGCTTCCTCGTTATCCCCTTGCATGATCTGCGGTATAAGGAAAGAAGACTATAAGCACACAGGCTTAGTAAGACTCTTTCCTACTCACAAAAACCATTCATCGTTCATCATCTCATAATGAGCACATGAACTTTAACATACTGGGTGCTCTACTTAAAACATAACATCTTAAATCACTTTAGCCTGACATGCACATAAACATGGTAAACATTCTAAGCATGGCATAATTCATGGCATACATCATAAACATAGTAGCATGGCATCTTTCATGGCATAAATCATAAACATAGTAGCATGGTATCTTTCATGGCATAAATCATAAACATAGTAGCATGGCATCTTTCATGGCATAAATCATAAACATAGTAGCATGGCATCTTTCATGGCATAAATCATAAACATAGTAACATGGCATAATACCTATCATAGCATATGAACATCTTCCTAACATAATCATGGCATAGATCATTCATTCTCATGCATACATTCTTAACATGAAACGTAAGCATAAAATCTTATCATCATAGTATAATGCATAACATGAATGGAGGCTTGAGTGGAATGCATATACATATATGGATGCTTAGTTTAAAATCATACTTTTCATGAACATACTTTTCATAAACATACTTTTTTATAATGAATGCATGGGCAATGCATATATATCATAAGGATGCTTAATATTTAAAAACATACTTTTCATTTCTTAAACATAATCATCATAACATCATTTGGGGTCCCCGGCTTGTACCACATACATACATCATAGCGCGCATCCCTAGCAAGTTCGAGGTCGCGAGCCCCAACCTACTAGGGTAAGGACAGCATAGTCGGTAGTCCCCGAACCGAGGCGTTCTCAAGGAGCCCATCCCTGTTGCACAGCTCCGGTAGTACCAGAACCGTGGACAGCTTCGGTAGTCCAAAATCGGGGCGTTCTTAAGGTACCCATCCCTTGGACCCATACTTCGGTCCAGTACAAGCCCATACATAAAGTAAAAATACTTTTCATGCTTCATCATTCATAAGCCATTCATGGCATCCTCATCTTTCATTCATTCATCATACTTAAACTTCATTCATCATTTTCATCCATAAACATGGCATATCATTCATAAACATGGCATATCATTCGTAAACATGGCATATCATTCATAACCATGGCATATCATTCATAAACATGGCATATCATTCGTAAACATGACATATCATTCTTAAACATGGCATATCATTCATAAACATGGCATATCATTCGTAACATGGCATATCATTCATAACATGGCATATCATTCATAAACATGGCATATCATTCGTAAACATGGCATATCATTCATAACCATGGCATATCATTCATAAACATGGCATATCATTCATAAACATGGCATATCATTCATAACCATGGCATATCATTCATAAACATGGCATATCATTCGTAAACATGGCATATCATTCTTAAACATGACATATCATTCCTAAACATGGCATATCATTCATAAACATGACATATCATTCGTAAGCATGACATATCATTCATAAACATAAATCACATCTTACCATAGGGCCATTGGGACCCGTACTTGGAATAAATCTTAACTCATATCCTATTAACTCTTATTGGCCGAAACTTATGGAGTCCCAAGGCCATGTGATAATTCACACAATCACCATCCTTCATCGTTATATCATGGCAACACACATAAACATATGCTTGAAGTTTAAGACTCAACCCTAACCCTTGGGTCCTTGGGGTTGGCCCAACCATATGGGCCTCTAGGGAGCTCCAAAAATTCCCAAAATTTATACTTAACTTATAAACATCATCAGGGAGCATTAAATAACATTATCATGATTTTTAACATGTTTATAGACATTTAAATCATGGTGGCCGAAACCCATAAACATAGGGACCTTGGTTTTGTCCTTTTCATGTTGGTCGAAACCCTAGAGTGTCCTAGGATAGTCCAAAAATTCCAAAAAATTACCCTTAACTTCTAAACATCATAAGGGAACATCAAATAACATTATCCTGATTTTTAACATATTTCTAGACATTTAAAACATGGTGGCCGAAACCCTTGAACTTAAGGTTCTGGGTTTTGCTTCTTTCATGTTGGCCGAGACCCTAGGGTGTCCTAGGGTACTCCAAAAATCCCCAAAAATTACACTTAACTTCTAAACATCATAAGGGAACATCAAATAATATTATCATGATTTTTAACAAATTTCTAGATATTTAAAACATAGTGGCCGAAACCCTTGAACTTAAGGTTCTGGGTTTTTGCTTCTTTCATGTTGGCCGAGACCCTAGGGTGTCCTAGGGTACTCCAAAAATCCCCAAAAATTACAATTAACTTCTAAACATCATAAGGGACCATCAAATAATATTATCAATATTTTTAACATATTTCTAGACATTTAAAACATAGTGGCCGAAACCCTTGAACTTAAGGTTCTGGGTTTTTGCTTCTTTCATGTTGGCCGAGACCCTAGGGTGTCCTAGGTACTCCAAAAATTCCCAAAAATTACACTTAACTTATAAACATCCTAAGGTAACATCAAATAATATTATCATGTTTTTTAGCATAATTTTGGACCTTTAAAACATGATTTCCGAAACCTTTGAACATAGGAGCCTTGATTTTTGTTTCCCTTCAACATTAAATCCGAAACTCAACCATATATCAAGCCATAAATCATGGAAAACATTGGTAACTATTATACCACAGGTGAGGGAGTCTTACCTTAGTTTTCTTGATTTTTCCGAACCTTGAAAGAGGAGAAGGAAGAGGACTTGGTATCTCTTGACCACAACTAATCCTTGTCACCTTGTAGGAACTTGAGATCTTGAGAGATGAGACCTCTTGTGAAGTTTTCTCCAAGGCACTCCTCCCTTTGGTGCTCGGCAAGAATGGGGAATGAAGAGGAGAGGTAATGCACTTGATTGAGAGAATAAGTAACTCCCAAAACTCCTCTCATTATAACCCATCAAGGAGGCAAATGAAGAGCCTCTCCATGACTCTTCACCTCCTTTTACCTCTTAACTATTCTCCACTTCAATTACTCATAATAATTCCTTGCTAGGTGAGTTGGTTAAGGCTTACATGGTTGTATAAGAGGTCCAAGGTTCAATGCTTGGCTCATGCACCTTTATTTTTATTTTATTTTCATTTCATTTATTTTATTATTTTTATTTCTTAAATTCCGAAAATCCCCCTAAAATCACTCATAATTATGCCAATATTCCTAAATAAAATTCTTTTATATTTATATTAATTTTACCTAATTTATATTAATTTTACCTAATTAATACCCATTTTTGGAGCCCTTTTAAAGCTCATTAGTACCTAGTTTTCCTCATTTTAAATGAGAAAATATGGATTTCTTGGCCCAATTTTACATAATTATTTCTGGGCCCCTCGGAAAATTATCTAGACATACTCAATATTTTAAAAAAATATTAAGAAAATTTTCCGGATCGTTACATGAGTAACATGTTAGATAATCATTATACCTTAACTTTTGAACCCTTTTGCCATTATCAAAACACAGGTTCAACTTGGGTGCTTTCTGCACCAACAGGTTATAACGTATTATAGCGTATACAATAAATTATCTTACATAAGCAAACTTATTATAAGAGAGAGTTAAGCGATTGTATGCAAAGGGGCTCTAGGAGCAAGAGAGGACAAAACTCAGATGTGGTCCAGTGCATTAGTGTTGATATGACCGCACCCAATTGGTAGTAGCAGGTACGAGTACTACTACTAATACGATAGGCACATCCTTAAATGTTGAAATTATTAACCCTCAATAAATTGTCGACATATTTGACCATATTGTAGGACCGGTGCCGTCGATAGTATAACGACCCGGAAAATTCTCTTAATATTTTCTTAAAATATTAAGCATGTTTAAATAATTTTCCAATGGACCTAGAAATATTAAGGAGAACTTTGGCCTAGAAAATCCATATTTTCTCATTTAAATTGAGAAAACTAAGTACCAATGAGCTTTAAATGGGCTCCAAAAATGGATATTAATTAGGTAAAATTAATATAAATTAGGTAAAATTAATATAAATATAAAAGAATTTTATTTAAAAATATTGGCATAATTATGGGGGATTTTAGGAGGGATTTTCAGAATTTAGGGAATAAAAATAATAAAATAAATGAAATAAAAATAAAATAAAAATAAAGGTGCATGAGCCAAGGATTGAACCTTGGATCTCTTGTACAACCATGTAAGCCTTAACCAACTCACCTAGCAAGGGATTTCTATGAGGAAATGAAGTGGATGTAAGTTAAGATGAAGAAGAAGATGAAGAGTCATGGAGAGACTCTTCATTTACCTTCTTAATGGGCTATTAAAGGGGGGTTTTGGGAGTTACCTCTTCATCCCATTACTTGCATATTCGAACCCCTTCCTCCCCTCATTCTTGCCGAGCACCAAGAAGAGGTTTTCCCCTTGGAAAAACTTCCACCAAGGTCTCATCTCCAAGATCTAAGGGGTCTTCCAAGGATACAAGGACAAGGGTGTTCAAGGGTCCAATGATCTTACCATTTTCTTCTCTTCCAAGGTTCAAAAAATCAAGAAACCCAAGGTAAGACTCCCTCACCTGTGGTATAATAGTTCCCTCTGATTTTTATGATTTTTAGTATGATATAGTGGTTGGTTTTCGAATTTGATGTTGAAAGGAAAGAAAACCAAGACCCTCATGTTTAAGGGTTTCGGCCACCATGATTTATAGGTCTATAATTATGATAAAAATCATGATAATATTATTTAATGTTCCCTTATGATGTGTAGAGGTTAAGTATAATTTTTGTGAATTTTTGGAGTAACCTAGGACACCCTAGGGTTTCGGCCAACATGAAAGAAACAAAACTAAGAACCCTAAGTTTAAGGGTTTCAGCCACCATGATTTATAGGTCTATAAATATTATAAAAATCTTTATAATGCTATTTAATGTTCCCTGATAATGTTTAGAGGTTAGGTATAATTTTTGGGAATTTTTGGAGTACCCTAAGACACCTTAAGGTTTCGGCCAACATGAAAGAAGCAAAACCAAGAACCCTAGGATTGAGGGTTTCGGCCACCATGATTTTAAAGTCTATAATCATGCCAAAAATCTTTATAAAGTTATTTAATGTTCCATTATAATGTTTAGAGGGTAAGTATAATTTCTGGGAATTTTTGGAGTACCCTAGGACACCCTAGGGTTTCGGCCAACATGAAAGAAACAAATCAACACCCTAGAGACCCTATGGGTTTCGGCCACCATGGTTTAGGGTTCAAAAATGATGCTAAAAATCTTGATAATGTTGTATAATGTTCTCTTATGAGGTTTAGGAATTAAATATAATTTTTGGGAATTTTTGGGGCACCCTAGGATACCCTAGGGTTTCGGCCAACAACAAGACCTCATGGGTGGAGTTGGGTCTAAAACCCCCAAGCATGTGTTTGATGTATTAACATGATATAAGAGAGATGGAGGATGATTATGTGAATGTTTCACATAGCTTTGAGACCCTATAGGTTTCGGCCAAGTACCCTAATAGGGTGGGAAGTTAGGACTTATTTCAAGTAAGGGCCCCAATGGCCCTATGGTAAGGTATGGTTGATGTTTAAGCAATTGTTTTGGGGTTTTAATGGAATTTTTTCATACCCCCATGGCCTTGAAGTTTCGGTCAAGAGCAAGTTTAGGGTTAAAGGATTAGGGTTGGGCTTAAGTAGGGAACCAACGGGGTTCCTATGGCCTAGTATATGTGTATGAGTTACCAAGATATATGTTTAAGTAAGATGGAAGAAGTTCTATGTTAACCAAACCTTTAGTTTGTATGTCATGAATTATAGGATAAGTCATAGATGTTTAGACTTGTACCATGATTTGTGAATAATATGTAAGTATGCCATGTCTTATGAATGATGAATGATATGCCATGTTTATGAATGATATGCCATATTTATGAATGATATGCCATGTTTATGATGATATGCCATGTTTATGAAGGATATGCCATGTTTTATGAATAAGATGTAAGTATGCCATGTTTTATGAATGAGGTTAAAGTACATGCCTTTAGGGCATAACGATGATGTTAAGTATGATGAATGACAAGTATGATGAATGAATGATGATGAATGACAAGTATGATGAATGAATGATGATGAACGGAAAGCATGTGAAAGCATTATATTTTATTTTATGGGCTTGTACCGGACCTAAGTAAGGTCCACGGTTCTGGACTACCGATGATGTTGTCCACGGTTCGGGACTACCGATGATGCTATCCTTACGGTTCGGGACTACCGATGAAGCTGTCCTTACCCTAGTAGGTCGAGATTAGCTACCTCGTATTTACTTAGGGATGCGCACATATGATGAATGAATGTGGTACAAGCCAGGGTCCAATGAATGTTATGATATTTTAAAAGCATGTTTTTAAAGATTAAGCATCTATATATATATATATATATATATATGCAATTGCCACATGCATCCATCCATGTTATGCATTATTATTTATGATAAGAATATTATGCAAAGTAAGTTTATGCAAGGTATGTTTATGCAAATGATTTTGTTTATGTTTCATGTTAATATATGATGCCATGATTTGATTGTGTTCATGCTAGTCTAGAATGCCATGATTTACTTATGTTCATGCTAGTTTAGGATGCCATGATTTACTTATGTTCATGCTAATTTAGGATGCCATGATTTATTTATGTACATGCTAGTTAGGATGCCATGATTTAACTAGATTTATGTTAAGTTAGAATGCCATGATTTATTTATGTTCATGCTAGTTTAGGATGCCATGATTTAATTATATTTATGCTAAGTTAGAATGCCATGATTTTAATTATATCCGTAATAATTCATGATGCCATGATTTAATTATGTTAAGCTGAGTTAGGACGCCATGATTTTATTTAGGTTCATGCCATGCTAAGAATGTTTATGAGATTATGTGTATTATGTCTATGTTTACGCCAAGCACTATGCCATGCTATGAATGTTTACGATGTTTATGTCTATGCCAAGTATCGTGTCATGCCATGAATGTTCTTATGGATATGTTTATGCCATGCTATGAATGTGATGAAGTTATGCTTATGTCATGACGAAGGTGTGCTAAATGATGAAAAGGCTTATGTTCTAAGTAAAGCACTAAGTATGCTAATGTCTTATATGCTCATGATTGAATGATGAATGGTTTTAGTGAGTAGGAAAGAGTCTTACTAAGCCTGTGTGCTTACAGTCTTGTTTTCTTATACCGCAGATCATGCAAAGGGACAGTAAGGAAGCAGCAGGAGGGCATCAAAGAATGTGTGTGATAGTGACTTGGCCAAGGAGCGATATGGTTGCTCGTTTTATGATAGAACTTTACCTTTATTATTATGTGCCTGAGTATGACTCTGTGACATGATGCTAAGTATGACATGATGCTACGAATGACATGATGCTAAGTATGATATGATGCTAAGTATATAGTTACTATGCTAAGTTCCCATGTTATGATGCTAGAAATGGTAGTAAGTGCATGTAGGAGTAAGTTAAAGGTTTCCGCTGCATTATGATGTCTACATGCCCTAGGTATGTTAACGTAACGCCGTTTAAAAAAAAAAAGCGAGCGTTACAGATAGAGGGTGAATAGACCGAAAATCCAAACCGTAAACTTTTCGATATTCACAAAAAGAAAAAAAAAAAAAAAAAAACGGTAAAAGCATACGGAACTGGTCCGACCCCAGGGTCGTAACCAAGCTAAGCACGGGAATGCCCATCCACTAATGGTGTCCTTCCCCCACTTTCCGGAGGTGGAGAAACTCGACTTGTAGTGCAAAAGTTACAAACAAAAGGATAAATAAATTTAAATGCAGAATGCAAACTCAAACCGAACAAACAGATTGAAACTCGGTCGATCTGGACCTTCGAAGTGCCGCACACTTCCTCCTGGAGCCTCCTGGTCGTAGAACATCGTCGTTAGCGCTTTTCATCACTTGGGAAGCTTAGAATAGTTTCAGAAAGTTATGTTTCGATTTTAAGGGTCGAAGCCCCTTTTATAGTCTTCATTAGGGTGCCTGTGATCACTGGGGCGCCTCTGAGGGCTTAGTCAAAGTTTATCTCCGCGCCGAACTCGCTGCAGCAGATAACACTCTTGACCAGGGTGCCCTGGACCTTCTAGGCGCCTCATTGATCTTGGTCAAAGCTTATCTCTGCTTTGAACTCGCAGCAGCAGATACAGCTTTCAACCAGGGCGCCTATAACATAAGGGGTGCCTGAATGAAGAGCGTGGTTTGCTTCCTTTCATTGAGGCACCCTGGATGATGGGGGCGCCTAGCAGCCTGGCTTCCAGCCGCGTGGTGTGTTGTTTGCCTGCTTTGTCTTTCATTCTAGGTACCTACAAGATACATTAATACAAAGCAAACACATATACAACCTTAGCCTTAGCGAAATGGTTGTGACTTCAAATTTCCTCGAAACCCTAGCTCGAACCGACTTTCATTCTAGGTACCTGCAAGATACATTAATTGAATTTGAATTAATTGAAGATTAATGAAAGCTAAATTAAATAAGAATTAAGATTAAGTTAATTAAGGATAATAAAATTAAGTTAATAAGAATATTAAGATGAAATAATTAAGTAAAAATGTTAAATTAATTAATATAAATTTAACATTCTGTTAGATATAATTGTGGGTTTAGCTTCATCATTTTCATTATTTCAAAAATTTCTGATTCCTTTACTATTTCTTCTTTATTTATCTTTTCAAGTTTTTCTAATACTTCTGATTTATTTGAATCATTGTGAACTTTATTAACTATATCCCAGATCTCAGATAATTCCTTTTCCTCTCATCCTCAAAATTACATCCTTCAATATCCTAAAGTAGGTGGAGTAATTTGGGCAACTAGTTAATGTTTTGTAATAATCTTCAACATTATCTATAATTAAATTATCATCTAAAAGAATTTCATTTTCAATATCCTCAAAGTTATCCTCAGCATTATCTTTAATAGCCTCAAAAATATCCTCAGAAATATTTTCAATATTTTCAGGATTAATCTCACAATTTTCAGAATTATCAGTAAGATTATCAAATTTGAATTCAGAGTTATCAGTAATATTTTCAAATTTGAATTTAGAGTTATCAGATTTAATTTCAATATTAGCAGTAAAATATCAAATTTAATTTCAATATTATCAGAATTAATTTTAGTATTATCACAATTAATTTTAATATTATCAGAATTAATTTTAGTATTATCAGAATTAATTTTAATATTTTCAGAATTAATTTCAGAAATCATTGAATTGACATTAAGGATTAAACAATTAATTTTTGATATTTTAGCAACATCTACATTTTCTAATTGAGCATGCAAATTGTTAATTTGACAGTGTAGTAATTTTAATTTATCAGAAAAATTATCTAAATTACCATATGATTGTGCAGGAATTTGAAAATTTCTAAGAACGTAAATTTTCCGTACCTTGGTCGGACACTTATTCTTGTAGTGTCTATACTTTTCGCATTTGAAGCATCGTACGTGACTTTTATCACTTCGGACTCCGAGCGCTTGTGCCTCCTTTGCTTTCGATGGTGAAGTTCAAGCCTTACGAGTAGGGCACTGATTTTTATAGTGCCCTCTCTCCCTGTACTTGAAACATGTAATATAAAATTTAAAAACTGACATTAAAAAAGATTGTACCTGATTCACCCCTGGGCTCCCCCTCAACTCCTGACGTCTTTGCTCCGTCGACGGTTAGTCCGGTGAAGAGCGGTCTGGCTCTGATACCAATTGTAGTACCAGTGTCGTCGATAGAGGGAGGGGTGAATATCGACTGTAAAATCTTCGCGGAAACTTCATAAACTTTTCGATATTTGTTCTGTTCTAATCAAAGTTAGTAGCATAGCGGAAAATAAAGCTAAAAATTAAAGAACGGAACAAATTGCATACGGGATTTTACTTGGTTCCCGACCCCCCAGGGTCAATGCATCCATGGCCTAAGCACGGGAACACCCGTCCACTAATGGTCTCCTTTCCGGACTTTCTGGAGGCGGAGAAACCCGTCTTACAGAGCAAGAGTTACAAACAAAAGGATAAATAAATTTAAATGCACCCTCTATCGAAAATCAGTCCGAAAAGTGTTTAACGATATTCACCCCCCCTCTATAGTTTTCTTCGATCCAACAAGTGGTATCAAAGCGGGTGGCTCAAATCTGGTGCAACCACCAATTTGAGAGTATTTTTCCGATTTTATGAAATTTTTAATTTTTTTCCCTTCGAATTTTTCTCGTTAATCGAGGTTGGTGCAACACCACTCGATCACTTTTTCTCGATTAATTTTTTTAATTTTATTCCTGCACTATTAATCCAAGACCAAGTCTTGGGACAAAGTTTCTTTGTTTTTTGTTTTTTTAGAGAAATTATAATGGCCATGCAAGAGGGTTTCAACACAGCCAGACCACCACTCTTCAGTGGAGAAGACTTCTCCTACTAGAAGAGTCGGATGGAAGTCCACCTGAAGACTCAGGTGGATATGTGGATTATAATCCAATTTGGTCTTGAAATCCCCTAGAATGCTGAAGGAGTGGCACAACACTTCTCAGAATGGGACGCCTCGCTGAAGAAAAAGATCGAGGATGATGCAAAGGCAACCTAAACACTGCAATGCGGATTAAATAAAGAAGAACTGAACTGGGTGGGTCCCTTCAAGTGCTAAAGAACTCTGGAGCAAACTAATTGAGTTGCACGAAGGCACCTCCGACAGTAGAATCAGCAAAAGGGATATACTGCTGAACAGATTGTACACAACAAAATGAACGAATGTGAATCAGTAGCACAGCTCCATGCCAGGATCTAGGAGCAGATGAACGACTTGCATACAATCGGTCACAAGGTAGAAAATCGTGACCTTATCAGGTATACCTTAAATTCTTTCCCAAGAAATACTCTGTGGGTATCTATGGTAGATGCTTACAAGGTTTCTAGGGATCTTTCTAAAATTAAATTAGATGAATTTTTTTCTGAATTAGAGTTACATGAGCAGACTAACTGCACGTATTGTTTTTCTTGCAAGTAAAACCCAAGGAAAGGTAGCCAAGAAAAAACCTTAACCTGCACCCGAGTCTGACTCAGACTCAGACTCGAAAGATAGTGAAGAGGATCGACCCAAGCTGGTTCGGCTAGCCCGGGACTACTACAAGGAGCTGAAGCATCAGACCAACAGAAGGAAAGCCAGCCGAAGAAAGGAAGATCCAGCTGAACCTCAGCTTCGAAGACCAAACCAAATGTGACCTGCTACGAATGCAACAAGAAGGGACACTACAAATCGGAGTGCCCCAATCTAAAGGAAGCCAAGAAAACTCGAAGAAAGAAGGCTCTTCAAGCCACGTGGGACGAATCTTCATCCTCCGAAGAAGAAGAGGCCCCATAGTCAAATATTCTCGCATTGACCGCTTCGGAAGACATCGACAACGGATTGGAATTGGAGCCGGATGACGGAAGGCTCACAATTTTGGAGAACGGCAAGTGGTTATTCTAAAGTTGAGTTATCAAAGTTAATTCAAAATGCACTATCAAACACTCTGAACGCGTCTGAACGTAACCGATTCTCTGCGCTTAACATCTGATACATGATTTTCTGCTTGATATGCTGTGCTAACACTCTGATTAAACTGCAGGTGACAGGGAAAGATTCAACCACTCAAGGAGAGCCAATGGAGGGCTTTCCTTGGAGCAGGTTTATCTATTTTTCCATCTCAGGTTGCAACGGGCACTAGCGCTGGCTGGAGCTGCTGTCTGGCGCTGGTCTGAGGGATGCTCAGGGAGTCCAGAAGAGCTCAGTGGTGGCTGGTGGTTGCAGGTGAGCAGTTGGAAGCTGTAGGGAGATGTTGTCACCTGGCGTTCAAGAGGGAAACAAAAGGGGCGATGTGAAGCAGAGCAAGTAGAAGTTATTGTTGCCTTGGTTTTGAGCTGTGATTACTTGCTGCGTGCTTGTGCTCATTGTTGATCATCCACTCTTGAGAAAGCTACTCTGATCTTTGAAGCAACCAACCCTTGCTTGAGCACTTGGAGGAAGGAACAAGAAGCTTCGAGTCCAACAGCGAGAAGACACGGGGAAAGGGTTCTTGCGTGGGATCGTCGCTGGGTGGAGCTCAGAGGGAGCTTGCTGTGTTCTTGTCTTTGCTAAGTACTAAGTAAGATCCTTCTTGTATTTCTTTTTGCTTAAACTATATCCTTGATTGAAACGCTATGGAGAGGTTTCTCCACCGAGAAGGAGGTTGCTTACTATCCGGTGTTCACTGGGGCTTGATCTGCCGACGATCAAGGGATCGCTCACCTTAAGGGCACGCCAAGGAGTAGGGGCAAGTTATCCCCGAACCTTGTAAACCCTCCTTGTTAGCGATCTTGTTTGACTGTTCTAGTTTGCTTTTGTTTTCTGCATTTATGCACTTCTCTACTTTCATTGTTTCCGCTGCGGTGCTACTAACAAATTGAGTGCAGAAATTTGATAAAAGCTCTAAGTCCAAGTGTTTGGCTATATTCACCCCCCCTCTCTAGCCATTCGGGTTCCAACAAGTGGTATCAGAGCTTGGGGCTCTGTTTTTGCGGATTAACAACCGAGAGCTATCATTCATGGCTTTGAGAGAAGGTTTCTCCACCACCCGACCTCCCTTCTTTGATGGCGCCAACTTTCAATATTGGAGATCAAAGATGGAGTACTATCTTAAGATGGACATCAACACTTGGTTCGTTGTGAAGGAGAGTTTTACCCCTCCAAAGGATGATGAAGGCAAGGAACTTGAATCATGGCGGTGGACGGCCGAACAAACTCGAAAGAGTGAAGTCGACGCGAAGGCGGTTGTCACTCTACAATGCGGCATGAACAAAGACCAACACATCAAGGTTGGTCCTTTAACAAGTGCAAAGGACTTGTGGAACAAGCTCATCGAACTCCACGAGGGCACCCGAGATTCAAGAATTGCTAAGAGGGACTTGTTCCTCAATCAACTTCAAAATCTCTCCATGAAGGAGAATGAATCGGTAAGTGAGCTACATAGCCGGTTCAAGGAAGTCCTCAATGGGCTTCATTCGATTGTTGAAAAGGTCGAGAACCACGACCTTGTGAGGTATGTACTAAAAGCATTTCCAAGGAATGCTTTGTGGTCATCCATGGTGGATGCCAACAAAGTATCCAAGGACTTATCAATTGTTATGTTAGATGATTTGTTTTGTGAGATGGAATTGCATGAAATGGCTAACAAAGGCCCCAAGGAGAAGGGGATTGCCTTAGTTGCAGGGGAACGATCCAATAAGAAGAAGAAGGAGAAGGAAGTCACTTCATCTTCATCCTCTTCCGAATCCGAGTCCGATTCCGAGGAAGATGGCAGCGACTCCTCATCCTCCGAGATGGCAAATTTTGTGAGAAGGATGATGAGAAGGGGTCGACGCTTCAAGAGTAGAGGTAACTCTAGTGAAGTTAAAGTTGATAAGACTAATACTTCTTGCTATGAGTGTGGTAGGAAAGGGCATTTCATGAATGAATGCCCAAAGCTAAAGAAAAAAGAGAAGAAATCCAAAACGAAAGAAGAAAAATCCAAGAAGAAGAAGAAGGCCTTGAAGGCCACATGGGATGAATCCTCCTCAAGCTCATCCGATGAAGAGAAGGAGGAGAAGAGCACAATGTTAGGACCGGGTGCATGTTGACAAGGATACGGGTTCGTAAAATTTTAAATTTTTACGTGCAGCGGAAGAATTAGCATAAAATAATTTCTCAAATTATTTTAACCACATATCTAGCATGCAACCTTATGATGTGTGGACATGATCATAAATTAAAACTTTTGCGAAAAAGTAAACTAATTTACTTTGTACCTCTCGTAACTCGAAGTAAGGGACGAGATCCAACCGTAGCGTCCCTTGGAAGCTCCGCCTCAATTCGCGTCCATGCCGAGTTCTTCTTCGGGATGACTTCGCAAAGCCACGAGTTTTGTGTCGACGAGAACTACTAGATTCTCCGAAGACACAACTAGAAAAACAAAAGAGAAGGATGGAAACTAACCACCAAGTTAACGGAATCAAAATTCCGGGAAAGGAAGGAAGGAGTCGCGATCCGCTTCTTCTTCTTCGGGATGTTCTTGGTGGATGAAACTCTCGGCCACCCTTGGGATGTGCACCGGCCCTAGGGGAGGAGTAGGGTGCGCCGGCCCTAAGGGAGGATTAGGGTGCGCCGGCCCTGAGGGGAAGAGAGAGGGAGAGAATAAGAGACAGAGGGAGAGAACTACTAGATCTCTTGACAACTCAATTGGGAATTAAAGGCTTGCCTTTGGTTCCTTTATATAGTAGCCTCTCCCTTGCCAAGTCTCCCTCTTAACGGAATTTTCATAAGAAATTTACCCTATAAATTTTCTTATGAATTATTCCGTTTAAGCCAAGTTTTATTATAACTAACTTTATAATAAAACAAATATATCTCTCCTTTTATTATGGAATAAATTTTACAAGAAATTTATAAAGTTTCATTATTATGGAAAAATCAATTCATAATTGATTTTATAAAATTAAAATAAACCATTTCATGGATCATTTTAATTTCCATAAAAAGAATAAATTTCTATAAATTTATTTATATAAATTTCTTTATACAAATTTATTTATCCATAATTTATAAAACAAATCGCGCTAGATTTATTTTATTAATTAAACCAAATAAATTGGTTTCTCCCCATTCCTTTGGCCGGCCAAACCAAAGAGGATTGGCACCCTCTTTGGCCAGCCAAACCGAGCCGAACCGATCGCGAATTAAACTCATTTAATTCGCCCGATAAGCCTTCAAAAGACTTAGCCATTTTAAGTTTCCACTGCGCCTCTGATTAACTCAGATTCGACTTATTTCTCTTGATTGGAAAATCCAATTTTCAACTCGTTTTAAATCCCTCGGATTACTCGTAGTGCGTGAGACTAAATAGGCTTTCGATTTATGTTGGTCGTCTATAATCAACCAATTATAGAACGATCATGAGTGGCACCTAGTAGTACATCATGACCCCCAATTAATCGAAAGATCAACGGTTGACCTCAGAAGTAATTCTGAAACCCTTCAGCAGCTCTAATGAATCATGCCTCATTCCCTTTCACCATCTTATACCCACTTGGTTCAGGACATGGTCTGTTTGTGTCAGTCCCCACTAGACTGACTACGTCACACCTAGCCCAAGTAGTGTCTTTCTCGTCCTATGGATTTCTAATTACTCTCATGTATTTAAGAGACTCATACTCTAAACATGATATGCTCTGGCCAGAGGCTTTGAGTAACAATCCGACGATAGGCCTGGGTATACATCTCCTCGCAAGGAGTGGTGAATCTTTTGTAGGCTGTTCAAACATCTTCGGGCACTTCGGCTTATACCCAATCATCCTGGGTCCACACCTCCTTGGAGATGCTTGCTTAAGATGTTAAAGTATAAGTCTCCATGACCAAGATGACTTGAACACCGCAAGTCAAAGGAACATCGCACTTAAGCTGCAGTAATAACTTCATTGACATATCTATATAGATTACCATATGAAGTTTTATAGCTAGTCACTCCAATGAACTAGTTCCCTTAACTAGCATCCATGTTTATCTCCGGACATCCCATTGTCATCAGCCAGTGAGAATCAGCTGATTAGAGAATAACCCATGCTAGTCTAAACAGAATTGATAGTGTCCGTTTTTATCAATTCATCGACTAGGGATATTTTCAATACTTCACAATTACACATATAGAGATAATCACTAGTTGTGATCCCATCACAAATTCTCTTATGCTGTGAATTGTATTGCGGACATTCAGTAGATGAGTTTAAGATCCCAATCAAATACACTAACATGTATACTCAAATAGTGAATTATCATTTATTAAAATAAATGTTTACAATCATAAGGCGATTGCCTTAGGACACTTCTCTCATATCACTAACAAACTCCCACTTGGCTTAATGCCAATCGCTACGGTATCCAATACCACAGACTCTAACATGACCCTCAAACTTGTTCTGAGGCAAGGCCTTAGTTAAAGGATCTGCTAAATTTCTTTCAGTGGGAATTTGCTCAATTTGTATATCATTCCTACTTATAATCTCTCTGATCAGATGATAGCGGCGAAGCACGTGTTTGGATCGCTGATGAGACCTTGGTTCCTTTGCTTGTGCAATAGCTCCATTGTTGTCGCAGTAAACCGGCACTGCTTTATCAATGGTTGGAACCACACCAAGTTCGGAGACAAACTTCTTGATCCAGACTACTTCCTTTGCTGCTTCCGAAGCTGCGATATATTCCGGTTCCGTGGTAAAATCCACTACGGTGTCTTGTTTGGAACTCTTCCAACTTATTGCGCCTCCATTCAAAGTAAATACGTATCCAGACTGTGATGTGGAATCATCCTTATCTGTCTGGAAACTGACATCTGTATACCCACGTATTACCATATCTCCTTCTCCATATATTAGGAACACATCCTTAGTTCTTCTTAAGTACTTAAGGATTATCTTGACAGCCGCCCAATGATCCATTCCTAGATCCGACTGGTATCTGCTTGTGACGCTCAGAGCATACGATACATCGGGCCTAGTACATAACATAGCATACATGATAGATCCTATCGCGGATGCATAAGGAATCTTATTCATGCAAATCCTCTCGTCTTCTGTGCGCGGACACATAGACTTTGAAAGGTTGATCCCATGCCTGATGGGAAGGTAACCTTTCTTGGATTCTGACATGCTAAACCTTTTTAGCACTCGGTCTATATATGTAGACTGTGAAAGACCAAGCAACCGTTTTGATCTATCTCTATAGATTCTAATTCCAAGGATATAGGTTGCTTCTCCCAGGTCTTTCATGGAAAAAGTTTTGGACAACCAAATTTTAACTATCTGTAAGACTGACATATCATTTCCTATAAGTAAGATGTCATCTACATATAATACTAGGAATACAACTGCACTCCCACTAACCTTCTTGTACACACAAGGTTCGTCAGGATTTTGTGAGAAATCAAACTCTTTGATTATCTCATCAAAACGGATGTTCCAGCTCCTGGATGCTTGCTTCAGTCCATATATGGACCGTCAATGCTTGCATACTTTAGTTTTATCAACCGATGTGAAACCTTCAGGTTGTATCATGTATACATCCTCATGCAGGTTTCCATTAAGGAAAGTTGTTTTCACATCCATTTGTCATATCTCATAATCATAATGAGCTGCTAAGGCTAGGAGCATCCGAAGATTTAAGCATAGCTACTGGAGAATAGGTTTCGTCATAATCAATTCCTTGTTTCTGACGATATCTTTTTGCCACTAGTCTAGCTTTAAAGGTAACAACATTACCTTCCATGTCGGTTTTCTTCTTGAAAACCCACTTGCACCCTATGGGCTTAATCCCTTCAGGTGGGTTAACCAAGTCCCATACTTGATTTTCATACATGGAATCCATTTCCGACTTCATGGCCTCAAGCCATTTGTCCCTTTCTGAATTTTTCAGAACATCTTCATAACTGATAGGTTCGTCATCACTTATGAGTAACACGTCGTTCGATTCACTTATGAGAAATCTATATCTCTCTGGAATATTGCGTGTCCTATCAGACCTACGAAGAGGTGGTGTTGTTTTAGGTTCAACTGATAGCTCATCATTATGAGGTATTGGTTGTGGGTCTAGACTATGTGTCTCTGTAATGTCTATTGGAGTTTCTTGAACTTCATCAAGTTCAATGCCACTCCTACTATTTTCTTGTAAAAGAAATTCTTTTTCCAGAAATACAGTATGCCTTGAAACAAACACCTTTTGTTCCAAGGGATGATACAATTGGTAACCCTTCGTTTCCTTAGGGTATCCAATAAATAGACATTTATTAGACTTAGCATGCAATTTATCTGATACAGTCCGCTTCACATAAGCCGGACAACCCCATATCTTAAGGTGAGTTAAGTGGGGTTTCTTACTATTCCATGTCTCATATGGAGTAGTAGAGACTACCTTGGTCGGGACTCTGTTTAGCAAGTAAACAGCTGTCTTTAGTGCATTGCCCCAAAAGGATTTTGGAAGAGTTGCATGATTCATCATTGACCTAACCATGTCCATCAAGGTTCGGTTGCGCCTCTCAGATACACCATTATGCTGTGGTGTATATGGCGGAGTCCATTGGGACAATATCCCATTGCCCCTAACATAATCTTGAAACTCTTGACTTAAGTATTCACCACCCCGATCGGATCGAAGTATCTTAATACTTTTGCCAAGCTGTTTCTCTACTTCATTTCTGAACTCTTTGAATTTCTCAAAAGCTTCAGATTTGTGTTTCATCAAGAACACATACCCGAATCGTGAGTGATCATCGATAAAGGTAATGAAGTAGCTATAGCCTCCTTGTGCAAGAGTTGACATTGGTCCACATACATCAGTATGTATTAGACCATGCAATTCTCCCACTGGATTACCTTTTCCGGAAAAGGGTAATTTGGTCATCTTGCCTTTTAAGCATGATTCGCATGTATCAAATGAACCGAGTTCAAATGATTCCAAAATTCCACATCGGTGTAATTCGGTCATGCGTTTCTTACTTACATGGCCAAGACGGCAATGTCAAGTGTAGGAGTCTATTCGATTATCTATTCGAGCACATTTGTTGCTAACTTCGATATTGAAAACGTCACTGGATAAATCTAACGTGTAGATACCATTGCACAAAGTTTCATTCCCATAAAGAACGCCATTTAAAGTTATGTACCAACAATTGTTACTAAAAATTAAATGATAACCCTTTTCATTCAAACATGAAATAGATACAATGTTCATTATTAACGAAGGAACAAAATAACAATTATCCAATTCTAAGACACGTCCAGTGGGGAGCTTTAGCAAATATGTTCCGATGGCAACAGCAGCAATCTTTGCTCCATTTCCAACTCGCAATTTCACTTCTCCTTTGACGAGTCTTCTTCTATTCCTTAGCCCCTGTATGTCATTACATATATGTGAGCTACACCCAGTATCAAGTACCCAGGTATTTGAGGAAATAGAGTGACATTCAATAATGAAGATACCTGAAGAGGATGGGGCATCGGATGCCTTCTTCTTCAAGGACTCAAGATAAACCTTGCAGTTTCTGCGCCAGTGACCCTCCTTGCCACAATGATGGCAAGTTCCTTTTGGTGTTTTTTCAGTCTTTTTGACATTTTTCTTCTTTCCTTTATTCTGTTCTTTGGCCTGCCTTTTAGAACCTTTCTTCGAGGAACCAACTAACAGTACCGTCTTCTGATCCTACTTTACAGAAGGCTCTTCAGTCTTCAGCAGGTTGAGCAACTCAGGAATGGTAGTCTCCAGCTTGTTCATCCGATAGTTCATCACAAATTGTGAATAAAATTTGTGCAAACAATGCAGAATTAAGTCAATACTTAGTTCATGATCCATTGCAAAACCGAGTGTGTTTAGTCGCTCAATGTACCCCAACATCTTTAACACAAATTGTGAGGCAGAAGTACCTTCCTGCATCTTAGAGGTGAAGAGGAGTCTGGAGACTTCGAACCTTTCGGATCTCGCCTGCTCTTCGAACAACTCATGAAGATGGAAGATGAAGGTATAAGCATCCATATGCTCATGCTGCTTTTGCAACTCAGGTACCATAGAGGCTAGCATAATGCAACTCGCAAGTTCAGAATCAGTCACATGTTTCTGATAGGCTACTAATTGTTCTGGAGTTGCACCCTCTGGTGGACGGTTGGGAAGTTGATCTTCAATGACATAAGCAAGCTTCTCAGCCTTGAGGACTATCCTCAAGTTTCGAAGCCAGTCCATGAAGTTCGGCCCAGTCAGTTTATTGGTGTCCAAAATGGAACGCAAGTTTAGAGAAGACATGATCAAGTGATTAACCTAGAAATACAAATTGAGCTTATGTGAGAAGAATGATAAAGAATGTATCAATATACATTAATAAAAATCCTATTTATTTTTCAAATTGAATAACCCTTTTTATCAATTCGGGAGATTGTAGGAGCATCTCCAAATAGGTTGATATCCAACCATAGATAAAAACAACCATGGCTGTGGCCATCAAGTTATCCTTAGCTACGAAGGTAGGTAATTATACCGATTACACATCACATATATGTAACTATCCCTTTATGCTATCAACTAATTGAATGTTTGCATAAATCATTGGGTTGTTAACTCATTAACAAGTATGTAACAATGTACATAGCACCCAACTGCACCTCTCTTTACATCGACCTTGGCTGTGGCACAACAAATCGATGCTCCAAGCTTAAGGCTGACCCATTAATCAAGAAATAGTTTTAATATGGTTGGAGCTCATTCAACCGCTTAGTCAGGCTTGGATGTGTCCAACAACCAAAACTAAGGATTGACCTCGGACTCCAACTATATTATTCATAAACTAATTCCATGGTTTGAACATGTTGAGGTTCAAGCCGGGCATGGATGTGTCCATCAACCCAAACAAGAAACAAAACTCCGATTCTAACTATATTAATGGAAGGTGTTGGCCTTAATATTTTGTAAGGGGTTTTGGGTCTCATCCTTTCTTTTCTAAGCACATTCATGACATATAATTATGTCATGACTAACGATTTCCTTAATAAAGTATGTATGTGACGTAATTTATCAAGTTTCATTAATTGAATTAGGAACCAGATTTCCTAATTCTAATTTCATACTTTATTGAAGGAATTGTTTTGGGAAACAATTTCCTAAATTGTCATAATCAATTTCGAAAATAATATGTTTTAAGACTTTGATTTCTCTAAATCAAATCTTATTAAATTAAGAGAGAGATTCCCTTAATTCAACAACATATTATTTGTTGGTGCAGAATGCACCCAAGTCAAACCTGTGTTTTGATAATGGCAACATAGGTCAAAAGTTAAGTCTTTATTGTTTTTCTAACAAGTTAATCTAGTGTGCAGAGAAAGCCCTAGCGAAGGACTGCTAGGCACTAGCGAAGGAATGCCAGGGAAATAAGCCCTAGCGAAGGACTGCTAGGCACCAGACGAAGGACAGCCTGGGACTGAAGCCCTAGCGAAGGACTGCTAGGCAACTGGCGAAGGACTGCCAGCTTACAAGACCTGACAAAGGACCGTCAGGCAAAAGTCCAATCAGAGGAACAGTAGGCATCAGGTAATTTCTCCCGAGAGGAGTAGGTGAGGACGCGTTCCCCGTCGAGGGAACAGTAGGCGTCGGTTCGACCTAGGGCTCCATTTTGGAGACCAAAGTCAGAACCAAGACAGCTAAGGCTGTATAAATTGATGCTTTATTTTGTTTTCAGACTAACCCTGGATGCAGGACCAAAGGAACGTGTGTCTGCAGCTCAGAGAGCCTCAAAGGAGTGAGGCAGCAGTTGAGTAGGGCGCCCTGAGTGTCCAGGGCGCCTCCAAGGTGAACAAGAAACAAGTAAGGCAAAAAGGAGTTCGGCTAACCACTGGCCGAGGCGCCCTCTGCATCCAGGGCGCCCACAGCAGCCAGGGCGCCCTGAGCGCCCAGGGCGCCCTCAGGTGCCAAGGCGCTTCGCGCTATGCCAGCGAGGCCGATCAACTCTATCCAGCCGAGAAGACCGCGTCAATCAAGGCGCCCTCAACGACCAGGGCACCCCAGAGGTCAAACCTCATCCCTCTTCAGGTGGGATAAAGCTTGACCGAGCGGAGTGCGGATCGGCTGACGCGTGCAGGGCGCCCCCGACATCCAGGGCGCCCTTGGTGCTATAAATAGCACCCCTCAACCTCAAGCTTCAAGAATCAATTCTTTCCACGCCTTAAAGCTCTTCTGCTCTCGCGCCTTGCTCCGGAATCCTTCCAACTCGAGCCGACGACGTCCTGCTGCCCCGAAATATTCTATCTACTCCGGACGTCGGTAAAAAGAGTTTTTTTTTGTTTACTGTACTTAATTTGTAATCTTTGTAAACAATTTTACGCTTAATATAGAATTGCCCAAAGTAAACGGTCAACGACCGTGGGCCTTGGAGTAGGAGTCGACACAGGCTCCGAACCAAGTAAATCGACTGTGTCTCTCTGTTTTTTTTATTATTATTTTCGCTGCGTACCTACTCTTACTCAAATCAGAAAGTTTACCGATATTCACCCCCCCTCTATCGGTTTTCTCGATCCAACAAGTGGTATCAGAGCGGGGAAGTTCAAACTTGGTGCAACCACCAGTTTGAAAATTTCTTTTCGGATTTTCTTTATTATTTTCGATTTTTTTTCTTTTTCGTACGAATGTTTTTTCGTTAATCGAGGTTGGTGCAACACCCCTCGATATTTTATTTCCCTTATCCAGCACTACTAATCCAAGACCTAGTCTTGGAAAATTTGTTTTTCTGTTAGTTTTTTTTACAGATTAAAATGGTCATGCAAGAGGGATTCAGCACCGCCAGGCCTCCACTTTTTAGTGGAGAAGACTTTTCTTACTGGAAAAGTCGTATGGAGGTCCACCTGAAAACTCAGGTGGATATGTGGATCATCATCCAGTCCGGTCTGGAGATCCGCAAAGACGCCGAAGGAAATCCACAAAGCTACTCCGAATGGGACAACTCCCTAAAACGCAAGATAGAAGCCGACGCAAAAGCAACACAAACCCTACAATGCGGGCTGACAAAGGAAGAGCTGAATCGCGTGGGCCCCTTCAACAGTGCAAAGGAGTTGTGGACAAAACTGATTGAGCTGCACGAAGGGACTTCAGATACTCGGATCAGTAAGAGGGATCTGCTACTAAACAAACTCTACACCATCAAGATGGCCGACAACGAAACAGCAGCCCAGCTCAACGCACGAATCCAAGAGGTAATGAACGGTCTTCACACAATAGGTCACAAGGTTGAAAACCGTGACCTAATCAGGTATGCCTTAAACGCTTTCCCTAGAAACACCTTATGGGCATCTATGGTAGATGCATACAAGGTCTCTAGGGATCTTTCTAAAATAAATTAGATGAATTATTTTCTGAACTAGAACTGCACGAACAAACTAACACCAATATGGTCGAGAAAAGTATTGCTTTCGTTGCAAGTAAAACTGGAAGGACAACGAAGAAGAAGCCTGAACCCGAACCTGAGTCTAACTCAGACTCAGACTCTGAAGAAGAAGAAGGAGAACAAATTAAGCTGGTCCGGCTCGCTCGAAACTACTATAAGGAGCTGAAGAACCGAACCAACAAATGAAAAACCGGCCGAAGAAAGGACGAACCAGCTGAACCCGCAAATAAGCCTAATGTGACCTGCTATGAGTGCAAGAAAAAGGGCCATTACAACTCAGAATGCCCTAACCTAAAGGAGACAAAAAGGACGAGAAGAAAGAAGGCACTGCAAGCAACCTGGGACGAATCGTCCTCAGAAGAAGAAGAAGAGGCACCCCAGTCCAACCTCCTAGCTCTGACCGCCTCAGATAAAGTCGAGACTGAGTCAGAAACAGAACAAGAGGACGGCGAGCTGACCTTCACAGAAGATGGAGAAATTAAGGTAACTGGTTTTAATAGATCGCAATTAAGTGAGTTAATTTCTTTTCTTTCCCGAGATTTGGCCAAAGCCAAACTCCGAGTCGAATCCCTCCGACAGGAAGTAAAACTCCTGAAAGAGGGAGCTGACTCTAAACCCTTAACCGAGATGGTTCAGGAAGGAACTCCTACTCAAGTTGAAAAACTTGAAAAGGAAAACTCCTCCCTGAAAACTCAGGTTAAGGATCTTAGATCAGCATTAGAACGATTTACATCTGGTTCCAAGGGTCTTGACATGATCCTTGGAAAACAGAAATCAGTTCTAAATCGATCCGGACTGGGCTATAGAACCAAATCCCGGCAAAGATCATACTTTGCTGTACTGAATCAGTCCAGAGGTAAAGTTCAGGCATGGGTACCTAAACTGTGCCTGAACCAACCGACTGGATCAAATCAGTATTGGATCCCCAAGGACAAGATTCACATCTTGCCCAACCATCACCGTGGCTTTAGTCCAGGGGGAGCCAAACTGAAAAATATTTTCATTATTAAATAAATCTGTTATTCTTGATTTAAATTGCTTGATTGATTGTTTATTTAATTTCTGCATTATACCATGCTTAGACTTAGGCTAGCTTAAGGACTAAACAAACTTAGCTGAAATTTGACAACATAGTATTGGGTGGAGGTGAGATGATAGTACGTTAGGAAAGCCAATTTGGCGGAACTAGCCGAAGCTACCGATCCAAGACCCAAACTAGTTAGACTAGAAATTTTTCAAAGAATTTTTGAAAATGAAATTTCATTAAAAGGCTTTGTCAAGGAAAGGGTGGATGATCCCATAAGGCTACGGCCAAAGAAGGCCTAGTGCCTCGCTAAGACCTGGAAGCCAATTTCTGAAATTCAAATTTAAATTTTTTTTTGTCAAATTCGAATATAACACAAAATTTCAGTTATTTGTATATTTAAACATTTTTGTTAAAATTAATTGTTTTCAAAATTAATTAAGTTTTTTTAAAAAAAATTAATTATTTTCATAATAATCTTAACTATCAAAACCTGTCTCACAAAACCTATAAGGTTAACTGATTGAAAACCCTAGATTTGGGTGAGACAGTAAAATTAAGACTCAATTATGATTCCTTTAATACCTGTGTTACAGTAAAACTCTATATTTCAAACCACGGTCAACACAGTCAAACTACGGTCAATATAGTCAAACCATGATCAATATAGACAAACCATGGTCAATATAGTCAAACCAGGTCAAATCTGGTCAAATGCACTTCCTTAGAGTCAAAAGCTAGTCCTTAGGGCGCCCAAACCCGTGAGGGCGCCCCAAGGCTGGTCAAAAAGCTCCTCTGCCACTGCACGCTGACCAGGGCGCCCTCGAGCTTCAGGGCGCCTTCGTATACCCCTACATTGGTCGAAAGCTGCCAAAAGGCAGCTGCACCTCTGTTTAGGGCGCCCTCGTCAGGCGGGGCGCCCTCCCATAGTCCTTCAACTGCAGAAAGCTGTCGAAAAGTAATCATAGGCCTGGTCAAGGCGCCCTCATCGTTCAGGGCACCCTCATCAGTCAGGGCGCCCTCCCGAGAAAGGGCGCCCGAAACTGCCTATAAAAAGGGGCTCCCTTCCCCTTCTTCTCTTCACACCCAAAACACTTCTCCTCCTCAACTTTTTACCTTCCAAGAGATCTTGCAACCTTCTCAAGCTCTCAAGCCCTCATCTTCAACAATGCCTCCCCGAGCAAACCGGTATAAGTTATTTTTTTTGTTAATTTCTTTTCAATTTTTCATTAAATGCATACTTTCTTTAAGTATACATTCTTTCTCTTAGAAGACGCCGACCTAACCAGGCAGAACCCGGTACTCAACCTAGTCCTGATCCTAGGTTTCCCAATTTAGAATTGTGTAACAAGTTTGCTCGTACCACCTATAAACCTATCAAAACGAGCTACTTGAATAGACTATTCTTCACCCAATCCTATCCCCTAGCTATGAACGTCATAAACCACTACCAACTGGACAATCTCGTATTCTGCACCCACCCAATCAATACTTCCTTATGTGCAGAATTTTAAAATAATATCATTAGACAGGATAATCTCATGTTCTCCACCATGGTTCAAGGTATTCCCTTAACCATCACACCAACATTACTGAACCGATTTCTGGGACTACGACCCTCGCAGTCCACCTTCTGTTGTTATCCTCCTAGGGAGCCTCCCTTTGATGCTCCCTATTCTCACATCACCTTAGATACATTACACTCATATTTCTTTAGGCAACCAGTGGTCAGACGATTTCAGTCAGTAGACTTAGAGGTCCAGGACTACGCCCTATATAGGGTCTTAGTCCGATGTATTCTGCCATTATCCACCAGGGACGTCACCACTATGCGACCATTCCATACCTTTCTCCTGTACGCCCTGATTCACCAGCTAGATATTGATATAGGACTTCATATGTTTCACACTATCCTACACGCATCCAGTGTGACCACGCAAGGGTGGGTACGCACACCCTACTGCCATATTATCACATCCCTATTACATTACCATGGTAGGAACATTACCGAGGGAGAAATGGCCGATCTGACCGACTACGATGAAATAGGCTATAGAAACTTCGCCCTAGCAGGTATTGAGGTGTCCGGTACCGGGGACCTGTCCTGGAGACGTCGGAGAGCAGCTCCCTAGATCGATTCGGACGAAGAGGTCGAGTACGACGTCGCAGATATAGCAGCAGAAGCCCGAGCCCATATAGACGAGCCCGCTCCACCGACACTCTACGAGAGAGTGACCCGTATGGAGACACAGATACAGAGTCTCCGAGAGGAGGTCGAGGCCTCTCACATAGAGCAGATGGACGCTCGCCGAGCTGATAGAGAAGTAGCTGATGCACGATTCTTAGAGATGATGGCACGATTCGATTCATGGCAGCCCGGGTCCATCTGATCATCCCGGTTCTTCGTCATAGATTTACTTCCGCATTGTACTCATAACTNCAACATAGGTCAAAAGTTAAGTCTTTATTATTTTTCTAACAAGTTAATCTAGTGTGCAGAGAAAGCCCTAGCGAAGGATTGCTAGGCACTGGCGAAGGAGTGCCAGGGAAATAAGCCCTAGCGAAGGACTGCTACTCACCAGACGAAGGACAGCCTGGGACTGAAGCCCTAGCGAAGGACTGCTAGGCAACTGGCAAAGGACTGCCAGTTTACAAGACCTGACAAAGGACTGTCAGGCAAAAGTCCAATCAGAGGAATGGTTGGCATCAGGTAATTTCTCCCGAGAGGAGTAGGTGAGGACGCGTTCCCCGTCGAGGGAACAGTAGGCGTCGGTTCGACCTAGGGCTCCATTTTGGAGACCAAAGTCAGAACCAAGACAGCTAAGGCTGTATAAATTGATGCTTTATTTTGTTTTCGAACTAACCCTGGATGCAGGACCAAAGGAACGTGTGTCTGCAGCTCAGAGAGCCTCAAAGGAGTGAGGCAGCAGCTGAGTAGGGCGCCCTGAGTGTCCAGGGCGCCTCCAAGGTGAACAAGAAACAAGTAAGGCAAAAAGGAGTTCGGCTAACCACTGGCCGAGGCGCCCTCTGCATCCAGGGCGCCCTCAGCAGCCAGGGCGCCCTGAGCGCCCAGGGCGCCCTCAGGTGCCAAGGCGCTTCGCGCTATGCCAGCGAGGCCGATCAACTCTATCCAGCCGAGAAGACCGTATCAATCAAGGTGCCCTCAGCGACCAGGGCGCCCCAGAGGTCAAACCTCATCCCTATTCAGGTGGGATAAAGCTTGACCGAGCGGAGTGCGGATCGGCTGACACATGGCAGGGTGCCCCCGACGTCCAGGGCGCCCTTGGTGCTATAAATAGCACCCCTCGACCCCAAGCTTGAAGAATCAATTCTTTCCACGCCTTAAAGCTCTTCTGCTCTCGCGCCTTGCTCGGGAATCCTTCCAACTCGTGCCGACGACGTCCTGCTGCCCCGAAATATTCTATCTACTCCGGACGTCGATAAAAAGAGTTTTTTTTTGTTTACTGTACTTAATTTGTAATCTTTGTAAACAATTTTGCGCTTAATATAGAATTGCCCAAAGTAAACGGTCAACGACCGTGGGCCTTGGAGTAGGAGTCGACACAGGCTCCGAACCAAGTAAATCGACTGTGTCTCTGTGTTTTTTTATTATTTCCGCTGCGTACCTACTCTTACTCAAATCCGAAAGTTTATCGATATTCACCCCCCCTATCGGTTTTCTCGATCCAACAAGTGGTATCAGAGCGGGGAAGTTCAAACTTGGTGCAACCACCAGTTTGAAAATTTCTTTTCGGATTTTCTTTATTATTTTCGATTTTTTTTCGTACGAATTTTTTTTCGTTAATAGAGGTTGGTGCAACACCCCTCGATATTTTATTTCCCTTATCCAGCACTACTAATCCAAGACCTAGTCTTGGAAAATTTATTTTTCTGTTAGTTTTTTTATTACAGATTAAAATGGCCATGCAAGAGGGATTCAGCACCGCCAGGCCTCCACTTTTCAGTGGAGAAGACTTTTCTTACTGGAAAAGTTGTATGGAGGTCCACCTGAAAACTCAGGTGGATATGTGGATCATCATCCAGTCCGGTCTGGAGATCCCCAAAGACGCCGAAGGAAAACCACAAAGCTACTCCGAATGGGACAACTCCTTAAAACGCAAGATAGTAGCCGACGCAAAAGCAACACAAACCCTACAATGCGGGCTGACAAAGGAAGAGCTGAATCGTGTGGGCCCCTTCAACAGTGCAAAGGAGTTGTGGACAAAACTGATCGAGCTGCACGAAGGGACTTCAGATACTCGGATCAGCAAGAGGGATCTGCTACTAAACAAACTCTACACCATCAAGATGGCCGACAACGAAACAGCAGCCCAGCTCCATGCACGAATCTAAGAGGTAATGAACGGTCTTCACATAATAGGTCACAAGGTTGAAAACCGTGACCTAATCAGGTATGCCTTAAACGCCTTCCCTAGAAACACCTTATGGGCATCTATAGTAGATGCATACAAGGTCTCTAGGGATCTTTCTAAAATAAAATTGGATGAACTGTTTTCCGAACTAGAACTGCACGAACAAACTAACACCAATGTGGTCGAGAAAGGTATTGCTTTCGTTGCAGGTAAAACAGGAAGGACAACAAAGAAGAAGCCTGAACCCGAACCTGAGTCTAACTCAGACTCAGACTCTGAAGAAGAAGAAGGAGAACAAACTAAGCTGGTCCGGCTCGCTCGAAACTACTACAAGGAGCTGAAGAACCGAACCAACAAACGGAAAACCGGCCGAAGAAAGGACGAACCAGCTGAACCCGCAAATAAGCCTAATGTGACCTGCTACGAGTGCAAGAAAAAGGGCCATTACAAGTCAGAATGCCCTAAGCTAAAGGAGACAAAAAGGATGAGAAGAAAGAAGGCACTGCAAGCAGCCTGGGACGAATCGTCCTCATAAGAAGAAGAAGAGGCACCCCAGTCCAACCTCCTAGCTCTGACCGCCTCAGATAAAGTCGAGACTGAGTCAGAAACAGAACAAGAGGACGGCGAGCTGACCTTCACAGAAGACGGAGAAATTAAGGTAATTGGTTTTAATAGATCGCAATTAAGTGAGTTAATTTCTTTTCTTTCCCGAGATTTGGCCAAAGCCAAACTCCGAGTCGAATCCCTCCGACAGGAAGTAAAACTCCTGAAAGAGGGAGCTGACTCTAAACCCTTAACCGAGAAGGTTCAGGAAGGAACTCCTACTCAAGTTGAAAAACTTGAAAAGGAAAACTCCTCCCTGAAAACTCAGGTTAAGGATCTTAGATCAGCATTAGAACGATTTACATCTGGTTCCAAGGGTCTTGACATGATCCTTGGAAAACAGAAATCAGTTCTAAATCGATCTGGACTGGGCTATAGAACCAAATCCCGGCAAAGATCATACTTTGCTGTACTGAATCAGTCCAGAGGTAAAGTTCAGGCATGGGTACCTAAACTGTGCCTGAACCAACCGACTGGATCAAATCAGTATTGGGTCCCCAAGGACAAGATTCACATCTTGCCCAACCATCACCGTGGCTTTAGTCCAGGGGGAGCCAAACTGAAAACTATTTTCATTATTAGATAAACCTGTTATTCTTGATTTAAATTGTTTGATTGATTGTTTATTTAATTTCTGCAATATACCATGCTTAGACTTAGGCTAGCTTAAGGACTAAACAAACTTAGCTGAAATTTGACAACATAGTATTGGGTGGAGGTGAAATGATAGTACGTTAGGGAAGCCAATTTGGCGGAACTAGCCGAAGCTACCGATCCAAGACCCAAACTAGTTAGACCAGAAATTTTTCAAAGAATTTTTAAAAATGAAATTTCATTAAAAGGCTTTGTCAAGGAAAGGGTGGATGATCCCATAAGGCTACGGCCAAAGAAGGCCTAGTGTCTCGCCAAGACCTGGAAGCCAATTTCTGAAATTCAAATTCAAATTTTTTTTTGTCAAATTCGAATCTAACACAAAATTTCAGTTATTTGTAGATTTAAATATTTTTGTTAAAAAAATTAATTATTTTCAAAATTAATTAAGTTGTTAAAAAAAATTAATTGTTTTCAAAATTAATTAAGTTGTTAAAAATTAATTGTTTTCAAAATTAATTAAGTTGTTAAAAAATTAATTATTTTCAAAATAATCTTAAAACCTGTCTCACAAAACCTGTAAGGTTAACTGATTGAAAACCCTAGATTTGGGTGAGACAGTAAAATTAAGACTCAATTATGATTCCTTTAATACCTGTGTTACAGTAAAACTATATTTCAAACCACGGTCAACATAGTCAAACTACGGTCAATATAGTCAAACCATGATCAATATAGGCAAACCATGGTCAATATAGACAAACCATGGTCAATATAGTCAAACCAGGTCAAATCTGGTCAAATGCACTTCCTTAGAGTCAAAAGCTAGTCCTTAGGGTGCCCAAACCCGTGAGGGCACCCCAAGGCTGGTCAAAAAGCTCCTCTGCCACTGCACGCTGACCAGGGCACTCTCGAGCTTCAGGGCGCCTTCGTATACCCCTATATTGGTCAAAAGCTGCCAAAAGGCAGCTGCACCTCTGTTTAGGGCGCCCTCGTCAGGCGGGGCACCCTCCCACAGTCCTTCAACTGCAGAAAGCTACCGAAAAGTGATCACAGGCCTGGTCAAGGCGCCCTCATCGTTCAGGGCGCCCTCACCAGTCAGGGCGCCCTCCCGAGAAAGGGCGCCCGAAACTGCCTATAAAAAGGGGCTCCCTTCCCCTTCTTCTCTTCACACCCAAAACACTTCTCCTCCTCAACTTTTTACCTTCCAAGAGATCTTGCAACCTTCTCAAGCTCTCAAGCCCTCATCTTCAACAATGCCTCCCCGAGCAAACCGGTATAAGTTATTTTTTTTTATTAATTTCTTTTCAATTTTTCATTAAATGCATACTTTCTTTAAGTATACATTTTTTCTCTTAGAAGACGCCGACCTAACCAGGCAGAACCCGGTACTCAACCTAGTCCTGATCCTAGGTTTTCCAATTTAGAATTGTGTAACAAGTTTGCTCGTACCACCTATAAACCTATCAAAACGAGCTACTTGAATAGACTATTCTTCACCCAATCCTGTCCCCTAGCTATGAACGTCATAAACCACTACCAACTGGACAATCTCGTATTCTGCACCCACCCAATCAATACTTCCTTATGTGCAGAATTTTACAATAATATCATTAGACAGGATAATCTCATGTTCTCCACCATGGTTCAAGGTATTCCCTTAACCATCACACCAACATTACTGAACCGATTTCTGGGACTACGACCCTCGCAGTCCACCTTCTGTTGTTATCCTCCTAGGGAGCCTCCCTTTGATGCTCCCTATTCTCACATCACCGTAGATACATTACACTCATATTTCTTTAGGCAACCAGTGGCCAGACGATTTCAGTCAGTCGACTTAGAGGTCCAGGACTACGCCCTATATAGGGTCTTAGTCCGATGTATTCTGCCATTATCCACCAGGGATGTCACCACTATGCGACCATTCCATACCTTTCTCCTGTACGCCCTGATTCACCAGCTAGATATTGATATAGGACTTCATATGTTTCACACTATCCTACACGCATCCAGTGTGACCACGCAAGGGCGGGTACGCACACCCTACTGCCATATTATCATGTCCCTATTACATTACCATGGTAGGAACATTACCGAGGGAGAAATGGCCGATCTGACCGACTACGATGAAATAGGCTATAGAAATTTCGCCCTAGCAGGTATAGAGGTGTCCGGTACCGGGGTCCTATCCTGGAGACGTCGGAGAGCAGCTCCCCAGATCGATTCAGACGAAGAGGTCGAGTACGACGTCGCAGATATAGCAGCAGAAGCCCGAGCCCATATAGACGAGCCCGCTCCACCGACACTCTACGAGAGAGTGACCCGTATGGAGACACAGATACAGAGTCTCCGAGAGGAGGTCGAGGCCTCTCACATAGAGCAGATGGACGCTCGCCGAGCTAATAGAGAAGTAGCTGATGCACGATTCTTAGAGATGATGGCACGATTCGATTCATGGCAGCCGAGTCCATCTGATCATCCCGGTCCTTCGTCTTAGATTTACTCCGCATTGTACTCATAACTATCTGACTGCCCCTACTCAGTAGGGTTGACTTATGTTTTGACTATTTGACTGTATTGACCTTCCTTGCCCTTGATTGCTTGATTCCATTCCATTAAGCGTTAGGATTGTGCTTTGTAGAATAGATTAAATTTTTCTCTACTTGATTTATAATTAGTTTTCTAAAAATAGATTTTGAAAAACTGCTTTACTTAATTTCAAAATCAGTTTTCATTTTTTTTTACTTAGTTTTATTGCAAAACTACCCCCTTTAAAAACTAAGGTTTTTTTCGAAAATGGACTTAGCCTAGGCCCTAACCCTAGAACTGCATGCACCTATAGACTTAGAAGCCAGTATCTCACAAGCACCTTAGGGTACTTTTGAATGATAACCTAGAAAGGGTTGAGATGCTTAGGTCTTTGCCTTAATTCAAGATGCTTTAAGTCAGTGTATCTGCAGTAATTGGGGCACTAAATACAACTAACACAGCAATCCAGTTAAGTGTCAAGTTTAGAAAATCTAACTTGAACAGAAACACTTAACTTGACTAACCCTAGCAAAACCTACTGTTTATAACAGTTAGTAAGTAGCTAATTGGGTTAGACAGGTCCCTACAGAGAAAATTGATTGATTTAGTGTAAATCTAATTATGAATTGGTTCAGTACAGCAAATTCTTATTTATTTCCTTTATGCAATCATATTTATCTTGTTTTGATATATGGCAAAGGGGGAGAGATAGGAAAGAAAAGAGAAAAATTACTTAGGAAAGGAAAGAATTACTTAGGAAAGGAAAGAGAAACAAAATTTTTCCTTTATTCAAAAAGGTTCAAAAATATATTCACAATTTTTCCTTTATTCAAAAAGGTTCAAAAATATATTCAAAATTTTTCTATTATTCAAAAAGGTTCAAAAATATATTCATCCTTTTCAAAAGCTTAAACTTTTTGAAGAAGTACTTAAAGTTTTCAAAATTTTGCCTAAGTACTCCAGTTTCAAAAGATCTTAAAGTTTTCAAAATTTTGCCTAAGTACTCTAGTTTCAAAATTTCCTAAAGCTTTCAAAATGCTGCTAAGATTTTTTCTCAAGCTTTCAAAATATTGCCTAAGTACTCTAGTTTCAAAATTTCCTAAAGCTTTCAAAATGCTGCTAAGATTTTTTCTCAAGCATTCAAAATATTGCTAAGCACTCTAGCTTCAAAATTTTTTTAAAGCTTTCAAAATATTGCTAAGTATTCTAGCTTCAAAATTTTTATTCAAGCTCTCAAAATTTTGCTAAGTATTCTAGCCTTTAAAAAGTTTCTTGCGTAAGCTTGTCAAAATTTTTTACTCTAAAGCTTAAGTTTTTCAAAACTGTATTAAAACTAAAATTCTTACTTAAGCTAACATTTTCAAAAAAAATTTCAAGTACAAGTAAAGTTTTTTTTTAACCCCACGAATTTTTAAAAAATCTAGAAGGAGATTCCTTCCAGGGGAGGGAACAAAAGTTAAAACATTTTCATGTTTTGCTTAAACTTAACTTTTTGAACTAGGGTTGCCATAAATCAAAAAGGGGGAGATTGTTGGTGCAGAATGCACCCAAGTCAAACCTGTGTTTTGATAATGGCAGCATAGGTCAAAAGTTAAGTCTTTATTGTTTTTCTAACAAGTTAATCTAGTGTGCAGAGAAAGCCCTAGCGAAGGACTGCTAGGCACTGGCGAAGGAATGCCAGGGAAATAAGCCCTAGCGAAGGACTGCTAGGCACCAGACGAAGGACAGCCTGGGACTGAAGCCCTAGCGAAGGACTGCTAGGCAACTGGCGAAGGACTGCCAGTTTACAAGACCTGATAAAGGACCGTCAGGCAAAAGTCCAATCAGAGGAACGGTTGGCATCAGGTAATTTCTCCCGAGAGGAGTAGGTGAGGACGCGTTCCCCGTCGAGGGAACAGTAGGCGTCGGTTCGACCTAGGGCTCCATTTTGGAGACCAAAGTCAGAACCAAGACAGCTAAGGCTGTATAAATTGATGCTTTATTTTGTTTTCGGACTAACCCTGGATGCGGGACCAAAGGAACATGTGTCTGCAGCTCAGAGAGCCTCAAAGGAGTGAGACAGCAGCTGAGTAGGGCGCCCTGAGTGTCCAGGGCGCCTCCAAGGTGAACAAGAAACAAGTAAGGCAAAAAGGAGTTCGGCTAACCATTGGCCGAGGCGCCCTCTGCATCCAGGGCGCCCTCAGCAGCCAGGGCGCCCTGAGCGCCCAGGGTGCCCTCAGGTGCCAAGGCGCTTCGCGCTATGCCAGCGAGGCCGATCAACTCTATCCAGCCGAGAAGACCGCGTCAATCAAGGCGCCCTCAGCGACCAGGGCGCCCCAGAGGTCAAACCTCATCCCTATTCAGGTGGGATAAAGCTTGACCGAGTGGAGTGCGGATCGGCTGACACGTGGCAGGGCGCCCCCGACGTCCAGGGCGCCCTTGGTGCTATAAATAGCACCCCTCGACCCCAAGCTTGAAGAATCAATTCTTTCCACGCCTTAAAGCTCTTCTGCTCTCGCGCCTTGCTCCGGAATCCTTCCAACTCGAGCCGACGACGTCCTGCTGCCCCGAAATATTCTATCTACTCCGGACGTCGGTAAAAAGTGTTTTTTTTTGTTTACTGTACTTAATTTGTAATCTTTATAAACAATTTTGCGCTTAATATAGAATTGCCCAAAGTAAACGGTCAACAACCGTGGGCCTTGGAGTAGGAGTCGACACAGGCTCCGAACCAAGTAAATCGACTGTGTCTCTGTGTTTTTTTATTATTTCCGCTGTGTACCTACTCTTACTCAAATCCGAAAGTTTACCGATATTCACCCCCCCCCCTCTATCGGTTTTCTCGATCCAACATAATCCACAGCAAGTAAAATATACAGATAACCATAAGATGCAGGAAAAGCTCCCATGAAATCTATCCCCAAACATCAAAAATCTCACAATAAAGTATAGCATGTTGGGGCATCTCATGTCTCGCTCCTATGTTCCCAGTTCGCTGGCATCTATCACAATTTTTATAAAAAACATATGAATCATGAAAAAGGGTGGGCCAGTATAATCCACACTCTAGTACTTTCCTGGCAGTCCTCTGGGGTCCAAAATGCCCCCCACAAGCTGATGAATGGCAAACAGTAAGGACAGAAGAAAACTCATGATCTGGTATGCATCTCCTAATTATTTGGTCATTACAAAATTTTCACAAATAAGGATCATCCCACACATAAAACTTTGCATCACTTTTTAATTTATCTTTTTGAGCCTTAGAAAATTGAGTGGGAAATACATGTGCAACAAGAAAGTTAACTAGGTCTGCATACCACGGTGTCTCACCATGCACTGCAATCAAGTGCTCATCTTTGAAATCATCATCAATGGCGATAGGAGATCCATCTCCTTCAAGTCTGCTCAAATGATCTGCAACTAAGTTCTCTTTTCCACTTCTATCTCTGATCTCCAGGTCGAATTCTTGGAGTAGGAGCATCCATCTGATCAATCTAGGTTTTGCATCAGGCTTTTTCAACAAATATTTGAGAGCTGCATGATCAGAAAAAATAATAACATGTGAGCATAATAAATAAGATCTAAATCTATCCAAAGCAAAAACAATGGCAAGAAGCTCCTTTTCAGTCGTGGTGTAGTTGGCTTGGGCGGCATCTAGGGTTTTGGAGGCGTAGCAAATGACATGTGGTGCTCCATCTACCCTCTGTGCTAGAACAGCTCCCACTGCAAAATTAGAAGCATCACACATTAATTCAAATGGTAGAGTCCAGTCAGGTGATGTAATAATAGGAGCTGAGGTAAGAGCCTCCCTGAGTCTATGAAAAGCTTCTTTGCATTTTTCATCAAAATGAAACTCAACATCTTTCTGCAAAAGTCATGTCAAGGGTCGAGCAATCAAGCTGAAATCTCTAATAAATCTGTGGTAGAAACCTGCATGTCCAAGAAAAGCACGAATATCCCGTACACATACGGGGTAAGATAAAGAAGAAATAACACTGATTTTCACAGGATCTACCTCAATACCTTTCCGAGAGACTATGTGTCCAAGTACAATCCCATACTCTACCATGAAGTGGCATTTCTCAAAATTAAGAACAATATTAGTTTCAATGCAACGATGTAAAACCCTAGACAAATTATCTAAGCATGAATCAAAAGACGTGCCATAAACTGAAAAATCATCCATGAATACCTCCATACAGTCCTCTAGCAACTCACCGAATATACTTACCATGCATATCTGAAATGTACCGGGTGCGTTGCAGAGTCCGAAAGGCATACGTCTGTAGGCAAATGTGCCAAAGGGGCAAGTGAAGGTAGTCTTCTCCTGGTCCTCTGGATTTATGCAAATCTGAAAGTAGCCTGAAAATCCATCCAAGAAATAATAATGTGACTTCCCTGTCAGTCTCTCAAGCATCTGATCAATGAAAGGTAAAGGGAAGTGATCTTTCCTTGTGACCTTGTTGAGCTTCCTGTAATCAATGCAGGCTCTCCAGGAATTCTTAACTCTGGTGGGCACTAATTCATTGCTTTCATCTGCCACCACGGTCACTCCAGATTTCTTGGGCACCACGTGAATAGGACTAACCCACTGACTGTCAGAAATAGGGTAAATGATACCTGCCTGTAAAAGTCGAGTCACCTCTTTCTTCACAACATCCAAAATAAGTGGATTGAGTCTCCTTTGTGGTTGCCTCACAGGTTTGACATTGTCTTCTAAAAATATCCTGTGCATGCAGATAGCTGGGCTGATACCTGGTATATCTGATAAAGTCCACCCAATTGCCTTCTTGTAGTGCCTCAGGACTTGTAATAATTTTTCTTCTTGTTCTGACTCCAAATGCTGTGCAATAATCATAGGAAAAGTCTGCTCCTCTCCTAGATATGCATACTTCAAATGGCCTGGTAATGGCTTCAATTCACTCTGGTCTTCCTCAGTAGAAATAAGTGATCCTTGGGGCTCTGTGCAATCCCCTACACTTTGAATCTCAAGAAAAATAGGTGATCCTTGGGGCTCTGTGCAATCCCCTACACCTAGAAAAACCTCTCCAGCTGGAAGTGCATCTGAAATATCGTCTGAAAAATCCTCAGTCTCAGCAATAAATAATCTCTCAGCCTCCTCTGAATACATAGCTCCTCCAGAAAAATCAGGTAAAAATCCCTCAGCCTCTAACTTTGTCTGCTCCAGCTCCTCAAGAATGTCCATGCTCATGATGGAGTGATCCTCTCTCGGATGCTTCATAGCATCAAAAAGGCTAAACTGAACCACCGTGTCTCCGATCTCCATGGAAAGTGTACCGGCATATACATCAATTTTGGTTCTAGCAGTCTTCAGAAATGGTCTTCCTAAAATAAGCGGAGAACGGTGTGCCAGATAATCTCCCTCTATATCCAAGATATAAAAATCTGCAGGAAATATTAGCTCCTTTACCTTCACCAAAACATCTTCAATCATACCTGCTGGGTGGGTCTGGCTCCGGTCTGCTAGCTGTATCACCACACCAGTGGGTTGTAAAGGGCCTATGCCAAGCATCTGGAAGACCGACCTGGGCATCACATTTATGGAAGCTCCTAAATCAAGCATAGCATCATTGAATGTGGTGCTCCCTATCTCACAAGAAACAGTAAATACCCCTGGGTCTTCACACTTCTGAGGAATGGAGTGGATAAGTGCTGAAATATTTTTCCCAAAGCTGACCAACTCATTTTCCTTAAGTTTCTTTTTGTGAACACAAAGATCTTTCAAAAACTTGGCATATTTCGGAATCTGTTTGATCATAGTCAACAAAGGTACATTGATCTTTACTTTGCTAAAAAGTTCCACTAGTTCATTGAATTCCTTAGCCTTCTCTTCCTCCACTTGTCTTTTGGCATGTGTTCTCTGCTGTGGAAAGGGTAAGGGAACCCTAAAGTCATCTTCTTTGGCCGGAAGTGGAGAGGCTGAAATTTTAGTTGCTGTCCCCTACGAAGTGGCTGCTGTACCTTGCGTCTCGGCACTGATTTCTTCTTCGTTTTCCACTAAATTTGGAGGATTACTTGAGGAAGGGGTTGGGAACAGGCTAGGGGTGGAATCAGCTAAATTTGAAGTCGTTTCATGGCTGTTTTGAGCTGGAATTGAAGTTGCTGCCTTGTTTTCAGAAAAATCTGCTCTTGGACTCTTTGGAGATGAAGTGACCTTCCCACTCCTCAAAGTAATAGCACTCACATTTCCTTTAGGATTAGGAATAGTTTGGGAAGGGAGTTGACTTGATCCTTGAGCTTGATTTTGATTAATTCCACTAGCTAATTGCCCCATTTGTCTCTCAAGATTTTGTTGGTGTTGTTGTAAAACTTGTTGTTGTTGTTGTTGCCAAGTTTGTTGTTGTTGCAAAATTTGTTGAAACATTTCTTCAACCATCTGTTGGGGCGCATTTCCTCCACTAGAACTCCCATAGCCCCTTGGTTAGCATAGGGTTTTGATGGTCCTTGAAACGATGAAGTAGTAGGCTGAAAAACATTACCCTGCTGCGGTTGGAATTGGGGCTGATAAGAGGGTTGAGTTGGCTGTTGATAGGACTGATTAGAGGGCTGACATGTTGGGAAACCTTGCTGAGAGTTGTATCCTTGAAAACTCTGATTTTGAAATGGAAAATTCTGTGATGAGGACTGATTTTGCATCGGTTGAAACCCTTGATTGTAAGGCTGGAAATTCTGATTAAAAGGCTGTGAGGGCTGGAAATTCGGTTGGTTTTGAGGTTGGAAAGTTAAAAACGATTGAAAACCTTGCTGCCCTTGCTGATATGGTTGGAATTGAGGCTGGAATTGTTGAAATTGGGGCTGCGGTTGCTGAATTGTAGGCTGAAAATTTGGATTTTGGGTCAAAAATTGCTGTGGCTGCTGGAATTGTGGCTGTGCTTGCTGGAAATTCTGTGGAGGCTGCTGCAATTGTTGTGTTTGAGGGTTTTGTTGGCAGAAAGAGTTCCCATATTTTAGATTTGGGTGATCCCTCCAACCGGGGTTGTAAGTAGAGGAGTAAGGATTGTTTCTTACTTGAAATTGTCCTATTACCAATGCTGCTACTATCTCGTCTTGTTGGAGGGTGGGACATGAATATGAAGTGTGCTCTTGGCTAGAGCAAATGCTGCAGACCCTCATCACTTGATTAGCTTGTAGAGGAGCCGAAATATTTGAACTCTGAATTGCATTATTAACAGTCAATTGCTTCATAAATGATGCGATCTCTGCCAGTGAATTCTTTATCTCTTTCTGATCATTTGAAACCACCTGAACTTCACCAACTCCTCTAGTGGTCAATGCTCTGCTCCCAAATTGTTGTGAGTTTTCAGCCATATTAGAAATGAGCTCCCTAGCTTGATCTGGCGTTTTATTCACTAGGGCTCCTCCAGCTGCAGCATCTATCATAATCCTGTCCATCTGCAGCAATCCCTCATAAAAGTACTGAATCAAAAGCTGCTCGCTGATCTGATGCTGGGGCAACTGGAACATAACTTATTGAATCTCTCCCAGTAATCATAGAGCGTCTCACCCACCACTTGTTGAATGCCACATATGCTTTTCCTAATTATTGCTGTTCTGGAGGCTGGGAAATATTTTTCCAAAAATGCTTTCTTCATAGAAATCCAACTAGCCACGTGCCCAGTAGGTAGATAGTAAAACCAGTCTTTTGCTGCCCCTGTCAGTGTGAAGGGAAAAGCTCTCAGCTTGATATCTTCTTCAGAAATGCCCTGAGGCTTCATAGTAGAGCATACAACATGGAATTCGTGCAGGTGTCTATTGGGATCCTCTCCAGATAATCCTTGAAACTTGGGCAGCAAATGGATGAGTCCAGATCTGAGCTCAAAATCTCCAGCCAACTCTGGATAAGCAATGCTGAAGTACTGAAATGAAGCATCTGGTGCTGCGAGTTCCTTCATAGTCTTCTGGTGGTCTGCCATGATACTGCCTGAGTGAGTGGGAATAGTCTGAAGAGGAGGGATATCTGTAGTCTCTGAAAGAATGCCCTGACTCCTCCTGGCTCTGAAAGTCCTCTCAATCTCAGGGTCAAATTCTTCAAGATCACCACCTGTAGACCTGGTCATAAAACCAAAATAAATCGCAGTAAAAGTAGATAAAAAGATGAAACAAATAAAATCAAATCACCAGATATAACAATAAGCATAAAAATAAATCAAGAAAGATGTGAAATAAGTGCACAAGCAAAAATCAAACAAATCAACTAGTAGCTCCCCGGCAACGGCGCCAAAAATTTGACGGACCCAAAATAGACTGTCACGAATGTGTGGGTCTCAAATTTAGATGATGTATAAATGTTGGAAACCCTTTTTGCAATCAAAATATGAAAACATAGTAAAGGGGCCACAGGTCGTATTTTTCCTAGGGACTAGTTGATGTTGTGTGATTCGATGCTTGTATTTATGTGTCGTTTGTGGATTTTGGGTTTCGAATGTGATTTGGGTTTGGATTGCAAATAAAAGTAAAAATGCAATAGAAAGAAAGAAACTTAACTAATAACTAAACAAATGATGGCAAGTGATAATTCAACCAATGGAAACCGAATCAAGCTAGAGGATTTAACTAAAGTTTGGAAAAGCACATCTAAATTCAAATGCACAATAAATGCTGATGCAAAGAAATAGAGGTTGTGATGGAAGTTTTCGGAAACAACAACTTAGCACAATTACTCACTACGAAATTCAGAAATTAACTATAAGCAATTCAACTCAAACTAGCTATGATTTTGGGGAGCCAACCAATGCAAAGAAACTCAAAAATGTTGAATGCAATACCAATTGAATTCAAACTCAATCCCACACCAAAAGACAGGTTGATTCCTGCTGCAAGCAGTGCCCAAATTAGCTTGGCACGCAAGGGAATCCTTGTGCCAAAGCCAATGCTTCCATGCCAAGGGTGAGGCTGATCAATGCAATTTGGAAAACAAAGTTTCCAATGAAGATGTTTGCAGAAGTAAATGCAGAATTTCAGACCACGTTCCAATCAATTCAATCAAAGCTAAAACCTGAATTGAACTTGCAAGGGCTAAATGCAGAATTGCAGAAATGCAGGGATGGCTTGCAAAAATTCAGAAACTGACGTGGATGCTAAAACCAAACAAAACAACTAAATTCGATTGCAACAGAATGCTAATTCCAATCTCACTGATACACTTCAGCCTATTCAAACCAAGGAATGCAGAATTTCAGAATCTAACTGCAGAAATTCAGCAGCTAATGCAGAATTATTGCGCAAGTAAACATAAATGAGATGCAGAATTACTGAGCTAAACAAAAACTAAGAAATGAAGCTAAAAGTGAACAACTTAGTTCAACTAAATTAAAACACTAGATGCGAAATTAGCTAAAGGATTCAGAGCTTCAGAGAATTGCAGAAAAGAAAACTGATACGCAGCTAAAAATAGGGAATTCTGATACAAACTGATACACAAGGAGTTAAGCAGAAAATGACTAAGATTAAAAGCAATTATCCACTAGACAAGCTTCCTAAACTACTTGACTTGAAGGATATAAACCCTAATTACAGCAGAGACAACTCAAAGAAAAGAATTAAACAACTAACACAAAATTCAGTAATGAACTTGCGGCAGAAATTTCAGCTACTGCAAAAACAAAAATTTAACTAAAAAAACTACTCCTCAATCCCCTCTTCAGCTCAGGTACTCCTTGTTCGTCACGCAAGGGTGAGCCTCGGACCCGTAAGCTCAGCAAATCAGTGGGAAATTGTCTCTGCTACTCAATCTGAGCTCAACTCTACCCAATCTGAATTCCCCATTCAAATCCTTCAATTCAGCTGCGTCCAAGTGCGATTGTGATTTGTGGATGATCGGAGCAATCTAGGAAACCCCTCCAGATGACTCCGATGGATGGGAATGGATCGCAACTGAGATCGACGACTTCAAACAGCAGAGCCACGGAAACCTCACAATAGCTCTGTTCTTGGGCAATAGCGAGCTGAAATCTTCACTAAGACCTCTTCCCCATGACCTAACACTTGCTCTAAATCAGGAATTGAGTGATCACGCCTTCGGATGAATGAAAAGCTTGAAGAACACGAAGAACACACGAAGGAAGACACTGTGCAGCGAAGACGCGATGAGGAAGGAAGCTGCGCAGGTTTTGATTAAGTACTTAGCATTGGACGGTTCAGATTGATTTGAGGGAATCCAACGGCTGATCTTGCTCTGATTTAATCCAAACTTTGATGATGATGATCAGGGGTCAGGATCTGCCTCGTGGTAGCTCGGATCCTCCAGATCTGCAATGGATGGTCCAGATCACCCTAATCTTTGAATGGACGATCTAGAGCCCTCCGAGCTTGATCCAACGGTTGATTTAGCTCTGATTGGGATGAAACCTTCAGATCTTGATCAGAGTGCTTGATCAACACTAACCCTAGCTCGGATTGCTTCAGATGGTCCCGGATGGCTCAGATCTAGCCGCTTTTGAATCGGACGACCCAGATTAATCCTAAGCTTGATAACTCGATCCGGGTCACTTCCAACTCAAGTTTGACCCAATATGCCCTAGGTTCATGAACCTTTCATGCCTACAAAAAATAGATCAAAAATTTAGTGGCCCAATAATTAAAATATGTACAAATTTGCAATTAAGTCCAAAATAAGAGTAAGTTCTAAAACCTAGGGTAATTTCACAATTAAGCAATCAAAACATAGGTCAAACATGGATTTTAGCAACTAAAATAATCAATAAAATGGTACTTATCAAGGAGCCCTAGAGCCAATTATGTGATGATTGACTAGGGACATTTTGTATCATATTCTATTATTAATAAAGGCATGTTTGATTATTATACTTACTTTGTATTCTGTGCCGAATGACTAAGTATAATAATGTCCTTGTGTAGTAGGTTCCTATCTACATTATATCAATTGGTTGAATCGATAGTGAGATAATGTAGAGAACACTATACTAAACTATTCCTAGTCAAGCATCAATTATTCAGGGACAATATTGATGCATAGAGACTAGCATGTAGGTCAACTGATGACTTGAGCTCACAAGTCATGAATATGTAATATCAAGTTGACACATGAGTATACATTGGAGAATGTGTACTGAATGACCCGCCATGAGAAAGTTTCGTAGATTGTCATATGAGTGTCATAAACTTTCTCATGCGACTATTGGTATGAATAGTCCTTAGACCTGAAGTTACTACGGTTCCCTACATAAGGAGTTATGTACTTTGGTATCGTCAAACGTCACCCGTAATAGGGTGTACTATAAAGGCGATCACTGGGTATGTAATGAATTATGCGGAGGGATGTGAGTGATGTAGATGAGATCTATCCCTCCCATATGACGGGAGTGATATCTGTGGGCCCCTTGATCGAGTAAGACTACTGAAACGCATGGTCATGCTCAAATGAGTCAATATGAGATATTGAGCTCATTTGTTTGAGTGAGTCTACTCGGGGATTAAGAAACACAAGATTGATTGAGGATGACACGGTCTATGCCTTATTGGTCAATCTAGATATCAAGGATAGAAGGACAAGGTCATGCACTATCATAGTCGCAGAAGTTTAGTCGGATCTCGACTTCTTCTTATTACTTGGGTAGCAATGATGCATTGCTAGATGCCGCTCATTGCTTATGTGTCTAAAGTGTTTAGGCGCATTGCCAACATCACGAGAACCTATTGGGTCACACACTAAGGACGCAATGCTTCGGGAATTTTGTTCGGCAGAAAGGAGCCCGAGTTGGGGAACTCAGGAGTCTGATCCCGAGTTTGGGAACTCGGGAGTCCGAGCCCGAGTTGGAAACTCGGGAAGACCGAGCCCGAGTTGGGAACTAGGGAATTCCGAGCCCGAGTTGGGAACTCGGGAGATCTGAGCTCCAACTCGGGAGCGCAGGTCGGGAGCTCGGCACTCGACAGACTGAGCTGGGAGCTCGGCAGATTGAGTTGGAAGCTCAGGACTCGGCAGACTGAGCTGGGAGCTCGGCAGACTGAGTCGGGAGCTCGGCACTCGGCGGACTGGGTTGGGAGCTCGACAGACTGGGTCGGCACTCGGCAGTCGGGGCTCGACACTCGGCAGTCGGGGCTCGGCACTCGGGAGACTTGGTCGGGAGACCGAGTCGGAAGACCGAGAGGCCCGGTCGAATTTGTACGCAGGAAAGAGAAAAGTCTCTCTTCATTGGATGAAGAGAAGATGAAGAATCACATGGAAAGATGTGCTCTTTATTGGCTTTAATGATGGGAAGGCAAAGAGACAAATGACTCTTGGTATTCATGGGATGAATATAAAAGGGGTCAAGTCATTTTGAATGAACAACTAAGTGTTTCCTTCTTCCCTTCCTCTCTTCTTCTTCTCCTCCCTTCTTGGCCGAAACCTCATTGTAAGGTTCTTGGTGTTTTCGAGCTACCTCAAGTTGCTAGCACAACTAAGGTAGTTCTCCCAAAGTTGAGAGATTGTGTCCGTGTGGATACGAATAGAGGCACGGACGTTTGAATATGCAAGAGATCCGGCGCATCTTGGACGAGTGGGATAAACGAAGGGCACGCTTCAAAGGTATAAACAGTAGATAAATCTATTAGATAGATAACTTTGTACGAGTTTTCTTTCACATGGATCGCTCGTGGGTTCTTGTTTTCGCTGCATTTTTATTATTTTGTGCCGGGAGAACCCAACATATTCTTCATGTTCACATGTGCCAACCTCCGGTGCCAAAGTGTAGACTCTTCTTCTTTGGACATGAAACACTTAATAGAAGCATGAATAGCACTTTTAAAAGAAACTTGATAAATATTATCTATCCTCTTGCCTACTAGTACCGTGTCAAGTGTGTCATTTTGTCTAACTAGACATTGACTTGGATGAAATTCAATTGTGTAACCCGCATTACACAATTAACTGACACTTAGGAGATTGAATGTCATCCCCTTGACTAGAAGGACATTTTTAATTCTAAGACATTCGGATATTTGAATGTCTTCTATCCCTACAACCTTAAGGCTACCATTATTACCAAATGATACATTACCTCTACTTTTGCTTTGTAGGGTAGTGAACAATGATCTATCCCCGGTCATGTGTTTGGAGCACCCACTATCAACAAACCAAGTTGATAGATGCTCCCCCTCAATCAATGCCTACACAATACGAAAAATAGAAGATTTAGGTACCCAAATCTTGGGACCTAATGCACCTACAATGCATGATTTAGGCACCCATGCCTTGATCACTTTCTTTTGAACCCTAGAAATCTTAGGTGATCTAACATGGGTCCTAGACATCAATGAAACAAAGGTTGGTTCTTTAGGTCGGTAACCTATATCGGCCTTGTTGTAAACTGCTCTTTGAGCGTTTAGGATCATGTCCAAAGTCTTGGAGCTAGTTGAGAATTTCTCAAGAAGACACTTGAGTTTCTCAATCTCACTCTTCAAGGCTTTGTTCTCATCCTCTAGGACTTCTACATGCAAGTCATCAATATCCTCATCCTTAAAGGATTTTAATTGTTCTACTTCTACTTTTAAAGACTTAACTTTTTTCCTTAGACTTCTTTAACAAATTAGTTAAGCATGCAATGGTCCTATAGCATTTATCCAACTCAGGAGAAATTACCTTTTCATCATCCGAAGATGATGAAGCCGCGGTTGAAGATTCCATTGATTCATCACTACTCTCCATGTCTTCTATGGCCATGAGAGCTACATGGCGAGTGCTCTTCTCCTCCTTTTCCTCTTCGGATGAGCTGGAAGAAGACTCATCCCATGTGGCCTTTAAGACTTTCTTCTTCTTTTTTGATTTCTCCTCCTTCTTCTTTAGTATTGGACATTCATTCTTGTAATGCCCCTTTTTGCTACACTCAAAACATGTGGCGTTAGACTTATCAATTTTAACTTCACTAGTGTTACCTTTCCCTTTGTAGCGTCGGCTCTTCCTTATCATTCTTCTTACGAAGTTAGCCATCTCGAATGATGAAGACTCGCTTCCATCCTCCTCGAACTCGGACGAAGAAGATGAGACCTCCTTCTCCTTCTTCTTTTCTTTCTTCTTCTTGGTCTTGTCCCCTGCCACAAGAGCAATCCCCTTCTCCTTGGGGCCTTTGTTAGCGATCTCGTGTAATTTCATTTCACAAAATAAGTCATCTATCTTAACAATAGATAAGTCCTTGGATACCTTGTAGGCATCCACCATGGATGACCACAAAGCATTCCTAGGAAAGGATTTAAGAACATACCTTACAAGGTCGCGATTCTCGACCTTCTCATCAATGGAATGTAAACCGTTAAGTATTTCTTTAAATCAACCATGGAGTTCACTTACCGTTTCAGACTCCTTCATGGTGAGATTTTGAAGTTGGTTGAGGAAAAGATCCCTCTTGGCTATTCTTGAATCTCTGGTTCCTTCATGGAGTTCAATAAGTTTGTTCCAAAGATCCTTAGCACTGGTGAAGGGAGCAACTTTGATCAGTTGCTCCTTGGTCATCCCACACTGCAGGGTGACCACAACTTTTGCATCGGCTTCTCCCTTCCGGGTTTGCTCAGCCGACCATCTTGATGAGTCCAACTCTTTTCCCTCAGCATCTTTTGGAGGGGTGAATCCCTCCTTCACAGAGAACCACATACTAATATCCGTCTTGAGGTGATACTCCATACGTGATCTACAATATTGGAAATCATCCCCATTGAAGAAAGGGGGGCGGTTGGTGCTGAATCCTTCTCTCAAAGCCATCGTTGTTATGCTCTCGGGTGTTAGACCATTGGACAGAGCACCTTGCTCTGATACCACTTGTTGGACGTTGGATGGCTAGAGAGGGGGGTGTGAATAGCCAGACACACAAATTTCTCGCTTCTTTGATCTTTCTGCACTTGAGGGTTAGCAGCGGAAGAAAACACAGAAATACAGAAACAGAAAGATAAACAGAAAAACAAAACACAAACCAGAGACGCTAACTCAAAGGGTTTACAAGGTTCGGGGATAACTTGCCCCTACTCCTTGGCGTGCCCGTAAGGTGGGCGATCCCTTGATCGTCGGCAGATCAAGCTCCGGAAATCCAGATATCACAACCTCCTTCTCGGTGGAGAAACCTCTCCACAGATAGTCTCAGAATGATATCAAATAAAGCACAGCGACAAATAGAAGGCTTATAGAGCGTGAAGGAGAACGTTTACAGAGCACAACTCACAACACAGCACAACCCTGGCAAGAGCCTTCACTCATCTCTTCCTTCTCGCGGTGTCTGCTTGCTGATCGACTCACAAACTTCTCCACAAATTCAAAGTATCAAAGTTGCAAAAGATCAAAAGATTGCAGAGAGTTTCAAAGATGCTTCCTCTCTTCTCTGCTTGCCATCTCTTAAACCTCTGGTCATCCCAGTCGTGTCTGCAGCTCACCAAGCGCGTCTGCAACAGGCTTCGTCACCAACCCACTGACCTCTACTAGACTCAGTCCACTGAACCCTCTTCAGCCGAGCCTCAGGTCAGTCGTCAGCCTCGCCAGACAGTTGCCAGCCCGTGCTAGAAGCCGTTGAATCCTGCGAATGGAAAACAAACAAACTTGACCGAAGCGAAAGTCTCCAGTTGACCCTCCTTCTTCGTTTGAGTCATCCCTGCATTACCTGCACACTCAACAGAGGCTTAACACAACAAATCAAAAGGAAATCAGTAGTGTTACAGAGAAATCAGAAGCGATCAGAGTGAAATCAAAAGTCTGACAACGGATTCAAAATAAAGTTATCAGACACTGATTGGTCACCCAACCGATCAGTGAAGACCCCGATCAATCAGGTCAACTCTTGATCGATCCAGTGGTTCTGTGATCGGTCACACTGACCGATCAGGGATCGTGGATCGTTCACCAGACCGATCCACCAGATTGTTGGGTTTTCAAGCCACAACCCGTAGGTTCACTAACCTGAGGCATTTGATCGGTCACCTGACCGATCAGGTTGTGCCCTGATCTGTCACAGTGACCAATCAAGTCACCTTTGGACCGATTAGGACCCATCCTGATCGGTCCAGGAGAACCTTGATCGGTCACCTTGACCGATTAGAGTTTTCTCCAGAACTTCTCTGATCCCTTTCTGATCGTTCACCAGAACGATCAGAAACCACACAGAATGTTTCTGTTCTCTCCCTGATTGTTCACCAAAATGATCAGAAGCCAAATAAAAACATTCTGTTCTCTTTCTGATAGAACGATCAGACGCCCTAGATCGGTCACCAGACCGATCCACAACCAGGAGTTAGTGCCAACTCCCTGATTGGACCACAGACTGATCCAGCTCTGACCATGTTAACCCTAAGTCCAGAGAACAGGCTCCCTAGCCTTCTCTAACTCATTCTGGTCCCGGAGAAAGAGCTCACGTGCCCTTCTCCGACCAGTACACCCAATGCTCAGTCCCCCGGACCAAGACTTTGTGCCCAGCTTCACTCACCGGGATTTTGTTCAACCTAGCTTCCCTCGCTAGGACCTGACTTCACTCACCAAGGTTTCCTTCACCTAGCTTCACTCGCTAGGACCCAGCTTCACTCACCTAGCTTCACATGATTAATTAATTATTAATCATGTTTATAATTAATTAATTGGACCCCGATAATAAACACAAAAACCGGAGATCCATTTGTCATCTTTTTCACGATCGAACGGTTAGGCAAATTACAAGGCTCGATCTTTGAGATTGGCCAAGTTGTAATTTGAACCGTTTGACACGATGACGAGATGATCATTGGGAGACGGGTCTCCATTCAGATTAATTTTAATTCGTGGACATGAAGAGGTCTCTCAAGGACGACCAAGTATTTGCTTAGGAAACCCACCAAGCCATACCCATCAGAAGGGAGCTCAAGTGAAGGAGGAGGTTAATTTTTGGATTCGAACGTCTCTGTAAGTGAGATATACAATCTACCATTACCACTTTAGTTAAAATTATTTTTAGCACTAATGATGACCTATTTAAGGCTAGAAAAAAATTAAATATTTGAAAAATGATATTTGCATGCTTAATGAAAAGCTAAAATCTATGACACTTAAGGATGGTATGCATGCTTCCTCTAGAATAAATTCAAATGTTTCTTGCTTAGAAAAGGAAAATAGGAACTAAAGGAAAAATGGTATATTACCTTACTAAAGCCCTTAGGAAATTTGAATTTGGCTCGAAGACTCTAGACATGATTATTAGGAGCCAAAAAGTAAGTTTCAAGAAAATCGGGTAGGATATGATCAATCTTGCTAGAGGACAATCAAAAACCAAGTCCCTAGATAGGAAATGAATCCCTAAGGAGTACTTAGTCAACCCAATTAGAAAGAATTTCTATTGGATGTCAAAGTCCATTCTCAAGGGTTAGAGGATTTAGGGATAAGTCAACCATATATGATACAATTCAAATTTTTGAGAAATGGTTAACTTGAGACATTAAGGGGGCGCACTTTGCCAAATAGAAATTCATGATCAAATGGCCTAAGTAGGGATTACTTTTATTACATCTCATAATAACTTGATTTATGCATATGAGATGTTAGGATGATACATATAATTCACATGTGCTTATGACATTTTGATGATTATGAAATATATCATTTGAGCAATAATAAACCAACTATGGAGAAAATAAATGTTTAATTAATGAGCATGTTTCTCATAGATCATATTTGGATATTTCAAATGTTTTAAAAATAATATTGTGTTTTATTTACTATGGTATAGATTTGAAAAATACATGATTTCAAAACTAGGGCTTTAGTGTGATACAAAAATTGAAAGTTTTTCAAATTTTTGAGTTTTGATAAAAAATTTTAAAAAAAATTGATTTTTTATGAAAATATATTTTTTCCTGTTAGAGGATATCAAAAGAAATATGTTTGTAAAATTTCATGATTTTTTGAATTTTTTGGTGCATTTCTGAATTTCTGCTTAAAAGGTTAAAATTTGGATCGGATTTGTGCCAATCGACTTGTGCAGAGGGCCAGTAGACTGATCTTTTTGTTCCTTGGTATGAAGGGTAGTTTCATTGAGTCAAGTCGACTGATAACTGTCTCAGTCGTCTGGTACTCTGGTTTTTTATTTTGGCTGATTTTTTCAGAAAATCTACTCCCTTTGTTTTTACTTTGATGCCTTTGTTTGAATTGTTTGGTATAATCTTTTTGATAGTGTCAAAGGGGGAGAATTGAAGGGTTTAAGTTAGAACTTAACTTTATTTTCTCCATACTTATGCAAAAATTGAAAATCATGAGTTAAGCATAGGTTAAGGGAGAGCTTAGATACTTTTAATGCTTTATGTTATACTATGCTTTGTATTTTCAAAATTATTATTTTTATGCCTAACATAAACATATTGTCACACATCAAAAAGGGAGAGATTGTTGGTGCAATCGACCCAAATTTGATCGATACGATCATGGATTTTAATATGTGTGCCAATATGATTAAGTTAGGTTTTTATATTGGTTTGATATGTGTGTTTAAGTCATGCAGGACTTGGTGAACTACACATGAGGAACAACGGAGTGAAACCATCCGAGGGATGAGAGTCAAAGGAAGAGGACTTCAAAGGATAAGCCAAGGAAGTAGACTTCAAAGGCATACGTGAAGGATGACATGGAGACAAGTTGCGGGCTTGTGTGCATCCGAGGGATGAGAGCCAAAGGAAGAGAACTTCAAAGGGGCGAGCTGGGGAAGTGAACTTCAAGGCATATGCGAAAGATAGACTCTGGAAAGGTTGAAAGTGAGTTTATAAGCTGGGTAGTCAACTGGCAAGGAATGCAATCGACTGACAGCGTTGAGAGTAACTCACAGAAAGATCAGTCGACTGAGGTTGGAACCAGTCGACTGGTGTCGGAGCTGAGCTGTTTTGTTAATATCTCTCCCCTCTATTTAAGAAGAAACTTTGGGGGAATGAAGATGTTACGAATTGTGATTGTAAAACCTTCTTGTTATGTACCCAAAGCTTCCAAAAGCATACTCTTTTCCTCAAACTCTAAGTCCCATCTTGTAATGAGGAAGAGATCATCTTATAAGGGTTTCTCCACCTTCAAGCTTGATTGAAAAGGAGAAGAGCATAGTGGAACTTGATTGTGTGGATGTGGATCCTTGGATTAGTCACCTCAAGGAGGTGGATACCAAGTAAATCAAGGGAGTTAGCATTGTCTTAATTATTTTTGTTTTTGTCTATATATTTCTTATGCTTTGGCTAACATTTTATAGATAAAATCTAAGAGAAGTTATTCACCCACCTCCTAGCTAGACGCAAAGGTTCTAACAAATAATGTGTTTATCAATGGATATCTTATAGAGGAGGTTTATATGACACAATCTTCGAGTATGTGCAATGTTGAATTTTTGGATCATGTGTGTTGTTTGCATAAGGCAATTTATGGCTTAAAGCAGGCTCCATGCACTTGGTATTTAGAGCTTCATGACTTCTTGGTCTCTCTTAGCTTTATAGTCTCTCGGACTGATACCTCCTTATTTGTTTATTATCGGGATAACATTGTTATTTATTTCCTTATATATGTAGATGATCTAATCATCACAGTTAGTGATGCTTCTATTGTTGATGACATAATATTCAAACCTAATACTAAATTTGCAACTAAGGATCTTGGAGCTCTTTCTTTCTTCTGCGGATATGAGGTTTGCACAACTTCAAATGGTCTTCTTTCGTCCTAGCAAAAATATGTTACTGATTTTCTTTCCAAGCACAACATGCTTGCCTCCATGCTAGTTTCCACTCTTATTGATGTTAACTATCATCTTACTTTGCATGATGGATCTCTGTCTTTTGATGTAACTAAGTTTCAACAGGTGGTTGGTGGTTTACAAGATCTCTGTATGACCCATCCTAATATTTCATTTACGGTCAACAAACATTCACAGTTTGTGCAACCCCCTTCAGAGATGCACTGGGGTGTTGTGAAGTGTCTACTTCAGTATCTCAATGGTAATAGGGATCTTGACATTTGTCTACTTACAGATACACCTCTCACTCTTCATGGTTTTTCTAATGCGAACTGGGCAGGAGATCTAGATAATCGGTATTCTACAGGTGTGTTTGTTATTTTTCTGGTTGCTAATATAGTTTCTTAGAAATCTACCAAGCAACACACAATTGTGCATTCTTCGACTGAGGTCGAATATCACGTCATAGCCTCTGTGGCATTAGAGCATTAATGGATTAAGTCACTTCTGATAGAATTGCTTCTTTCGGTTATCACACCTGTTGTGCTCTTCATCGATAATTTGGATATCGCCTATATATCGGGGAATCCTATTTTTCACTCTCGGATGAAGCATTTGACTATTGACTATCACTTTGTTTGTGATTTGGTACAGTCCTCTGAACTTCGAATTATTCATATTTCTGATGTCGATCAATTGGTCGATGTACTCACTAAGTCACTTTCTCGACCTCGACTGTTTATTATTTACAGCAAGATTGATGTCATCTCTGGGACACCATCTTAAGGGGGGGTGTAGTATAACATATTACCTTATTTATGTACTTATTTGTTTCCTATTATGCATTTATTTATTTTCTATTTATACATTTATTTGTTTTCTAGTATTTTCGGTGTTTTCCTATTTTATACGTATAATGGTATTTATATATCGTACATTATCATTAATAAAGTTGTGGTGCATTGGACTCTCAACAGTGCAATCATGGTGTTAGTATTGAATTTAAAATTTTTCATTTTTAATCATTATTTTTTATGGGTGTTTTTGGGGGAAAATGAAAGGTTCAAGTTAGAACCTTTTATTTTTCCTTAATCAAATTAGAAATTTTTTATTTTACTACTATAAGTTAAATTGATTTTCAAATATCAAAAGAGAGACGATTAATGCAATTATATGTCCTATATGATTGAGTTTAACTAAGTGATTTTGATATATTCGACAAAAGATTTAAGTTAAACTCTTACTAAGTCGAATATCAAATTGACTTACAAACATTTAATTCGCTTACAACCATACTTACGAATTCACCTTTTATTAAAGCATTAATTTATTAAGCAAAAATCAACTCGACTCGATTGATTAAATCAACTTTGTGAGCACCATACTATGTTAAGTCCTTGCATATTTGATACACATAAATAATATGGTAAAATCTAACTTGGACTTTATTATTAGATTCATTAAAACAATCTAGTCGAACTTGATCATGATGAAATATTATTTTTGCTATTAGGATAAATTTTTTTTACATATCTCCATAATAGTATGACATTGTTCATTTTGGACCTAAACTCTTATGGATTTATTTTTGAAATCTATTCAAAGGTTTCATACTAATGGAGATATTTTTCATCTAATAAACCCCATGATCTTTGTTGGTGCAATCAACCGAAGTTTGATCAGTATGATCATGGATTTTGATGTGTATACTAATATGATTAAGTTAGGTTTTCATATTAATTTTATATGTGTGTTGAGTCATGCATGACTTGGTGAACCACACATGAGAAACAACGAAGTAAAGCCATTCGAGGGATGAGAGTCAAAGGAAGAGGACTTCAAAGGGCGAGCCAAGGAAGTAGACTTCAAAGACATACACGAAGGATGACATGAAGTAAGCTATGAGCTTGTATGCATTCGAGAGACAGGAGCTAAAGAAAGCGAACTTCAAAGGGTAAGTTGGGTAAGTGGACTTCAAAACATATGCGAAAGATGACCCTAGAAAGGTTTAAAGTGAGTTTGTAATCTGGGCAGTCGACTGGAGAAGGAATCAGTCGACTGGCAGCGTTGTGTGAAACTCACAGAAAGATCAGTCAACTGGGGTTGGAACTAGTCGACTGATGCTTTGAAAATACTAGACATTGGTTGTGTCCAACGGATAGGACCAGTCGACTGGTGTCTGGACTAGTTGACTGGTAGCGGGTCTGAGCTGTGTTGTCAATAGCTCTTTCTTCTATTTAAGGGGAAGCTTTGAGGCTTGAGAAATGTTAGCTATTCTAATGTAAGACCTTCTTGCTCAAGTGCTTAAAGCTTTCAAAGTCTCCTCTCTTCTTCAAACCCTAATTCTCATCTTATAAAAGGAAGAGAGATATTGTGAGAGGTTGTTTTCCACCAAAAAGGAGAAGCTTAGCCGGAGATTGCCGGGGACTAATCCACCGACGAATTGAGGGTTCGTCCACCTCGAAGATACGTCGTGGAGTAAGAGCAAGCAATCTCCGAACTACGTTAAAATTTTGTGTTAGCATTGGTTTTATTGATTCTTGTATTTCCGCTATGCAACTGACACATGTAGGAAGAATCGATGAATTGGGTGACAAGCTATTCACCTTCCTCTAGCCAACCTACAATCTCGTACAATCTTTTCTTAAGGATTGCCATTATTCTTATGGTTCGGACACCTATGGTTCACTCCCCAAGAGTCACCATTGGCTGCTTAAAATTTCTGCTTAGAGTTTACTTCTCTGAGAGCCCCCCACCTCCACGTTTATGGTCACTATTCCACCCACGTGACTCGATCTAGACCATATCTCTAATACCACTTGTTAGGACTAAGAAAATTCATATATCTCGATAATGATATGATATTGTTCACTTTTGACATAAATCCTTATGAATTTATTTTTGGACTATACCCAAATTAAATATCTAATACTAATGAAAATATCTTTTATCTTATAAACTCATGACTTTTTCATGTATTTTTAATATTAAATTTTGATTGGATTTTCAATATTTGCAACACTCCATTGTTTGGGAGAGGATTGGGTAGACTGCGCCTCAACTTAACCCATTGAGAAGGAGCAACCCTTGTAAGCTTTGCCAATCGCCAAAGCTTTATCATCAATTGTGTGCTTAATTACCTTCCAAAATTTCCCAAGATTGAAAGGTAATAAAACCAAACCTACTATATCTGCCTAATTTCCCATCCATAACAATTAAGCATAGAATTCCCTTTCATTTTTTCAAATAAGTATTAGGCCATACCTACCTAAAAAATGATTAACGAGATTTTTTCAATCAATCTCGGGCGATCGGCCTGGCCATACGAAAGTTTCCCACCGGCCGCCAGGGTAAATCGGGAAGTGTTCGCAGTGTGCGGTCTAGAAGTCCAGCGCGCCCCATTTGGAGAAAAAATTCCTGTAAATGCGTCGTAGCTGGGGATCGAACCGCAGATGCCTGAGATAGCGACTAGTCATCCTACCGCTGCACCATAATCCCGGTGGCTTAGGGCATACCTGCCTAGATTGAACTATTAGTGATATTGATTAACGAGATTTTTTCAATCAACCTCGGGCGATCGGCCCGGCCATACGAAAATTTTCTACTGGTCATCAGAGTAAATCGGGGAACTATTAGTGATATTGGGTCACTATATTAGAAGTCATCATGTTTCCTGAGTTTATTTGATGAATAGAATGTGAGATTGGACTGTGAAATTAATCAACTCGCAAGTCTGGATATCTCCGATTGTATATAAAAAAAGGCAACTTAATATTTGAATTACTTAAAAGTCTTCTAAGCTAGTTTTTAATCTTCTCCATAAACCTTTCGGCAAAAACGCGCGTGCATTTCACACGGGGAACCCTACACTTTTTCTTTATAATCTTTCTCTTATGTCCTTTTACTTTGCAAAAGAACGAAAAAGTGAGATGGGCCTTCAATAATTAAAGTACTTTGTTTAATTAATTTATTATTTTATCAATATAAAAATTATTATTAATAATAAATTTAGATAACATTTTAAAAGAAAAAGTCACTTATTAATTGTAATAATAATTTTAATAATTTATCTTAAAGGATAATATATTTTTTAAAATATTAATTTTTAATAATAATCAATTTAAGGACCTAGTTTAAAAAACATTATTTTTAACGATATTTTAAATATATCAATTTGGAGAGTGGTTATGTTGATTAATAATTCATTATTTAACAATGAATTTTTTTTAAAAAAATATAATTGGATTAAAATTAAAAGGCGTCTCGTATTATATAAATCATCAAATGGATATTTTTTTCAAAAAAAAAGTTCAAGATTACACTCCATCGTATATTTTATTTTCAAAATATCATTTATCTAACGGCAATTTACCAAAGGACGCACCTGAGAATTGGTATTTACCAAAAGGTATACCATGGTTTTATTTTTACCAAAGGGCGTATTGATTTTAGTGAACTTCCATTTATACCCCTTCCGTCAAAAAAAGTCTTTCTCTTTCTCTTTCTCTTTCTTAGTAACAAATCCCGAGGCAACGGAATCTGCTTTTTCAGATTTGTCATTTTAAAATAATATATTTAGGAATCGGCTAAAAAACGTAAGGTAAAGAAAGAAAAATTATTTCTATTAACGAAAGTTATCTTCCAACTGATTTTAAAAATTTAGAAGGATGAATTTTTATATTTGATTAATATAAATTAATATATTAAATAATATTTAATAAATATATTAATATATAACAAAGATTTAAAATTTAAAAAAGTGTGAAATCTTTTATTTCAGATCAAGCGTGGGCCTAAAATCAAAAGATTTCAGGCCCACGTTGGGCCTGAAATAAAAGATTTCAGGCCCAGCGTGGGCCTAAAATAAAATATTTCAGGCCCAGCGTGGGCCTGAAACAAAAGATTTCAGGCCCTATGTTGGCTTAAAATCATGTGTTATGATAGGGTTTTTTACGTAGGCGTGAAACATAAATAAATATCTTTTTATATTTTTGAAATCACAATAAAAATTACTGAGAAAGATTACTTTACGTGAGAAATTCTAATTAATATAAAACATACATTATATTATAAACGAACTTTTATATATATATATATATATATATATATATATATATACAGGGCCTGAAATCAATTGATTTCAGGCCCTGCTTGATTATATAAAATTAATAAATATAAAAAAATAATTAATAGACATAATAATATATATTGATTGGCAAAATTAAAGATATAAGGATGATTTACTAAAATAAGCTATGATTCTACATTATTGTTATATCGTTCTGTGCCAACTGATACAGTATGAGAACATCAGTGGGTTTTGACCAAAACCCACTGATGGACCTCCCATATCTGGATTTCTGAAAACTCTATATCAATAAACAGGGTTGACCTAGGAGAAGATGTTTTAGGCGTCCAAACATCTATACACTCTGTATCACCAATGCAACAAGAGTAGTTTAGAAATATCAGTGGGTTTTGATCAAAATCCACTGATGGACCTACCATATCTGAATTTCTGAAAACTCCATATGAATAGAGAGGGTAGAGGTAGGAGATGATGTTTTAGGTGTCCAAACATCTATATATTAGATATCACCAATGTAATGGAGTAGTTTAGTCATATCAGTGGGTTTTGGTCAAAACCCATTGATATTTCTAAACTACTCCTATTGCATTGGTGATATAAAGTGTATAGATGTTTGGACACCTAAAACATCTTCTCCTATCTCTAACCTCTCTATTCATATGGAGTTTTCAGAAATCCAGATATGGGAGGTCCATCAGTGGGTTTTGGTCAAAACCCACTGATATTTCTAAACTACTCCTATTGCATTGGTGATATAGAGTGTATAAATGTTTGGACACCTAAAACATCTTCTTTAGGTCAACCCTGTCTATTGATATCAGGTTTTCAGAAATGTAGATATGGGAGGTCCATCAGTGGGTTTTAGTCAAAACCCACTAATGTTCTCATACTGTATCAGTTGGCACAGAACGATATAACAATAATGTAGAATCATAGCTTGTTTTAGTAAATCAACCTTATATCTTTAATTTTGCCAATCAATATATATTATTATGTCTATTAATTATTTTTTTATATTTATTAATTTTATATAATCAAGCAGGGCCTGAAATCAATTGATTTCAGGCCCTGAACCTGAAGTTGCTTTTCCTTTATATATATATATATAAGTTTATTTTTAATATAATGTATGTTTTATATTAATTAGAATTTCTTACGTAAAGTAATCAGGCCCACGCTGGGCCTGAAATAGAAATATTTCAGGCCCAGCGTGGGCCTGAAACAAAAGATTTCAGGCCCTGTGTCGGCTTGAAATTATGTGTTATGATAGGGTTTTTTACGTAGGCCTGAAACATAAAGAAACATCTCTTTATATTTTTGAAATCACAATAAAAATCACTGAGAAAGATTACTTTACGTGAGAAAATCTAATTAATATAAAACATATATTATATTAAAAACGAACTTTTATCTATATATATATATATATATATATATATATATAAAGGAAAAGCAACTTCAGGTTCAGGGCCTGAAATCAATTGATATCAGGCCCTGCTTGATTATATAAAATTAATAAATATAAAAAAATAATTAATAGACATAATAATATATATTGATTGGCAAAATTAAAGATATAAGGATGATTTACTAAAACAAGCTATGATTCTACATTATTGTTATATCGTTCTGTGACAACTGATACAGTATGAGAACATCAGTGGGTTTTGACCAAAACTCACTGATGGACCTCCCATATCTAGATTTCTGAAAACCTGATATCAATAGACAAGGTTGACCTAGGAGAAGATGTTTTAGGTGTCCAAATATCTATACACTCTATATCACAATGCAATAGGAGTAGTTTAGAAATATCAGTGGGTTTTGACCAAAACCCACTAATGGACCTCCCATATCTGGATTTCTGAAAACTCCATATGAATAGAGAGGTTAGAGATAGGAGAAGATGTTTAAGGTGTCCAAACATCTATACACTCTATATCATCAATGCAATAAGAGTAGTTTAGAAATATCAATGGGTTTTGACCAAAACCCACTGATATGGCTAAACTACTCCTATTACATTGGTGATATCTAATATATAGATGTTTGGACACCTAAAACATCATCTCCTACCTCTACCCTCTATATTCATATGGAGTTTTCAGAAATTCAGATATGGTAGGTCCATCAGTGGATTTTGATCAAAACCCACTGATATTTCTAAACTACTCCTATTGCATTAGTGATATAGAGTGTATAGATGTTTGGACACCTAAAACATCTTCTCCTAGGTCATCCCTATCTATTGATATAGAGTTTTTAGAAATCCAGATATGGGAGGTCCATCAGTGGGTTTTGGTCAAAACCCACTGATGTTCTCATACTGTATCAGTTGTCACAGAACGATATAACAATAATGTAGAATCATAGCTTGTTTTAGTAAATCATCCTTATATCTTTAATTTTGCCAATCAATATATATTATTATGTCTATTAATTATTTTTTTATATTTATTAATTTTATATAATCAAGCAGGGCCTGAAATCAAGATTTCAGGCCCTGCTCAGGGCCTGAAATCAATTGATTTCAGGCCCTGAACCTAAAGTTGCTTTTCCTTTATATATATATATATATATATATAAGTTTGTTTATAATATAATGTATGTTTTATATTAATTAGAATTTCTCACGTAAAGTAATCTTTCTCAGTGATTTTTATTGTGATTTCAAAAATATAAAAAGATGCTTATTTATGTTTCAGACCTACGTAAAAAACTCTATCATAACACATGATTTCAAGCCGACACAGGACCTGAAATCTTTTGTTTCAGGCCCACGCTGGGCCTGAAATATTTTATTTCAGGCCCAACGTGGGCCTGAAATCTTTTATTTCAGGCCTACCCACGCTTGATCTGAAATAAAAGATTTCACACTTTTTTAAATTTTAAATCTTTGTTATATATTAATATATTTATTAAATATTATTTAATATATTAATTTATATTAATCAAATATAAAAATTCATCACTCTAAATTTTTAAAATCAGTTGGAAGATAACTTTCGTTAATAGAAATAATTTTTCTTTCTTTACCTTACGTTTTTAGCCGATTCCTAAATATATTATTTTAAAATGACAAATCTGAAAAAGCAGATTCCGTTGCCTCGGGATTTGTTACTAAGAAAGAGAAAGAGAAAGAGAAAGACTTTTTTTGACGGAAGGGGTATAAATGGAAGTTCACTAAAATCAATACGCCCTTTGGTAAAAATCAAACCATGGTATACCTTTTGGTAAATACCAATTCTCAGGTGCGTCCTTTGGTAAATTACCGTTTATCTAACATTGTAGCAACTATTGCTATAATTATGTTCCTTATTTTCAATATTATTGTAACGGTTATGATTAATTGCTATAATATATAAGAGCTATTCGATAGTTACTATAAATGTAAAAGCTAATAAATAACTATTGTAATTATTTAAAGTGATTTTAATTAATTTAAAATAATTTTAATAGAGTTTAAAATTTTTTGATGAAGTTGATATTCATATTTTTGATATAATAATATTCATAGTTTAAGATTTAAAATTCAAGATTTTTAAGATTTATGGTTTAGCGGTAACATATAGAAGCTATTCGATAGTTATTATAGCCTCCGGGGTTATGGTACAGTGGAAGAGTAACTAGTTATTATCTCAGGTATTTACGATTTATTTTGTATAATTTTTTCTCAAAATGAGAGGTGAACCCTAGGACACTGTACTTCTGGACCACTCGTCGCGAATATTACTTTCGAATTTACTCTCAAAATGAGAGGTGAACCCTGGGATACTGGGCTTCTGGACCATCGTTGTGAACATTACTTTCGAATTTACTCTGATGCTCGGTGAGAAACTTTTTTGGAATTGGATCGATCGTTCGAGGTTGAAAAAATCTCATTAATTATTTTTTATTCGGTAGCTGTTATAATATGTAAAATCTATTGGATATCTGCTATAGTGTAAAAAATTAACTATTTTAATGTTCAAAGTTTATAATTTAGGATTCAAAATTTTTTAATATTCAATCATCATGCATAAAAGCTACCTTACACGTAAAAAATTAAATATTTTATTAAAATCTTAAATTCTAAATTATAATTTGTGAATACTATATAAAAAATATTTTTTTACCAATTTAATCAAAATTATTTAAACTTAATCAAAATCATTTAAAAATATTTATAACAGCCATCCAGTAGCTATTATCACATATAAAACTATCTTTAATAGCTTTTACATTACTACACTATTATTATATTAATAATAAATTATGATAGTTATTCAATAATTTTTATATATTATAGTATTTAGGGAGTGTTTGGGAGAGCTTCTGCTTACTGCTTTTTAGCTTCTAGCCATGCAAAAGTACTTTTGAGTGTTTGGGAATGCCAGATTCTGCTTTAACTTCTGTAACTTTTACTCAAAAGCTAGAAGCAACAATTTGATACTTTTTTCTGCTTCTGCTTTTTTGCTTATGGTGTAGAATTAAAAGTTGGCATTTATACCCTAAATAAATTTATTATTTTACATAATTACCATCACATTTTTAAATAAAATCTTATATTTTTATATAATTTATATTTTCAAAAAAATTAATACATATTTGTATAAATTTATATAAATTTTATTATTTTATTATTTTTTATATTTTTATTAACTTTATATTTTTTTAAATATATATATTATTAAAAAAATAATTTTGATATAATATTTAAAATATAATATTAAATATATAAAATATTATAGATCATGTATCAAAATTATATTTAGATAATTGAAAAAAATTAATTTTGATAGTTTAAGGATATTATTGTCATTTAATTAAAAATTAAGCTTAAAAGTGATTATTCACCAAGCACTCAAACTTTACCTTGTATCAGCTTTTGACTTCTATTTCCAAACACTGCATGCTTTAGCTTCTTACTAACTTCAAGATAATCACTACAAGAATCACTTTTCAAGAAGTAAAAGCTCTCCCAAACACTCCCTTAGTCATAGTTATTATAATATCACAAGATTATTCTCAAAATACAATATTGGATGGGATGTATATTTTATTATTATTATTATTATTATTATTATTTTCAAAAAAGACCCTTTGATGATTTACTTAATTTGTTGGGCGCCTTTTGAATTTTTGCCCAATAAACTTTCCTTTTTCTCTTTCAAGAAACAAAAAAATGCAGTCCGCTGCGGAAGATCCCACGATTGCAATTGCGTGACTCTTCCTTCGTCTTCCTTGCCGTACTGTGTTTACCCTTCCTACTTCTTCTACCTTTCTCCCTTTCTTCCATCACCATTGCGGTATCTTCGTCGTCTTACTTCTATTTCGGAGCGACCGAGCGAGCGAGAGAGATGGGGCGGCTGTTTCTTGTGAGCCTGGAGGGCAAGATCTACAGTTGCAAGCACTGCCACACTCATCTTGCCCTCTCCGACGACATCATCTCCAAGGTTCGTTCCAGGCCAACTTTCGGAGCATTGTTTCTTAATCTATTTGTGTTTGCTTCTCCCCGTCAAGGCATCTCCGACCCGATCGAGAAGACTGAAAGTAGTGATAGCTTCCGCCGCTGTTAAATTATTTTTTTCTAGGGGTTACTTCGTGTTTGTCTCTTCATGTAGTTGGGTATGATGCTCTCCTGCTCTCTTTTAGGATCGATGAATTGAATTCATCAAATTTGTTCACTGGCTTGTGTTCCACAAAAAACTTTTTTCCCCTTTTCGCTGGTAATTTAGTAGTGTCAGAATACATCATGACTAGTATTTGTGATTATTCATGGAGAGATACTGTCATTTTTTATGTTGCTATCTGGTCTTTTGAGAGGGTATTCTTAGTCAACTTGGAAGAGTGAGGATTCATGGCTGGACGCAAGTTTTCATTTTCGTATCTAACAGATCATGTATGTTGCTGCCACTAAGTAATTGTACATCACAAACACAATTTTGTTGAGTATGTTGTAACGGAACTATAACAAGCACATTAATTTTGGGGATGGCGATGCATAGAGGTACCCATGAATTTTTCACTACCATATCCATATCCATTAAGAAACTTAATATATGTACTAATTCCATACCCATCACAACTTTCTATTATTTTATGAATATACATCCCATCTAAGGAACGCGCAACATTTTACCTATGGGTGCACGAAAGTTTAAGATTAACAATGAACATGCCATACTTTGTAAATTACCAATGGCCACAACCTTCAATTGTTGACATCCCAAGATATCACTAAACTTGCCCAAACACCCCTAAAACTTTTAAAAACATTTTTATGACCTTCTGCTTGTCAAAATAAAGAAGTAAGGATATAAATTGATTCCAATGAGTAGCGCGAATGTAATGAAGATCTTATATTGTCGTTTTAACTACTAAAAAGCACAAGGGTGGCTTTTTAACGACCAAAATAAAAAAGGATATGAATACATTTTGGTGAGCACTTCAATTACATAGTGGTTAGGATTGGATGGACAAGTTAGAGGGGGTTGAATAGCGATTATTAACCTGCAAGTGTTATTCTAACTACTCTTGCTCTCTGAGCAAGGTTACAAAAACATCAAGCAACAAAAATGAAACAAACATACATTCACATTTACCAAATTGTTAATATAGTTGTTTAACGTGGTTCAACAACCTTTAAGCTCTTACTTCATGACCTATGATCTATCAGTGGATCACTCTTGGAAAGCACAACTAATTTTCTCCTTCTTAGTCAACCACATAGGATTGTAATGGAATTACAAGGGGAAAGCATAGAGACATACAAGGTTCCAATAGAGTTTATCCAACTTTATTTCGTTAACCTTGAAACGTCCACCGCTCCTTTTATAGCCTTTGAAACCTTAATGTAAGTTTGAGTGTTATTTAGCAGTTGACTGGTCTATCGCCATCAATCAATTAGTCCTCCCGATCCAACTGTTATCATGCGATAATGACTCCTTTCTACTTTCTATGTCAGGTACCATGACTATTCACTTACCATCAATCGATTGTTGCCATCAGTCAATTGCCTAGTCGATTGCCACAAACAAAATCATTCTATTCGCTGACTCCTTGGACCCAGTCAATTGCTTCCGTCGATTGCTCTACCAATCATTGCAATTTCACATCAGTTGATTGCTCTAAACCACAAACCCAACTTATCAAAACTTTAGGCTTTTGGTTTTTTAGTCGATTACTTGTTTCAATTAACTAGTAAACCCTTAAACCCCAAATCCATTTGGGGTATTTGGTTTTCCAACCATTGATCAATTGATCTCCAATAGCAGTCGACTAGTAACTATGACTATGACCACTTCTAAGGTTGAGTCTACTTATATTGAAAACTTCCTTTCATCTCCATGAATACAGGTCACTCAACACTTGACTTGCCAGAGTCTTATTATTGCTACTTGACTTCTCCACTCAGTATCTCTCGTCAAGGTACTTGGTCTCTCAGATGCGCACGACCCCTCAAGTCCTTCACATGCCATCATTCACCCATTCAGCTATGGAGGTTGCCTCTGTCAACTAATATCTTCACCGCCTCAATGCTCCTCGTCTTGCAATCCCTTGGGGTGTCTCATGCAACCTTTTTCAATATCATATGAACCTCGAGCCACTGAGCTGCCATCTTGGCCATGCCATATCATCACTTGAGAGATGCTCCAACACCACCTTAGAGCTCCTCATCCCGTGGTCCCTTGGATGTGTCATACCATCTTTCTCCGACTCATTAGACATGTAAGTCATTGCGTGCCATCTTGGCCACTCTAAGCCAACATCCATTACTTAGACCTCACCTTATAGAGTCACAATCTCTTTAAGCTCTATGTGTGTTCCTACAAGTCCTTACACACTTAAACACACATGTCAAATACACAGGGCAAAACGTAACTTAAACCTTTTGCCCAAACATCAAAATCTTAAGTAAACCATTTGAGACATGATTACACTAACGGTGATTTCATATTGTTATTTTCACCATTGGAAGATTTTGTAAAAAACACTTTGATTGTCTTCTACTTGTAAAATTAAAAACTAAGAGCATGAATAAATTCTTTGAATGCAATAATAGTTCATATTGCCATTTTACCATTAGACAATCGTCAAGAGATGCCTTTTCCAAAATTACTAGATTTTTCCCATCCAAACTTAGACGGATAAGCATTGATGAATTCCTACAAGCATTATGAACACATTAGTTGTCAAAAACTACCATTTTGATCGTTGAAAGTTAAGGATCAAATTGAGAGGTTGGGGTGGGTGGGGCGTGGAGTGGGGTCAATAGCTTCAAACAAAAACTTAAGACGCAATAACAAAAATTGCTTGACAAGAGATGGTTAAAGAACAATATGAATAAGAAAATCAATACAAAATAGCAAGTGGTTTGGTAGCCCTTGAGTTTGTACTCCATGACTTTTCTCCTTCTCAATGGAGAAACATCTTATAGTGTCTTCTCATTAAAAGAAAAACATTACAAAAGAAGAGAAGAAGAGCTTGGAGTGAACAATTTTAGAGAGTTTCTTTTATAGGCCTGAACCAAGCTTCCAAACTTCTCTAAAATTCTGCATCAGATTGCAGTCCTAAGCATTCATTGACTGGTCAACTGGTGCATAACTATTTTATGTGTCCTTTCAGTTAACTCCTTGCGGCTATCAAATGATTGTTTGCTGCAGTAGCCTCTGGATAAGCATTATAACAACTAACCATTCTGTTACAATCGTTTAACTATCTAACAGTTGACTCAAGAAGTCATGAGTCGACTGCCTAATGGAATAACCATTTTGTTGATCAAAACAAACTTTTGTTCCCTTAGCTAAGTTGACAGTTGGCTTATGGATTAGTTGATTGTTTTGTCGACTGCATTGCATATAGTATTTGTTGATTGATCAGTCAATTGACACAGGTGAACTGAGGGGCTGCCAACTAATTTGTGATTACCAGTTGACCAACTAATAGTGGAGTCAACTTAGCAGACCACTCAACCCTTCGGTTCACCCATGTGCCAGTCAATTGATCACTCGATAGGCACATAGGTGAACTGAAGAGTTGAGTCATTTGCTGAGACGACTCGACTATAGTTAACTAGGAATCACAAATCAGTTGACTGGAGCATTGACAAGGTCATTTCTATGGTCTTCATCAGAACCTAATCTAGCCCTTAATTTTCTAATTTTATGTGTACTCATACTCAACGTTGCACAATGAAATTCGCCAAGTCTATGGAGAATAGTCTTCTTCGGGACTATTTTTATTTGAGGTATTTCTTCTCTTGCCAAGCATTCTGTCAACCTTGTTTTGCCGCAATTTAGTCTTGCTAAGCATTTGATCAAGATCTGGTGGGGCTTCCTTTTGCCAAACATCTGAATTACCCTTGATCTGTTGGGTCTCTCTCTTGCCAAGTGTCCAATCATCTTTGCTCTGCAGGGACTTCTTATCATCATGAGACCTGCTGCTGCATAAAGTTGTCACAATTTATTAAATACATATTCTAATTTAACCCTTTAATTAACATCAAAACTGATTGCACTAACAAGAAAATCATAAATAAATATATAGGTATAACATTATGAGATGACCATCACATTCAATGCTCCTACTAACTTGGCCTTCTAATGGTCAAAATGAAAATAAAAGTTCAACACCATAGTTACATTGTTCCTAGACATCTATTCATTCCTTTTTCTTTTTTTAATATTTTGACTACTAGGAAGACCATCAATATTTTTTTCTTCTTCTATAAAATAGTAATTTGATGACCTATTGGTCAAAATGACAATATATGTTCCATTTATCATGGTGTTAGGTATCTATTTATGATATTAATGATTTCAACAAATAGAAGGTTATCAAAATGCTCTTAAAATTTTTTAAGGGTGTTTAGGTAAGTACAGAGGTACAGTGGAAAGTGCGTCTTTTGCCAATTTATAAAATGTGGAGTGTCAATTGATAAATCACAAACTTTGTGTGCTCCCATTGGTAAATTGCCAATGAACGGTAATTGTACTGGATTAAATGTGTTGACTACACCTAGGAGTACTAGTCAAAGCCCATTCCAATTTTATATGCAACAAGGAAGAATGAGAAATGAACATTTTAATAATGCATATTGTATATCCATTACAAAGTTAATCTAATTAATTTAGATACCTGCTACCAAAGCATTAAAACTTAAATTTGCCCTATACGCTGACTCACTTCAAGCTAATTTATTCGGTACCCAAACACAATTAAATGGGTCAAGTAGGCATGGGTATTTGGAAATACTCATCCCATTGCCATTCCCGATTATATTAAAAAACAGTGAATAATCTAGACCTTGTATTGTGGTGGATAAGGAATGGTATCACCTTATCGGAACTGGATATGCATAGATAATCATGGGTAGTCAGTGCTTCAGTTACCCATAATGATTCATACTGAACTTGGTGACCTCAACCATTACTACTTTATTTTTTAGCAGTATGTTTAATTTTTATTTCTCTTACTTATTTAGTCTTACTCTTCTATAATTCCATGAAATAATTTATACTTGTGCCTTTCTTTAATGTTTTTGATATCTGATACGGGGAATATCCTTAGATTTTCCCCAAAATATTACAAGCTCTGTTATTTACCCGATCCATTTTCATTTTCTTTGAGACATAAGTTCTCAAAGAGGTATGAATTTTGACAAAATATTTGTTCTGAATTTTTACAGAATAATCATTCATCATAAACCAATACCATATTTGACCATTGTATGATATCCATCAATCCAGCATAACTCTTTCTCTAAAAACTATAAGAAGGTTCTTGCTGTATAACTTATGGTGATGATGAAGATATTCACAGGGCTAGAGGCCAAAATCTTGGAGCTAATGTGGGTGCCAGGCCTAATTAAGAGTGTTTAAGCAATTATTAGGTATGAGCAATAGTATGACTAGGATGATGCTGAAACTGCACTCATTTTTTCAGGGAAAGGAGCCAACAAAATCCTCACTAATGTTTCAATAAAAAGAAGAGGTATGTAGCTGCCTGCCTTGAATAAATAGAAGGCGTGGGTGTGGGTCACAGGTCGCACACAAGTCACCTAGTTGCATGGCTGAAGAACACCTAACATAAAGATGCACACTCCCCTATATGAAATAGGAAGATGAAGATGTACTTTTTTTAGCAGTAGTGACCACATAAAAGATAGAGTAGATGTAAGTTCTACCAATTTGTGATCCTCTATACGATGATAAATGTTCCTTTTCTTTATGAATAACGATTATATGAGCAATTATTGCGGAATTAAGTAGTTTCCCTTTAACTTATGTGTGATGGTTCCATTGGTGCCCAGACCTATGAACTAGGTGAGGGTTATATACTGTAGTTTGAGATTATGATACAAGGAAATTATTACTATATCTCAGTTCACGAAGGAAAAGATTCATTAACTTGATCATACCTGTTAAGGGAAGTAGAGAGGACGAGATTCAAAGTTTTAGGTGGAATTTCGATCTATGATTTATCATTCATGGACGTTGATAAGATCCTTTTATTTAGCAACACCTTAGGAGAGTATAACCTTAATGTTAATGACGAAGATCAAACGAGGAAAGGCTTATGGTGGATACCTATGCACCCAGAGACGAGCAATGGCATATCAAATGATGAAATGCTTTGGGGATTTGAAAATAAGCATAGATCTAGAGATTCCCAAATAAGTCAGCCTTTCGAACTCTTGTTGAATCCATTTCCAAGCAAGACAACTTAGTGAACTGAAATACCTTAGTAGTTAGAGGAAAAGAAAGCAATTGCCCCTCCTTTATCCGTTGTAATATAGCGAGAAGAACGATTAGTGTCATATTTAATCCTTCCTTCAATGCCACTAGATGATGTACCTATGTGAACAATTCAATTAAACTGTACGTGCTCAGCAGAATGATAGTGACATTGAGAAAGTAAAACACAAATCCATAGAATATGAGAACTATGACATGACAGAGAAGGTAGTAAAAAAAAGGTATGCGGACGCTCCTCACTTTGTTGCTTCTATTCAAGATTAAGAGAAACATGTTTGAAGTATCTCTACTAGTAGGGTTCTCTTGCTATTGCAAGGGACTACATATATAACTATATGAGAGGAGAGAGATTTTATATTGGACTAGTTACTAAATCAACTTGAGTCTGAAACCAAAAAAAAAAAAAAACTCTAATTGCAATCGACTCAAGTAGAATTAGATTACTTGTAGGGTCAAGGTTTGATCTTACTAGTCTCTTTTACCTTTTCCTACCATGGTAGGATTTTCTTTCATGACTTTAGCACTGGAACTAAGGATGAATCAATTTGGTCATCGCTGTGAGAATCAAGATTCAAAATCACAAGCCATGCATATTTTTGTTCTTTGACGGGAATGATATTATTCGATATTGTGCCAACGTTTCGATGTATGGTGCTAGTGATTAATTTGAGATTGGAGGAGGAAGGATATATTGTATATGCCATGTGCCATCGAGTTTCGGTAGTTTACCTAAATGATATGTTTCATAGTTTTGCTCAATACAGTATGAGATTTCAAACCATGTCTAGCATTTAAGAGTTCTAGCATATTCAAGGGCTATGATGTTGCCACCTCTCCTAGATGTGAATTCTTATATTACCTCAAATTTTACCTTTGAGTAAGGTTAGTTTCTCTTATTCCTAAAGGATATATATTACAATGGTGTAAAAAATCTCATGCAGTGTTTGACGACATGATTGAAAAGTACCATTTTGGTAAGTAGCCAAAATCTAATAGTGATCACACAAATGTTCTCTCTTTTGGGACCTTTGTTCATGTGCAAATGAGTTTTGTCTAATGCTAACATCATTCAACACTTTGACACACTTCGATTGACATCAAGATGAATTTAAATAATATTTATTTTTGTTTAAGGTTTCCAAAATTCTAATGCAATTGATTAGTTTACCGCTATATATTTTTTTAAAGCAAACAAGCCAATGAAAGAAGATTAAAGCAATAAAAGTGTCTAGACAAACATTGAAATATATGAGAAAAATTATTTTAATTCAACTACTTAATTTATATAGTCAAGTAAAAAATTTAAGTGAAAATTCATAATTCATCTCGTTATGGCTATTAAATTTATGCAGCCTTATCTTTAATAGTAAATAAGAAAATATTAAAACTCATTTAAAGTCATCTTGTCATTACTTTGCTGTGTGCCGAGTGTCAAAACAATACAATGCCAAAATGATCAAGACTCATGCATGAACAGTATGTAATTTTGTTCATTTCTATACTATTTAAAGATGTTTGTGCAGTGTCTCTTGTATATTATCTCTAGCACTGGTTTTTCTGCTGGTGATATTGAATTGGACTAAAATAATAAACATTGAACTGGAGAATGCAGAATATTATGGAAAGGGTGTAGAATAGTTTATGGATCTTTTTTCTTTATCTTTGTGTTGGTAATTTCAATTGATATATTGTAGTTGCTGTGTTGGTAAACAATTATATATGTATTTATTGTTGACTGTTTTCTTTATGTTGTTTGCACAGTCCTTCTATTGCAAGCATGGGAAGGCCTATCTCTTCAATAAGGTGTAAGTGGCCTGTTTTTTTTTTTTTTTTTGGCGTAGTTGAATTCTCTAGTTCAAATTACCTACCTATGTTATCTCAAGTAAAGTTAATTACTTGTGGACTATATTCTTTGCCTTATTGTCATGTTTCTTTCATCTAAATTACCCTTTGTAGTTGACCCATTTTTCGGATTTAGAGGATAATATCATGATTCAAGTAGTCCGTTTGGAATATGGATAGTTTGAAAAAAATCTACTAGTGATTGGATAGGACAATTGGACATGGATCAATGAATGTGATCTAATTTTGCTTGCGAAATCAGACTACCCCATGAGATTTGTTGAATGGAGAGTCCTATAGGAACACTAAAACCATCTTAGATTGTCAAATATGGGGTGGAATTGAGAAAGAATTGACAAATACTGAGGAGAGGAAGGAGAACACCCATATTAGAGTTGATATACGAAGGCATTTACACTAAGTTGTCAGATTTTCTGATTTTGTTAGAGTGAGAACTGCAATAGCACTTGGTTTAATGGGCAAGAGTAAAAAAAATGTATGTCAACAAGAATTTAGTTGAAGCTATTGTCATTCAAGTTGTTGCCTAAAACCACCAGTTAAAAATCTGCTGACATTCTTAGTTCTGAACCTATGGCATAGCTTGGTTACTGAGTGCAATGGCCCTTTTTGACTGAGATAGTCAAGTTAGTTATGGTACTTAAATAATTTTTTTTAGTATAGAGAATGAAAAATTTAATTTGAACTGAAATCATTTACATTTTACATATTCATGTTCAATAAAAGCAACACTTGACAGTTGTTATTCATTAATTGTGTTGTGGTTTGTGTATGATATTGAAGGTGCAGTCTACATATTTAGTTATAGGATTTTGTGTTGTCTTTTATAATCATATAATAACTGTCTTTTTAAAAGATCAACAAGAATATAATATTTCTTTAACAGTGTTGGAGCGCCTCTTCAAGGGTTCTAAAATTTTCCTCTTAGGTGGATGTCTTGGATTTTAATGTGATGGCGACAAGCTCCCCTGATCTAGGCATTCTCTAAACTATCTCAATTTTTGATACAACCTCCACAGGGACCTCCCTCTTCAATGTCTTATTTCATCTATGTTTGCAATGTCCTGAATGCCATCCTGTCTTTGCAATGTCCTGAATGCCATCCTGTCACAAACTCAGTCATGTTCTTCATGTTGTGTAGGTCTTCCAAATCATGTAAAAATGTCATTGCCTCGCTCCAATTCCCATTGCTCACCTGATGATGGCATGCCTTCCCTACATTGTAGCCAAGTCAACCTCTGACAAACCTAACTTCAAAGCACTAGATCTAACTAACAGTGTGATCTAGATAGTAGATCTAGCTTTCTTTGTTAACTTCCATCCTATCCATAAGGTCTTCAGTGCTATTCTCTAGTCTGGTGGTTGTCTTCAGTCATCCTCTTTGGTCACGACCTATAGTTGTTGCAAGGGAATAAGTAGACACCATCTATCTTTTTTGACAAAAAAACATTGCTATCTACTTGTCTTCTACTTTGTCTTATAGCCTTGATGTATTCCCTCGGAGCCTATCTAAATATGGCAAGCAACCAATGTTTTCCCTCATCAGAGTTGAAACCTCTGATGGTGCCTTCAAGATTCAATCCACCTGCAAGCTTCACTGCTCCCCTGGCAAGCCTGATCTACTCTAGCATCATCTGCGTTGTCTTCATCATTTCTAAGAAAGGTTGTATTTTTATTAAATTTGTAAATTCATTATTTATATCAAACTACAAATTATGATTCACATGTAAAACAAAATTCTTACATATGAATCAATTTTAAAAAACTTTGGTTTGTTTTAATACAGTTTGGTACACATTTTATTTTATAAAATCCTTAAAATAAGAAACAAAATTCATTTAAAATATAAAACAAATCAATCCGTTAACTCATTAACACATTAAATTAAATCTAATACATTCAAAATTAGATCCACATCAATAAAAAAATCTAGAAAGTATGCAATGCAGTTCAAAAAGATCAAGGATCAATTCTAAAATTTCTTTAAATTTTAGAGTTTAAAATTCTATAAGTCCTTTAATTTTAAGTGTTGTTAAAAGAAAATTAAGCTTTTTAAAAGTTTATTATAATTTTTGGATGTAATTTACATTTTTTAAATGACTTGCTCTTGTATAGAAAAAGGATTAGGATTCCATTTATTTGATTATCTTAGTTAATAAAATTTTACCCTTTGTGAATTTACAAGCTTGAAGATTTCTTGCGTTGTGATTTTTCATCTTGCATTAGTTAGTATTAGAACTGAGTTTCTAGTTTATTCTTATCCCCAATCCTTTCCAATATGAGTTTTTTTTTCTATTTATTGCAATTTGTTCCTCATGTAAAGAAGTCCCTTTTGGTTTCCTTTGTTTGGTCCAATGCCAATTGTTCCCAAAGTGTTAATTATATCTCCGTAGAGATCAACTTATGATCCCAATGCTATTGACATAGTAGGCACCCACTGCGATTGCCACCACATCCTACCATGTCAAATAATTTCAGATGTTGAACTCTCTCCACACCCACCCACAACCACAACACTCACGAGCCTTAGCTCTCTTGTTACTTCTTTTCTATAGAGACCACAATGTGAAGCGATGTTCACACACTCAAGTCTTTAAGTGCTCATCCCAATCTATGTAAGTTTTGAAAACACTCAGCGTGTCTTAGCTCTCTTGTTGTTTCTTCCCTATAAAGACCACCTTGTGACGTGGTGCTCACACATTCATCGCCTCCTTGGGCGCCCACCATATCTTGGTTACAAATAGTCCTTAGGTGATTCTTGCAGACACAACACCTCTTCCTCGTCTGGTGGTGTGTCTTGCATACTTGAGGATCTCAAAACCATAGCTTTGTTGTGTGATTTTGCACTAGGTTGTAGTGTTCAACTCTCCTTGGCTCTTGGGTGAAGTCACTTCTATCTCAATTGCCATAGTACACAAAGTAGCACAAAAAAATCACCTCATTCTCATGAGAGTCGTCTACACCTCTTCACTTCTTCTAGGTGATAGTATGCATGCCGTCCCCATTAACCGTGAGATCAACACGCTAGCCCTCATGATCCTTCCATATGTCTTCATGCTATAAACTTGCATCACAACCTATTGTGTTGATGCAATTGGTTGCGTTATGATATCTCAATAACCATGCACCCCTATGTCTCTGACCAACCCCAATTATTGCCTCAAATAATTTCGCCACCCATTGTCGAACCTTAAATCCTTTACTGTGAATTTCATATTGACTGCCTCTCTGCAAGATTGATTTTTGTATTGGTTTAGAGATGCTTGTTTGTCTAGGGAAATTAATGAGGATTGTTGTGGCCTTCTGGAAAAAACAGAAAAGAAAAAGTAGATTACTAATTAAGTAGAATTTTAAGGAAAGAAAAAAGTGTGTAAGGACTTGGTTCTAGTCCAAGATCTAGAATTGCTGCAAATGATTATGCAGCCCCAATTATTGCCTCAAATAATTTCACCACCCATTGTCGAACCTTAAGTCCTTTATTGTGAATTTCATATTGACTGCCTCTCTGCGAGATTGATTTTTGCATTGGTTTAGAGATGCTTGTTTGTCTAGGGAAATTAATGAGGATTGGTGTGGCCTTCTGGAAAAAACAGAAAAGAAAAAGTAGATTACTAATTAAGTAGAATTTTAAGGAAAGAAATAAGTGTGTAAGGACTTGGTTCTAGTCCAAGATCTAGAATTGCTGCAAATGATTATGCAAGAAAAATTAAAAAATTTCAAGGAGAGACCATCTATTTGATTGGTTGAGACTCAAATTTCATGGCAACTTCAACATCAACAAGGTCCAGATACGTAAAATTGTTATCTATAATTCTTTTAAAAATAATTCTATTTATTTGATAGTAAATTTAAAATTTCTATATTTAATCATTTTCTCACAAAATGTGAAATAGTTTAGACATTATTGTAAATCCTTCAAGATATATGAATACAATTGTGCCTATATTTTGCTTTCGTTTAATCGTCATATTTTTTTTAAAATTGTATAGCTAGTTTAGCTTAATCACTATTCATTATTCATTAAAAAAACAGTAGAAAGACATCTCCTTTACTTGTTGCTTAGTTTATTTATCATTATTGTATTATATTTTTGCATTGTGATTACTATGGTGTATTGCTTTATTTTAGAAACTCCATTACTTGTCGATATACTTAGTTCAGTTTGATGAGAGGAAACACTACTATTACATCAAATATACAAGAGATATAACTCTTAGAAATGTAGGGCATAGAACAAGCTCAAAATAAGACACTCCTTTCAAATAACTTAAAGAACATTACCATTTATACACATCTTGCTCTATAGATAATAGGAATCAAATTAAAAAAATTATACAAGCCTTTATCCCACTGGGTAGAATATAGGGATCTTTCTATTCCATTGGACTCAATCTCCTACTATATTCTTATCTATAGTTAAATGAATTTTATCCAATTTTATTATTGCTAACCAAGTCTTCTTTACTCTCCCTCTTCCTCCATTAATGCCATCACTTAATTAGAGCATTTATTAGTCGCTTAAGTACATGTCCGTACCATCATAAACGTCTCTCAGAGTTTTCCCTCAATATGCATACTCTCGACTTATTCTCTAATGTTCTCAACTCTGGACTCATCTTTTGCTTGTGTGCTCGATTCAAATCTAAAACTAAACTATATGTAACATAGCAGGTTTAATTGTCATTTTGTAAAACTTCCGTTTAAGTTTTAGAGGTCTTACAATCACAAAGAACATGATGCTCTCCATTTTAATTATCCCATTTTTATCCTATATAAATCATCTCTATTAACCGCTCTATCCTTTTACAAAAATGATCCTAAACACTTAAAGCTTTTAGTTCCATGTAACTCGTAATCTCTTATCTTAACAATTGCCTTGCTACATCGACTATTACTAAACTTAAATTTTATATATTTCCCTTAAAGATTTGAGCTTAACATTTACTTATTCACTTGTAGGAGTGTTAAAAATGAATCCGACCCGACCCGAGTTTACCTAAAAAAATCAGGTTCGGGTTGGGAATTTTTGGGTTAAGGTTTTGGGGGTTAAATCAAATTTTATTTTGAAAATTAAGATGCTTTTATGTATATTAATATAATGTTAGTATGATAATGATGGAGTATTGAGATAAATGTAAAGAATTATAGAGAAAATAGTAAAAAAAAAAGTTATTTTGAATTGGGTTATTCTGGTCGGGTTCGGGTTGGGATTTTTTTTAATTTTTTTTTCAACCCGACTTGAACCCGACCTGACCCTCCCGAATTGACACCCCTATTCACATGTTTCGTCGACCAAAACAATGTTATTTGCAATATGTTTTGAATGTGTCAATTCAACTATGATTAGTGTAAAAAGATATCAACTTAAAATTAATCCTTGATATGATCGCCTTTGTAGGAAACGTTTCAATTAAATCACTTAGAGTTTCACTTTTGTCATTATATCTTCACATATATTCTTAATTATTTTAATATACGCTACGCTAACACCTATTTTTTAAACTCTCCACATAATTTCCATCGTTACTCCGTCATAACCTTTTTCTAGGTTAATCAATACCATGGGTAAGTCTTGCTTCTGTTGCTGATACTTTTCAATCAACTTGTTTGAAAAAGATGTATACCTTTTATCGTCGACCTTTCAAGCAAGTATCCAAATTAATTTTTGGTCACTTTGATTTCCGTCTTTAATATTTTCTCTATTACTCTTTCCCTAAGTGTCATGCTCGGATCATAAACTTAATGCCCATATAATTCACTTGATTTGTACTCTATTGTTTTTATACAAGGGAATAAAGTACTTACCCTCCACTGGGTATGCATTTTATTTGTTTTCAATATCAAGTTAAATAACTTCGTAAGCCATTTTTGCATCCCATTTGACACGTTTTACATCTGAAATCTTACAAAAATTTAAATGACTATACTCCTATCCGCTTGAATTTTCTAAGTTAAGTTGGTTATCTAAACCTTCATTAAAAAATTATTGAAAATATCTCTTCCATCATTTTTTTATTTCCTTATCCTTCACTACTACTCTATTGGCTTCATCTTTAATGCATCGTATTTGGGTAAGATCAGTTGTCTTTCTCTCCCTTGCTTTAGCTATTCTATAAATGTTTCTAACCCTTTTTGTATTAAACTCTCGATACAAGCATTCGAAAGTTGTATTTTTGGCTCTTGGTCTCTTTCATGGCGACTACATTTTAAAGTTTTTTTTTTGTTCTTAGAAGTATATAGCAACTTATAGGCTTTCATCTTTTTCTCTTGTACTTTTTTATTGGACCACTAAGATTCTTTATTTGATGGTTCATCCTCTTACTCACTGAATGCACTCTTGGCTATCATTTTTAAATTTGATGTCAGCTTATCCATGTTATATTCGAGTTGCCATGTATTTCTTTTAATATTTATGCTCCTACGCCTCTCTTTAAAAATACTTTGCTTGCTATCCTCTAACTTCAACCATTCGATTCTACAAATGCACGGTTTCCTTAGAGAAAAATTGTCATTTTCCTAAAAATTATAACTCATATAAGATTAAGGTAGAGACAGTCTTTTTTAATAGACCAATGGGCACTAATACATTTTGGTTAACTGAAATAGAATGCTATTGGCTATCATGACATTAAATGTGCATGACTTGTTAAATATAAATTCATTAGAGCAACTAAGAATTTTTGGTAAAGCATTCAATTAAGTTAGACCAATATAGAAAATGATGTATCAAACATCGACTTGACATGAGAAGCAAATCTAAAGAAAAATACATTTCTAAAACTTAGATGACGAACTATACTACCAGTTTTTTATGCTAAAATAATCATACCCAAGTGTAGAAAAATATTGATTACAATTAAAAATATAGGTAAAAAAACATTGTGATGTTAGTGAAGAACTTGGTTAACCCTTGTTCGATATATTAACGAACTTAGACCAGATATTTAATGGGAATATTAATTTATTTTCAATTACTCCATTGGTTGATACTTATTATAAAAATAAAGAATTTGATTACAATTTTTATCATAAAAAACTATAGAGAAAGTTTACTGTCCTACACCTAAGATATTATGGACAACAAACACTCGACCTTAAGTTGAAAGAGAGATAGATTATCTAAAGGTAACACCTACTTTGAAAATAAACACTCAAACTCCTGCCTCATCCAAAATTTATGAATTTGTAATTGAGTCACAAGAGAACCTTACAATAGCCTCCTATTGATTTAACCTTAGATTTCCTGATGACAAAGACTCCTTTGATATTTAGAATATATAAAGCACTCGATGACTTGAGCTTAAAAATCTATTCAATGAGATGGCAGCTTAAGTAAGCCCCTTGATCTAATAATCTTAGAAAACCTCTTATTAAATTATCCCATTCAAATGATGTTTACGATGTTACTAATCAGAACTTGTGCTTATAAATTACAACTTCGTTTGATCTTTAAAGCCTAAAAGAGGAAATTGAACAAAATAGGAATAATGAGATAAAAATATAAGATATTCATTTTAAAATTGGCATATCAATTAAAAATCTAATTGGTTTATGTCCATTTACCTTTTTTTAGCTTTGTCAGCTTGAAGAGTTGATTTGCTTGTCTACTTAGTTTTAAAAAATTGAGAGCTGTACTGTGTGCAAAAGAGAGACACATGCAGATACTGGCAAAGAAATTATAGTGAGTAATTATTATCACAAAATAACTGATGGTATGATAGATTATTATTCTCTTGAGTTAATAAACCTAAATTTTATAGATTATTCTCTTATATTCATGTACTCAAATTGTCTAATAATTACTCCCCTAGAAGTATTCATTACATGTGTTACTGTAAGGAAAATTACTTTTATTTAATTTACCAACTTTTATGAACTAATATCTTAAGAGGTGGTTAAACTATTAGAGATATTTGAGCCTCCATTTTTGCAGAATTTGGAGGTTGATTTTGTCATGGGTGAGCGATAAAAAGGGTTTCTGCCTCTAAATCAATCATACCATTTTCTTACTAGTTAGAAGGGGCGACCGGAAAGAAAAGAACTAAATTCAGGTTTAAATCATCTCATCAAGGATTAGGAAAGATTCCTGATACAACTTACTAATTAGAAACAATTCTAAAATTAAAGGTAATAACAAAGACTGACTTCTTGAGAAATAAAGAAAAGATGAAGATCTACTAGTTTCACTTATTGGAGTATTTGTCTAAGAAATAATACTTGAGAAACCAAACTCAATAAACTTGACAAATTCATTACAACTTATTCTTGGAAATAACAACCGAAGAAAGGTGTTGATAAGTCACATGTGTAGCGTCGAGTTCTCGCTGGTCAAGGAGAATCATGTAGTTCAAGATTAGGGGGTTCAATTTAGAAATTTCTTTTAAAGTTTTAGAATGTAAAATTTTATTAATTTAGTTTTAAGAGTTGTTTAATATTTGTTGTATTTATTAGAGATAAATTAAGCCTGAGTCTATAAAGGGTTAGAATTTCATGTATTAGAATTTTTTTAGTTAATAATATTTTCCTGTTTGCTGATTGAGAGTGAATTTTTGTTGTGGTGTAATTTTCTGTGTTACATTAGGGATGAATCTTATGATATATGATAAAAGTATAAAGGCGGAAGGAATGGAATTTCAATATTGATACAGGGGAGGAAAATTTTATCATGTGGAGAAACAGAAAGTGATACTCAAGCTGAAGTAACACCAAATAATGACTGGAAAAAAAAATCTTATCACATTGATCCATATTATAACAACATGGTAAAATTATTGGCCATGTAGAAATCATATCATATCAAAGTTGTCTTTCATTTCTCTCTTTTCCCTACTTTCTCTTTTCAATTGTGTTGATTCTATCAAAATTTTATATAGATGGTGAGGGCATAGTCAACAACAACTGCACTATTTTAAAATTATTTGATGACGAAAGTTTTATTACTCATTTCATTTCAATTTTTGATAGCATAAGATAACAAATTTTTACGTGTCATGAATATGAGATATATACCTAGATATTTTTGTTTGAATCAAGATCAACAAAATCTGATATTAAATATGATTTTATTAATTTATGTATTATTGGATATTCAAATTATTGCAGGTAATGGAATTCTTTTTTTGAAACACATTTTGTATTTTATTTGAACCTTCTCGATTTATAATTTTGTACTATTCATGATTCAAAAATATACCAAAATAATTTATGTTATGAACCTTTATTTGATGGCTTTTGTCCTATTAGTGTCCTACATATTGTAGGTGGTTGAATTATTCTATCCATTGTTCTTCTAGATATGCTTGTTTTCTCCATCCTGTACACTTGCTGATCCTGGAGAGTTATCTTCTAACATTATAGTTAGCATGCAGTTTTATTTTGGCGAGTGCATCCTCTTCTCGATTAAAACACACACACTCTCTCTCTCTCTCAAATCGAGCCCAAGTGTATGTCATTCCTTATCTAAAGTTACCATTCTGACTCTCATTGAGTGCTTCTCCCCTTTTTCTGGCACTGCTCTTTATTGGAGCTGCAACAAGGAGAAGACCACCAACAGATTGATTCTCGAGGGTCTCACCTCATCCTCTTTTGATTACTGTGTGCCCTCTATATGATCTCCTAGGTCACCCTAGGACCCTCGTCAATTGATTTTCTCCTTCATCTTCATTAGTCTGTCACATTCCAGCAACCCCATCACAAGGCCCTCTTGAGAGATCGTCTTTGAATCTCACTTCTCTTGACACACTATGCAATGAACCAAGTCTATGCGGTTGAAGAAATCAACAATCTCTGCCTTGATAGTATTGTATTTTAATTTTCATCAGTCATATCTTAGTCAATTTTATCCTTTTAATTTTTTAAGGTCTTTTCAAGCTTATGTTATGCTCCAACTTGAGGGGAAGTTATCTATTGTGAGTTGAGCCCCACATTTGATATTTTAATTATAGGGTGTCAAGTCCTATATATACTCTCTTGATGGTAACATTCACCATATTCTTTATTTCTTAATGATATTGAGCATGTTATATAACAAATCAGTTCCTGGAGTCATTTTTGTCCTGACTGGAATGATTCAAAATGCTACATGCTGATACTGAAGAAACATGGTAACTTGGGTTAGGTTGAGAAAGAAGGTTCACCCTTCACTGACAGTAGAAGCATATCTCGCACCAGAGAACCCTCTTGCTAGTGTTCTCGTCATCGGATAGTCGATATCCATCCTGCCAATATGCTGTTGCCGCACTTGTGTTGCACCTCAGTGGTGAATTGCTTCGACTGTGCCCATTTGGCACAACATGGTATCTAAGCCATGATTCATAATAAGATTTCATATTTCCCAACATCTGTCATCAGCATATTAGGGTTATTAAATATAGCTAGTGCATCAACCAATCATATCACAATAATAGTTATATATATGTCCAAAACATTTTAGTTCCCGGATTTACTTGCATCCTGCTACTGGATTGCAGTCCTTAGTTACAGGTCGTTTTCTTGACTGTTAAGGTTTACTTGCAGGATTGTACAAAATTTGAACTAACAAAAACGACTCCATTTCACCTCTATCAAAATTACAACGAAACGCAGGAATGTAACTCAAAGTCAAAGGACCACTACATTCCTCCTTCCCTTCTAATTCCCCCATACTAAACATACCTTGAAATAGTTTCCGCACAAGAGTATCTATGGGTTAATAATCCAATGAGCATGAAGCTGAAATGGCTAGAACCAAACAGATGTAACTGTTGGATATATTTATTGTTAGAATCATACGATCTTGCTTCCAAATAACATCAATTTACCGCATTCCGTTCTCTCTTGTACTTGAACTTGATGCTTCTAAGTTCCTTGGAGTCTGACATCATTCATCAGCTAGTTTATGGCCCATCTATTTCATATTCTTTGCAGTGTGAATGTATCTGTTGGACTTGAAGATGAGCGGATGATGACATCAGGGTTGCACACTGTTTGCGATGTTTTCTGCGTTTGTTGTGGCTCCATTGTTGGGTGGAAATATGTAAGACTGTTTGAATTAGTGCTCTATTTTCATCCTTCTTTAATGCAGTTACTAGTAAACGATCACTTTATCTCAGGAGGTTGCTCATGAAAAGAACCAGAAGTACAAAGAAGGGAAGATTGTGCTGGAGAGGTGCTGTTTCTATGATCTATATTCCATCTAGTTTTGATTGAATAGATGCTAAACATTTGTACAGCTACTGTGGTAGATTTTATGTCCATATCGGAATATGCAAAGTGAGATGATATTTTATTGTGGGGCAGGTTTAAGCTCACAGGTCCAGACGGAAGTCGATACTGGCTAACTCAGGATACTAGTATCAGTGGAAGTGATCCGGATGATGTATGACGATAACTATGAGTTCAGAGGAAAATACGAAGTATTCCTGATGTAAATTCTCTTGATCTTTGCTTCAAATTAGACCCTGTGGAGTCTGGTGATTGATGTTGTCTCAAGTACCAGTTGAATCTGGTACGAAATAATATAAATTGCTTATCGTACATGGCCATTTGCTGATTAATTCAGAGGTCACTGATATAATTAGAGGGGTGTCAATGGGCCGAATTTTCTCGATTGCTTCTTGATTGTCGACTCCATTGGAGTCGAGTAGGCTTCATGGTCTCTGGACAAAGCCAGCTAGGTATATATATAATACACCTTCGAGCGAAACCTATGAGAAGGTATATTAACCTGTGAGAGGATGCAACATTATTTTCTTTAAAAGTTTAAATTATTAGTAAATTTTAAATTTATATATTGCATTTCATACATCTCCTGCACTTCAATGAGCATATCGGACAAACTGACTTGTCCAAACTCAACATGAGATTGAAGTATTAATTTGATCGAGTGATGATGACTTGTTTCAAAAATTCAATTCATCATTCATCAGTCCCTGGCTATGGTACAGCGGCATTGATGTTCCAGAGGTTCTCAAACATTAACCGTTCAATACCCAATTGACCAATTCCGATGTATTCCGGTGTATGTTTTGTTAGATCGTTGACGGTTGCTATAGGGGGGAGTGAATAGTAATTTTTCGGTTTGTTCTTCCTATAAAGTTAGTTGCGCAAGTGGAATATACTAAAATAAAACTAAACAATGCTAACAAACTTATTTATGTGGTTCGGAGATGAAGACTCCTACTCCACGACAGTCCGTGAGGTGGACGATTCCTCGATCCTTCGGCGGATCACTCCCCGAATGCCCTCCGGCTAGCTCGTGTAGCTCTTTGTGGGTAGAGAAACCTCACAACAACCTTGAACACACTATCTGAGCACTAAGACTACTAATGAGCTTTAACCAAGCTCATTTTGTCAAGAGCTACCAGCCCAGACCGAGTTCTCTTAAATAGAACTCAAGGCTGAAAAACACCCGACCAGTCGACTGCTCCCAGGGCAGTCGATTGGTCCCACTGAAATTCGACCGTTGTAGCTCAACGTTTGAATTTCAGCCGACTCAACCAGCCGCTACCAGTCGACTGCTCCCAGGGCAGTCGATTGGTCCAGGGTCAGAAACCTTCTGTGAGTTTCTGTGCTTGCTGGCAGTCGACTGTTATATTCCCAATCAACTGCTTAGCTTACAAACACACTCTTCCTCACTCCAATGACCCTCCTCCACGCGTGCCTTCAGGTACACTCCCTTGGCTTGCCCCTTGAAGTCTTCTTCCACCGACTATCGTCCCTCGGATGCGCACACAAGCCTTCCCTTGGCTTGCCTCCATGCCATCCTTCACGTGTGTCCTTTGAAGTCCACTTCCCGGCTTGCCCTTGGTGTCCTCCTCCCTCGGCTCTCATCCCTTCATGACTTTGCTGACTCTTCATCAGCAGCCTTGACTGTTGCCTTCGCGCCCTCTTCGTCTTCGGCTCCCGTCCCTCGGATGCACACAAGCCTCCAGCTTGTCTCCATGTCATCCTTCATGCATGCCTCGAAGTCCGCGCCCCTCGACTCATCATCTCTGCTGTCCAAGGTCCCTCGGGTGCACACAAGCCTCTAGCTTGTCTCCATGCCACCCTTCACCGTACCGAAGCCGTCCAGCTAAGTTTATATGTGTAACCTGCACATCCTACACACTCAAATACACATATTAAAACACAAGGGTAAACCTAACTTAAACCCTTTGCCCAAACATCAAAACACATGGTCACTCCGGACCATAGATTGCCTCAACAATCTCCCCCTTTTTGATGTTTGGCAATACGTTTAAGTTAGGGAAAACAAATAGCAATAAATAGCCATAACAATGCTAAACAACCATTTGGACTTACGTTGCCAAGACTCCACCTTGGACTTACACCGCCAATGCATATGCAAATGCAAACAATGTATGGATCCTATCCCAAGGCATCCCCACACCTAACTTCCCCAAGTTAGGAATTTTACCAAAACGGGTTTTTTAAAACCTATCCCAAGGCTCCCCCTATATTGGACTTACAAAGGCTTTTTAAGAACCTCTCCAAGGTTCCCCTTACGCCAAGAATGGAGCAACGATGCTCCCCCTTTATCTAAGCTCCCCCTAAACCTAGGGTTTCTTGCAAAGGTGTGTTTGGTTTCCCAAATTAAACCCAACACTGCTCCCCCTTTGCCATACATCAAAAAGACCCCAACAATATCCCAATCATTGGATCTTTTAACCCCTAATGATCATAAACAACGTGTATTAACCCCCCATACACTTGTTTTACATCATTTGGACACCATTCAGCTGTTGAACACCCAATTCAGCCCTGACCAGTCGACTGCTCCTCAGGGCAGTCGACTGATACTCTGAAAATTAGAATTTCAACTTTTTTGGCCAAATTCAGAAATGCACCAGAAATTTCACAAATCTCCAAATCTCAAATTTTGTGGAGAAGTTTGTGGTACCCATACCTACTTGGGAAAAATACACCCAAAAATGTATCTATCACCATTCCTAAGTTTGACACAAAATCCAAAATTAGCTAAAAAGTTCAATTGAACCTTGACCTAAAGTCCTAGTTTTGGTCTCCCCTTGATGTGAATGCCCATACCAACCCACAATGCATCTCTAGCATTGATTTATATGACATTTACACATCAAAAATCAATTTTCATGCATTATGACCCAAATGTCATATTCCTATGCATGATACTTAAAATTTTCATGCCAAAACCCAAGAATTGAAACTCAAGTCTGTCTCCAACTCTTTTGGCACACCCTATGGTCCATCTAGACCCCTAGGAGCAACCCCTTCCGAGATCCATTCACCATATATCCCAAAGGCTCCTAGAGCTCCCCCTTGAGCTCTTAGCCCTAGCCACCTCCCTAGGTGACTCAACAAATACTAGACCACACCGGTGTTCCCCCGGTGACTCTTGGCCTACAAACTTTATCTTCTTAACCTTAGACACCTTGTCCTTGGTTAAGTCCTTCTTTTTCCCTTTTGATGGCATTCCCTTGCCATTCTTAGACTTCTCCTTCTTGCCATAATCATATGCTACCCTAGCATACTTCTTTCCATTGGCATTGGAGACCTTAGATCGGTATCCCAACTCCGATCTATCATTGTTGGGTTTTAGACCACCCAACATCATATCCAAATCCTTAGATCTAATAGTGAATCTCTCTAGGGTTTCCTCTAACCTATCAAGTTTTACCCTTAAAGCTTGATTTTCCCTTTCTAGGTTCTCAAACCTAGTATCCACATGTCCACCTTGGACATTCCTAGACCTACCCATCTTCCTAGGCATATGTCTCCCCTTCTTGGGATTTTTGCCTTGATCCTTAGGTCTAGAGGTCTTGAATTTTTCATGATGCATTGATTTCCTAGGGTTTTGATCTACCTTCTTAACCCTATTCCTATCGTTATATCTAAATCCATGATTATGCACAAGCAAGCATTTTTCATTATTTCTAGCATACATGGATGAATAATTGACACTATTTTTAACATTCATGGAGGAACTTAAATTTGAATTACATTTTAACTTAAGGTTAGGAATTACCTCCCTTACCCTTGGAGTTCTCCCTTGATGTGAGCTTCTTTTCTTCCTTTCCTCTTTCTCCCATCTTCTCAAATGCTCCAATTTCTTGAACTCTTTCTTCCTTGGACATTTTGTGTGATAGTGCCCTAGCTCTCCACATGTGAAGCATCTAGTTTTCTTTCTTTTCTCTTGGGCTCCTCCATTCCTACAACGCATGTTAGATTTAAGAGAAATTGAAATGAGTTTGGGGTTTACCTCCTTTTTCTTACCCTTTGGACACTTGTCCTTGTAGTGTCCCTTTTCATTGCACCCAAAGCAAATAATATGATCTTTGGTCCTTGCTTTGGTGGAGGTTGGAGCTTCTTCTTGCTCTGGTATTGATGAGGGTCTCTCCTCCCCCTCAATCCTTGACGTGGAGACCTCTTCCTCTTCTTTTGACGAAGTGGGTGATCTCTCACTCTCTTCTTCCTCCTCTTGGGCTATTAGGCTCACTTCCTCTAATTGAACTCGTGTAGGATTTTTATGGAATTCTTCTATCTTTTTCCATAGCTCATGTGCATTTTGATATTTTCCTACACCACTAATTACATTGTTAGGCAAAATATTAAGTAAAATTACAATTATCTTTTCATTTGCCTTTGATTGATTTTGTCGCTCTTGATTCCAATATCGTGGTTAGAGCTTCTTCCCATGCTTATCTCTAGGAATTTCAAATGGTTCTTCAATCGCAATTTTAAGGTCCCACTCCATTCCGAACCATGTCACTATCTGCATCCTCCAATAGTTGAAATCCTTGGAATCATAGAGAGGAGGGACATTGATGTCATCCCCCAACTTATCTTCAATTTCCATCTTCTCTAGCTTGTGCCCTCTCAGCGATTAGTCCGACAAGAGCGGTCCTTCGCTCTGATACCACTTGTTAGATCGTTGACGGTTGCTAGAGGGGGAGGGGTGAATAGTAATTTTCCAGTTCGTTCTTCCGACAAGGTTAGTTGCGCAAGCGGAATATACTAAAATAAAACTAAACAATGCTAACAAACCTATTTACGTGGTTCGGAGATGAAGACTCCTACTCCACGACAGTCCGTGAGGTGGACGATCCCTCGATCCTTCGGCGGATCACTCCCCGGATGCTCTCTGGCTAGCTCGTGTAGCTCCTTGTTGGTGGAGAAACCTCACCACAACCTTGAACACACTATCTGAGCACTAAGACTACTAATGAGCTCTAACCAAGCTCATTCGTCAAGAGCTCCCAGCCCAGACCGAGTTCTCTTAAATAGAACTCAAGGCTGAAAAACACCCGACCAGTCGACTGCTCCCAGGGCAGTCGACTGGTCCCACTGAAATTCAACCGTTGTAGCTTAATGTTCGAATTTCAGCCAACTCAACCAGCCGCTGCCAGTCGACTGCTCCCACGGCGGTCGACTGGTCCAGGGTCAGAAACCTTCTGTGAGTTTCTGTGCTTGCTGGCAGTTGACTATTATATTACCAGTCGACTGCCCAGCTTACAAACACACTCTTCCTCACTCCAATGACCCTTCTCCACGCGTGCCTTCAGGTACACTTACTTGACTTGCCCCTTGAAGTGTTCTTCCACCGGCTATCGTTCCTCGGATGCGCACACAAGCCTTCCCTTGGCTTGCCTCTATGCATCCTTCACGTGTGTCCTCTTGAAGTCCACTTCTCGGCTTGCCCTTGGAGTCCTCCTACCTCGGCTCTTGTCCCTTCATGACTTTGCTGACTCTTCACCAGCAGCCTTGACTATTGCCTTCGGCCCTCTTTGTCTTCGGCTCCCGTCCCTTGGATGCACACAAGTCTCCAGTTTGTCTTCATGCCATCCTTTAGGCATGCCTCGAAGTCCGCGGCCCTCGGCTCATCATCCCTGCTATCCAAGGTCTCTCGGGTGCACACAAGCCTCCAGCTTGTCTCTATGCCATCCTTCACCATACCGAAGCCGTCCAGCTATGTCCATATGTGTAACTTACACATCCTGCACACTCAAATACACATATTAAAACACAAGGGTAAACCTAACTTAAACCCTTTGCCCAAACATTAAAACACATGGTCACTCCGGATCATAGATTGACTCAACAATCTCCCCAAGTAAAATAATAAACCTGAGACTTTGGGGGATGAGATAATTATGACATACTGGATTATTAAAAAAAATTCAATACATCATGCAAACATAGAATATATATACCCATCTTTATATGGTAAAAATCCTCACCCCACGAATATACACTTGAATGATATTCGATCTCGGGTTACGATATATTTTATAGGTTTTTTTAAATAGGACATAAGCTTTGGGACATTAGGTTTCTGGATTGTCCATCGTGAACATTTCCAAATTTTACCTTAACAACTGATGGGAAACTTTCGTGGGGTCGGACCGATTACTCGAAGCTCAACGTTACCAACTTCGTTAATCATTTTTGAAGGACGACTAGTTATTATCTCAGACATTCATGATTTGATCCCCAGCTACTGCGTATTTTATAAGAATTTTTTCTCCAAATGGGGAAACCCTAGGATGTTGGTGTTAGTGATATGAGAAAAGTGTCCTAAGACAATCGTCTTATGATTGTAATCATTTATTTTAATAAATGAATATCCACTATTTGAGTATACATGTTTATGTATTTGATTGAGATCTTAAACTCATTTACTGAATGTCCGCAATACAATTCACAGCATGAGAGAATTTGTGATGAATTCACAACTAGTGATTATCTCTATATGTGCAATTGTGAAGTATTGAAATTGTCCCTAGTCGATGAATTGATAAAAACGGACACTATCAATTCTGTTGAGACTAGCATGAGTTATTCTCTAATCAGCTGATTCTCACTGGCTGGTGACATTGGGATGTCCGGAGATAAACATGAATGCTAGTTAAGGGAACTAGTTCATTGGAGTGACTGGCTGTAAAACTTCATATGGTAGTCTACATATAGACATGTCAGTGAAGTTCTTACTGCAGCTTAAGTGCGATGTTCCTTTGACTTGCGGTGTTCAAGTCATCTTGGTCATGGAGACTTATACTTTGACATCTTAAGCAAACATCTCCAAGGAGGTGTGGACCCAGGATGATTGGGTATAAGCCGAAGTGCCCGAAGATGTTTGAACAGCCTACAAAGGATTCACCACTCCTTGCGAGGAGATGTATACCCAAGGCCTATCGTCGGATTGTTACTCGAAGCCTCTGGCCAGAGCATGACATGTTCAGAGTATGAATCTCTTAGATACATGAGAGTAATTAGAATCCGTAGGACGAGAAAACGTTACTTGGGCTAGGTGTGACGTAGTCAGCCTAGTGGGGACTGACACACATAGACCATGTCCTAAACCAAGTGGGTATAAGATGGTGAAGGGAATGAGGCACGATTCATTATAGCTGCTGAAGGGTTTCAGAATTGTTTCTGAGGTCAACCGTTGATCTTTCGATTAATTGGGGATCATGATATACTACTAGGTGCCACTCATGATCGTTCTATAATTGGTTAATTATAGACGGCCAACATAAATCGAAAGCCTATTTAGTCACACGCACTACGAGGAATCCGAGGGATTTAAAATGAGTTGAAAATTGGATTTTCCAATCAAGAGAGATTAGGTTTGGTTGAGCCAAACGATAAGTCGAATATGAATTTTTCAGAGACGCATCGGAAGCGTAAAATGGCTAAGTCTTTTGAAGACTTAATAGATGAATTAAATGAGTTTAATTCATTGGGGCGTGGCCTGGATAGGCCGGCCAAAGAGGGTCCCCACCCTCTTTGCTTGGCCGGCCACAACAAAGGGAGGGAACCAAATTGTTTGGTTCAATTTATAAAATAAATCAAGTGTGGTTTGTTTTATAAAATTATGGATGATATAAATTTTTATATAAACCAAAGTTTGGTTTATTTTTCATGGAAATTAAAATGAACCATGGATTGGTTTATTTTCATGATAAAGAAATTTATATAAAGAAATTTATATAAAATTTATTTTTTATGGAAATTAAAATGAACCATGGATTGATTTATTTTATTTTATAAAATCAATCATGGATTGATTTACCATGATAAAGAAATTTATATAAAGAAATTTATTTTTCATGGAAATTAAAATGAACCATGGATTGGTTTATTTTATTTTATAAAATCAATTATGGATTGATTTACCATGATAAAGCAATTTATATAAAGAAATTTATATAAAGAAATTTATATGATAAATTTCTTATGAAAATTTATTCCATAAGAAAAAAGAGACTTGGTTGATTTTTATCATGAATTAAAATATGATTTTAACCATGATATAAAATCAAGACTTGGCATGATGGAATAAGTCATAGAAAATTTAATGATAAATTTCTTATGAAAATTTATTCCATAAGAAAAAAGAGACTTGGCGGTTGAGAGACCACTATATAAAGGACCCAAGGCAAGGTTTGGAATTCATTCGAAATAATCAAAGTATTCTTGCTTGGGCTCTTTCTCTCTCCTCCCTTCCTTCTCTTGGCCGGCCTCTCCCTTCTTCTCCCTTCTTCTTGCCGTGAGCACAAGGAGAAGCACCGAGTCGACGAAGTTCTTCCGTTGGGACGATCTTCCTCTCCGGCCATCATCACCTTGGGATTGGGCGCAAGTCATCTTCCTCCTCCTCGCCGGAATTGTGATTCCGGCCAACCTTGGTGGTGAGTTTTTTCGATGTGATTACTTCTCTCTTGGTTTTTGTCGCGTTTTCGGAGAATCTAGTAGTTCTCGAGAACACGACACTCGTGGCTTTGCGAAGTCATCCCGAAGATACTCGGCGTGGACGCGAATAGAGGCGGAGCTTCTGAGCGACGCTTATGGTTGGATCTCGTCCCTTTCTTCGAGTTACGCGAGGTAACAAGTAAATTAGTTTACGTTTCTGCAAAATTTTAAATATATGATCATGTCTACACAACATAAGGTTGCATGCTTAGATGTGTGGTTAAATAATTTGAGAAATTATTTATGCTAAACCTTCCGCTACACGTAATTAATTTTAAAATTACGAACCGCATCCATGTCAACATGCACCCGGTTCCAACAGTTGGGCTGTTGGACTGTCTGTTGCGAGGACTTCCTGATTTTCCCCTAGCTGCCATTGGGAAACTTTCATGAGACTGGGTCGATTGACCGAGGTTCGATGTTATCCAACCTCGTTAATCATTTTTAGCTTATGGGACTATGGTATAGCGGAAGGACAATTAATTGTCATCTTAGGCATCCGCGGTTCGATCCTCAGCCGCGACGTATTTTGCAAGAATTTTTTCTCTAAATGGAGTGCAAACGCTAGGACGCTGAGCTTCTGGACCGTCTGTCTCGAGCGCTTCTAGATTTATTTGACGGTCAATGAAAAATTTTAATAGGACCTAACTGGTCACTCAAAATTCAATGTCATCCAGTCTCATTAATCGTTTTTTAGAATGATATTCTAGTATGCTCGCGTAAATTTTTAATCTACACTTTTAGTGATAACCTTAAAATTTATGTGGCTTGGACCTCTGGCCTACTCCATAACCTATTGTGTTATTAGTCTAATCACTCCTAAAAGTTAATATCAAACTCCTTTATAGAGTCAAAGAAACCTCAATAATAGAACAAAGAAAAGTACAAGAAAAGTTTGTCGAAGTGTCGAAAAACTGTTCGATAGTATTCTACTCAGTCATTTAAGATTGTATTTGATTTGTCTTTTTTTTTTTTTTTTTTTTTAAGAAAATATGATTTTTTAAAAAAGTATTTGATTTATATTTTTCATCTATATTTTTTAGAAAAAGAGATATTATTTTTTTAAAAATAAAAAATATCTAAAAATTAGTTTTTAAGAAATGAGAAAATATAATTTTCTAAAAAATGAAAAGAAAAATAACTCAAATCAAACTTAGTCTTAGTTTCTAGAATATGAATCTATTGTCAATGGTTAGTTTTTAGACAACTCCACTGTTGAAATCCATTTGTATTGATTGAAATCCAGTTCAGTAGAAATCCTCAAGCAAAACTTGGCAAGCCAACATTCGAATGTTCAATCAACTAATCCAATCTCTCAGTAGGCTGAAACAATGTTTAGTTAACTCAAGCTCATGTTAACTCAACTCAAAACTCAGTAGGCGAACATTCTTTTTCCAAACAAAAGTTCTATAGTTAGCTTCAGGATCTCTTTGAATTTCTCAAAAACTTCAGATTTGTGTTTCATCAAGAACACATACCCGAATCGTGAGTGATCATCGATAAAGGTAATGAAGTAGCTATAGCCTCCTTGTGCAAGAGTTGACATTGGTTCACATACATCAGTATGTATTAGACCAAGCAATTCTCCCACTGGATTACCTTTTCCGGAAAAGGGTAATTTGGCCATCTTGCCTTTTAAGCATGATTCGCATGTATCAAATGAGCCGGGTTCAAATGATTCCAGAATTCCACATCGGTGTAATTTGGTCATGCGTTTCTTACTTACATGGCCAAGACGACAATGCCACATATAGGAGTCTATTCGATTATCTATTCGAGCACGTTTGTTGCTAACTTCGATATTGAAAACGTCACCGGATAAATCTAACGTGTAGATACTATTGCACAAAGTTCCGGTCCCAAAAAGAACACCATTTAAAGTTATGTAACAACAATTGTTACTAAAAGTTAAATGATAACCCTTTTCATTCAAGCATGAAATAGATACAATGTTTTTTATTAATGAAGGAACAAAATAGCAATTATCCAATTCTAAGACACGTCTAGTAGGGAGCTTTAGCAAATATGTTCCGATGGCAACAGCAGCAATCTTTGCTCCATTTCCAACTCGCAGATTCGCTTCTCCCTTGACGAGTCTTCTTCTATTCCTTAGCCCCTGTATGTCATTACATATATGTGAGCTACACCCAGTATCAAGTACCCAGGTGGTTGAGGAAATAGAGTGACATTCAATAACGAAGATGCCTGAAGAGGATGGGGCATCGGATGCCTTCTTCTTCAAGGACTCAAGATAAACCTTGCAGTTTCTTCGCCAGTGGCCCTCCTTGCCACAATGATGGCAAGTGCTTTTTGGTGCTTTTTCAATCCTTTTGTCCTTAGTTAACTTATTGGTGTCCAAAATGGAACGCAAATTCAGAGAAGACATGATCGAGTGATTATCCTAAAAATACAAATTAAGCTTATGTGAAAAGAATGATAAAGAATGCATCAACATACATTAATTAAATCCTATTTATTTTTCGAATTGAATAACCCTTTTTATCAATTCGGGAGATCGTAGGAACATCTCCAAATAGGTCGATATCCAACCATAGATAAGAACAACCATGGCTGTGGCCATCAAGTTATTCTTGGCTATGAAGGTAGGTAATTATACCGATTACATATCCCATATATGTAACTATCACTTTATGCTATCAACTAATTGAATGTTTGCATAAATCATTGGGTTGTTAACTCATTAACAAGTATGCAACATTATACATAGCACCCAACTGCACCTCTCTTTACATCGACCTTGGCTGTGGTACAACAAATCGATGCTCCAAGCTTAAGGCTGACCCATTAATCAAGAAATAGTTTTAATATGGTTGGAGCTCATTCAACCGTTTAGTCAGGCTTGGATGTGTCCAACAACCAAAACTAAGGATTGACCTCTGACTCCAACTATATTAATCATAAACTAATTCCATGGTTTGAACATGTTGAGGTTCAAGCCGGGCATGGATGTGTCCATCAACCCAAACGAGAAACAAAACTCCGTTTCTAACCATATTAATGGAAGGTGTTGGCCTTAATATTTTGTAAGGGGTTTTGGGTCTCATCCTTTCTTTTCTAAGCACATTCATGACATATAATTATGTCATGTACTAACGATTTCCTTAATAAAGTATGTATGTGACTTAATTTATCAAGTCTCATTAATTGAATTAGGAACCGGATTTCCTAATTCTAATTTCATACTTTATTCAAGGAATTGTTTTGGGAAACAATTTCCTAAATTGTCATAATCAATTTCGGAAATAATATGTTTAAGACTTTGATTTCTCTAAATCAAATCTTATTAAATTAAGAGACAGATTCCCTTAATTCAACCACATATTATTTTCATGAAAATCTTATTTAAGAAAACTCTATAGGAAACCATTTTCCTAATTAATTTTGGAGACAACAATATGTAAGAGCATCACCTCTTAAATCAAATAAGGAAATTATCGTTTGAGAATCACCTCAAAATTTCCAAGATTTGATTACATATTTTATTTATGGATTTATTAATTACAACAAAATATTTTCTTTGGGTGGCTCCCGAGGCTCAGATACCCAAAAAAAGGAATTTGTTGTAAATCTAATTTGGTCCGCTCCCCGAGGCGTAACCAAATTAAACATGACAATTTTATTCAAAATTAGGAAATTAAATTACAACAACTAACTTTAAATTGGACGGCTCCCCGAGGCTCAATCCAATATAAAGAATTTTGTTAATAATTTTAAACCAATTCGAATTTAATTGTCAATTAATGATCCATAAATTTGTCTAGACTTTCTTTGAAAGAAAGTGCCCAAAATTGCGAGATTTCATAATAGGTTTTCAGAATAATTGTAAGTTTCTGGTACAAAGAAAACTTACATATTTCCAAAATTGGAAAATTTTCAAAATAGAAAATTTCCAAAATTGGAAAGTTTCCAAAAATGGGAAGTTTTCACAATTATCATAAAATTTCAGAAACTAGGATATTTCAAAAGTTTGCGAAATTTCATGAGGATTTCCAAACTTTGAAATTCCTAAATCTAAAATTTATCATAATTGGAAAGTTTCCATAATTGGAAAATTTTTCAAAATTGAGATCATGACAAAGTTTTCCGCAAAACAATTATATGATTATGTCGAACACTAACCGGCTCTGATACCACTATTGGGACCGGGTGCATGTTGACATGGATACGGGTTCGTAATTTTAAAATTTAATTACGTGCAGCGGAAGGTTTAGCATAAATAATTTCTCAAATTATTTTAACCACGTATCTAGCATGCAACCTTATGATGTGGAGACATGATCATACATTTAAAATTTTGCAGAAAGTAAACTAATTTACTTAATACCTCGCGTAACTCGTAGAAAGGGACGAGATCCAACCGTAGCGTCCCTTGGAAGCTCCGCCTCTATTCGCGTCCACGCCGAGTTTTCTTCGGGATGACTTCGCAAAGCCACGAGTTTCGTGCCGACAAGAACTACTAGATTCTCCAAAGGCACGACAAGAATACCAAGAGAGAGATGGAAAGACTAACCACCAAACGAAGAACGGAATCAAGATTCCGGGAGGAAGGAAGTAGTCGCGCCCGCTTCTTCTTCTTCTTCGGCCTCTTCTTGTGGTGGAAGCTCACGGCAACCAAAAGGAGGGCCTCTAGGGCCGGCGCCACTAGAGGAGGGAGAGGGAGAGAAGGAGAGGGAGAGAGGCTAGGCAAGAATCCTTGATCTCTTTGATTAATTTCCAAGCCTTGCCTTGGTACCTTTATATAGTAGTCTCTTAATCGCCAAGTCTCCTTTTAACGGAATAAATTTTCATAAGAAATTTATCTTATAAATTTTTCTATGAATTATTCCATTATGCCAAGTTTTTATCATAATTTAATTTACAATAAAAACAACCATGTCTCCATTTTCTTATGGAAAGAAATTTCTTTATATAAACTTCTTTATATAAATTTCTTTATATAAATTTCTTCAGATAAAATTCTTTATCATGGTAAATCAATCTATTATTGATTTTATAAAATAAAATAAACCAATCCATGGTTCATTTTAATTTTCATGAAAAATAAATCCGTTTATATAAATTTCTTTATCATGGTAAATCAATCTATTATTGATTTTATAAAATAAAATAAACCAATCCATGGTTCATTTTAATTTCCATGAAAAATAAATCCGTTTATATCTAAATTTCTTTATCCATAATTTTATAAAACAAACCACGCGCGGTTTATTTTATAATTTGAACCAAACAATTTGGTTCTCCCCTTTTATTGTGGTCGGCCAAACAAAGAGGGTGGGGACCCTCTTTGGCCGGCCAAACCCAAGCCGAAATCGTACGAATTAAACTCATTTAATTCGTCCAATAAGTCTTCAAAAGACTTAGCCATTTTATGCTTCCGATGCGTCTCTGAAAAATTCAGATTCGACTTATCTCTCTTGATCGGAAAATCCAATTTTCAACTCGTTTTAAATCCCTCGGATCACTCGTAGTGCGTGTGACTAAATAGGCTTTCGATTTATGTTGGCCGTCTATAATTAACCAATTATAGAACGATCATGAGTGACACCTAGTAGTACATCATGATCCCCAATTAATCGAAAGATCAACGGTTGACCTCAGAAACTATTCTGAAACCCTTCAGCAGCTTTAATGAATCGTGCCTCATTCCCTTCACCATCTTATACCCACTTGGTTCAGGACACGGTCTATGTGTGTCAGTCCCCACTAGGCTGACTACGTCACACCTAGCCCAAGTAATGTCTTTCTCGTCCAACGGATTCTAATTACTCTCATGTTTCTGAGAGATTCATACTCGGAACATGTGATGCTCTGGCCAGAGGCTTCGAGTAACAATCCGACGATAGGCCTTGGGTATACGTCTCCTCGCAAGGAGTGGTGAATCCTTTGTAGGCTGTTCAAACATCTTCGGGCATTTCGGCTTATACCCAATCATCCTGGGTCCACACCTCCTTGGAGATGCTTGCTTAAGATGTCAAAGTATAAGTCTTCATGACCAAGATGACTTGAACACCACAAGTCAAAGGAACATCGCACTTAAGCTGCAGTAAGAACTTCATTGACATATCTATATGTAGATTACCATATGAAGTTTTACAGCTAGTCACTCCAATGAACTAGTTCCCTTAACTAGCATTCATGTTTATCTCCGGACATCCCAATGTCACCAGCCAGTGAGAATCAGCTGATTAGAGAATAACCCATGCTAGTCTCAACAGAATTGATAGTGTCCGTATTTATCAATTCATCGACTAGGGACAATTTCAATACTTCACAATTGTACATGTAGAGATAATCACTAGTTGTGAATTCATCACAAATTCTCTCATGCTGTGAATTGTATTGCGGACATTCAGTAAATGAGTTTAAGATCTTAATCAAATACACGAATATGTATACTCAAATAGTGAATATTCATTTATTAAAGTAAATGATTACAATCATAAGGTGATTGCCTTAGGACACTTCTCTCATAGTACTAACAAACTCCCACTTGGCCTAATGCCAATCGCTATGATATCCAATACCACAGGCTCTAACATGACCCTCAAACTTGGTTTGAGGCAAGGCCTTAGTTAAAGGATCCGCTAAATTCCTTTCAGTGGGAATTTTCTCAATTTGTATATCATTCCTACTTATAATTTCTCTGATCAGATGATAGCGGCGAAGCACGTGTTTGGATCGCTGATGAGACCTTGGTTCCTTTGCTTGTGCAATAGCTCCATTGTTGTCGCAGTAAACCGGTATTGCTTCATCAATGGTTGGAACCACACCAAGTTCTGAGACAAACTTCTTGATCCAGACTGCTTCCTTTGCTGCTTCCGAAGCTGAAATATATTCCGCTTCCGTGGTAGAATCCGCTACGGTGTCTTGTTTGGAACTTTTCCAACTTATTGCGCCTCCATTCAAAGTAAATACGTATCCAGACTGAGATTTGGAGTCATCCTTATCTGTCTGGAAACTGGCATCTGTATACCCACGTATTACCATATCTCCTTCTCCATATATTAGGAACACATCCTTAGTTCTTCTTAAGTACTTAAGGATTATCTTGACAGCCGCCCAATGATCCATTCCTGGATCAGACTGGTATCTGCTCGTGACGCTCAGAGCATACGATACATCGGGCCTAGTACATAACATAGCATACATGATAGATCCTATCGCGGATGCATAAGGAAGAAGCAAACGAGATGACTGAGTGTCATCAAAATCAGGCTTCTTCCATTACCAGTGATAAAACATCCAAACTCGATGAAATCTTCGAGCATCAAAATCGAGCCGCTAGGCAAGAGGTCATGAAGAACTTGACCACAACCATCTTGGTTGAGGTTATACCCGTAAGGGAACATGCTCTCAAAATGATGGCTTCGCTGAAAGAGATGGAAATCCTTGGAGCACAAATCGATGGGGAAACCCAGGTCGATCTTATCCTCCAATCTCTACCAAAGAGTTTTGAGAAGTTTCGCATAAGCTACAATATGGACAAGCGTTCATATTTGTGGGTAGAACTTCTGACAGAACTCGAGGTGGCGGAGGCGTTTTCTTTTCAGAGTTCACAACTTTCATTGCTCAAGAGGTTTCTACTTCTAAACCGAAAGGAAAGAAGAAGAAGAAACATACTGGGGCAATGAAAGTGGAAGGATTATAGGGACCTCAGGGATGCATGAAGAAGTCGAAAGGCAAGTGGTTTGTGTGCAAACAGTCAGGACATTGGAAGGCAGATTGTCCCGACCGTCAAAGTAATAATTCAGGTATATTTTCTTCTTTTGTCATTGTAACATGTTTAGCGGTGATATGTACCGGTACCTGGTGTGAAGATACGAATGCCACTAATCATGTCTGCATTTTTGTGCAGGGGTTCCAGGAAACCCGACGGCTAGCTGAGGAGGATATTACTGACTATATGGATAGGCTATGGAGATGACTTTTACAGTGGGATATTTATTCATCTATGTCTTTAGCATAGGATGATATAGTTTTGGTTTTACAGAGATTGTCTTTATGTACTTAAATTTTTTGGAAAGAACTTTTGTTCAGTTTCTGGAATAAGATATTCTATTGCTTTTATTTGTTAAAGTGGAATAGAAGGATTATCTATTAATGTACATAGATAGGCAATTAGTTCATAAAACCAAAAGCTCCCATGATGCAATTAGATGTTTAATAGCTTATCATTTTAACTAAAGTAAGAGAAAGGTTCCTTCCAAGTAGAACCAAACATATATTTTGGCTCTAAGGCTTAGTCTTATTATCCGTTAGTAGGATTCAAAGATTGTTAGCCAATGAGCCCTTGGATTCATTGGTGATGGAAGACTTGTCTTCCTTAAGATCTTTGACTCTTACTAGGAAGGTAACAAGACCAAAGAGGCTTTTTCTAAGCCTAGGGGCATAGAGCCAAAGATATGTAGGAATTGGTTCAAACCGATAAGTATAAGTCCTTAGTCTATCTAGAATAGAGGTAACCTTGAAGACTTTGTTTATTTTGTAAACAATTATTCAAGGGTCAATGTACATTTACTTGATGTACCGCAAGACTAATTACTTTGATGAGATTAAAGAATTTAAGTCTGATGCGGAGATACATCAGAGTAAAAGTATGGCGACATTACGATTAGATCGTAGTGGCAAGTACCTCTAGGGATAGTTATAGGGCTTACTTATCAGTAATTGGGATTCGATCCCAACTCACTGCACCTGGTGTGCCCCAACAGAACGGTGCAACACATGGAAGGAAGAAGGTCTCTTAAGGTAATGGTTAGGAAGATGATGAGCCACTCTGAGATTAGCCAGATTTGTTCGAGGGGATATGCCCTGGATACGACGATGTATATGCTTGATTCTATCTAGGTTAGTAGTCTCTTAGAACCATAGAAATGTGGACTAGCGAAGGCTTAGTCTAAGACATGTTCAAATTATGAGTAGTTTAACACATGTGCTGAAAGGAGACACTGATAAGTTGGAATCTAGTGCATATGTTCGTAGGCTATCCTAAGGGAACAAAAGGTGGTTTAATAGTCCTAAAGATCAGAGGATATTCGTTGGTACGAATGTTTGATTCTTAGGAAAAGGACTATGAAATAAACCACAAACCCATGAGTAAAATTATTCTGAGTAAATCAAATAAAGGGGCATTCTAATCTTAGTACCAACTGTACAAGAGGGAATACCACAAGGCACTGCACCTCGTGTCACAGAAGATACACAAGGGATACATTATCGTAGTGGGAGGGTTGTTAGGCAACCTAAAGGTTTCATGTTCTTGGAGAGTCTATGGACTAGGTCCTTGGTGAACATGAACCGGATCCCAAGATCTATGACGAGGATTATCCGCTTTGAAGAGATAAATCCAGTCATATGGATTTGTTCAAAGGACGGATGATATTGTGTATATAAGTGATGTGACGGAAACGAAGTGGTATTCTTAGACTATATATAGATAATATTTTGTTGATTGGCAACAATAATGAAATACTGTCAGACGTAAGGGTATGGTTGTCCAAACAATTATGAAGGACTTGGGAGGAGCAAGACACATCCTTGGGGATTAAAGATCTAAGGAATCTCTAGACAAGGATGTTGTGCTCACCCCAAGCTTCATACAAATCACTGTCCTAACTCGTTTTAGCATGGATACCTCTAAGAAAAGTTTTGTACTTTTCAGATATGGAGCTACTTTATCTAAAGTGATATGTTTAGATTATCAAAGGAGATAGAGTAGGTAATGGCGGTTCCTTTAGCATTGGCTATAGGAAGTCTCATGTATGTTAAAAATGAGCCCAGATATTTGTTGTGCCGTGGGCATGGTTAACAGATATCGGAGTAACTCAGGTCAAGGAAATTGGATTGTGGTAAAAGCATATATTAGTGCATAAAAAGGACTAAAGACTATATGCTAGCTTACTGGGCAAACCAATCTCCTATGGTTATATGGATACAGAATTCCAATCAAGATAAGGGGCAAATATAAGTAATCCTCAGGGTTTTGTGTTTACTTTTAGGAGGTGGAACTGTAGTATGAGAGAGTGTCGCGCAGCGGCTGCGTGATGGACTCTACCATAGAAACTGGATAATTGGCAATCTCTTAGATAGCCAAGAAATCAACATGGTTCAGGAACCTCCAGATGGACTTCGATGTGATTACTGGTTTGCTCAGATCTATCACATTTCTGGTGATCAAAATGGTGCAGTTGCAAACTCGAAGAAATCACGAGTCCATAAGGCTAGTAAACACATAGCGCGCAAGTACCACCCTGACGAGGAATAGCTATTGTTGCCTAGATTACATCAGAGAATGACTTAGGGAGATCTTTTCACTAAGGCCTTGGTAGCGAGAGCTTTTAGGCATGTGAAGGATCAAGGGGTCAGATGTATGGCATTTTGAAAGCAGCAAAGTCTTTGAGTATAAGTGGGAGATTGATAGGATGTATACTAAAAGCTTTACTTTTGGATAAAATACATCTACATTTTGAAAGAGAATCACAAAATCACACGGTGCATATTTATATTAGTATATGCACAAAATGTCTCATACTTTGCATTGTAGATAACATGGTGCGTGGTGTCGCATAGAAGATCATGTTATCAGGTTCCTTGCAGAAGTATAAGAAAGAGGCTCACAACCGAGATGGAGTTGCACAAACCATCGGGATGGTTGTAGTGTAATTAGGTGTGGTTTGTCTTAACCATAGAATTGTACTAGTGCACTTTGTGTGCATTGAGTAGGACCAAAAGAGAGGTCATCCAATTTTGTACTGACTTAATAAATTGGATTAGACCTCGGATATATATTATGGAGTACGATCTCTTAATCGCGAAATAATAACGGGCATGTATAATTAATTATTATTTCTTTGACTTACCAATGTGCGAGATTTATTCTGTTAAATCAATAGGCCCGGTAAATTGGGAAATAATATTAATTATATGGTGTGCTGTTGATTATTGACGAAATCCGTGTCCTGGTGAGTCAGGATGATGATGCCCCCTTGATGAGCTCAAAAGGATCGTCATGCCAAATCTTGCAAGTGGACCATGGTTCGACATGATGAAAAGGTTGAGTAGTACTATTCAAGGATCAAGCAGATAATTAATTAAAATTGTCAGTAATTTAAATTAATTATCGGGCATTCGATATCGTAAACATGGGGAGATGGACGACTCATAATAGGTGGAACCCATATGAAAATATGGGAGTTGGTGAGGAAGTTCAATGGGATCCTTTAGTGGAATGGATCTCCATTAATGGATCGGGTTTGGATCCATTAACGGGCCAAGAACCAACTCCTCCTCATGGTCCCTGCCTTAGCCCTATAAATACCCCATAGGAGTCATGATGAAAGAATTAATCGAATTAATCACCAAAAGCCAAAAACCCTTCTCTCCTTCTCTCTCCTAAGGTTGCGGCAAACCCCTTTGGGTCCGGCGGCAATAAGGAGAATAAGGAGAAAGGGAGTCAGCGATGCCTCTGAGTTTTCTTCTTCATCTCTTCTCCTCTTTGGCTGGGGCAACCTTTGGGGTGGCTGGTTACGACGGATCAAACGGGAGGCAGTGGTTTTTGGTGTCGCTACAAGGAAGAAGAAAGAGGAGAGCACAGTTGAGGTTTCCATCCTCTTCGTCCAATTCCATTGCTTTCTCTCCTGTAGTAGGAGTCTCCCTAAGGCCAGAAGCAAGTTCAGCAGTTCAAGGAAGAGCTTGGTCACTGGCGGCACAAATTTGAAGGAGATCTTTCCTTATTTGTGGCCGGCGCAAGTGGAAGGAGGAAGAAGGGTAGCTGCGGGTATTTGAAAGAGGAAGAGGAGGCTTGTACTCGGTTCTTTGTCTTGTTCTTCATCTTCTTAGCCCTCCTCTTGGTGTTACTTTGTGGCCGGCTGGACCTTGGAGCTTGAGGTGGCTAGTGGCGTGAGGAGGAGAGGAGGGTTGGTGCTCGGCACAAAGAAACCCTAGCTCTCTAGGGTTTGGTGTTGGGGCTTGGAAGAAGCTTGAAGAAAGGAGATTAATTCGAGACTCTTGGTGACTCCACGTCTTGGTAGCTCGTCGCCCACACGACGTCCAGAAGAGGAGGGTCATAAGGTAGAAGACTGCGAGGTAAAAGGCGAGATATACCTCTCCCTAGCTCCTTTTGTTTTCTTGTTATTTCATGCTATGTTCCTTGTCATTTCATGTTAGTTAATTAATTGTCATACATTAATTATGGGTTAATTAATATGATAATTAATTATGTCATGGACCGCGATTGTAAACACAAAACCGGCGATCCATTCGTTGTCTTTTCCGGGGTTGATTAATCCGGAAAGTTACAAGGCCTTAACTTTTGTTTTGGCTAAGTTGTGACTTGGATTAATTAAACACGATGATGAGACGGTCGTTTAGGAGACGGGTCTCTATTCGGATTAAATTTTTAATCCATAGACATAGAAAGGTCTCTCATGTTCGACCCCGTGATTGCGTAGGGAACCCTCAACCATACAAGGGTTTACACCCAACATTAGTGTAATTTGGTATTAGTCTATCCTGACTATAGAATTACACTAGTACACTTTGTGTGTATTGAGTAGGACCGATTTGAGATTATTCGATTTATACTGACTATATAATCGAACAAGACCTCGGTTATTATGGATATACAATGTTCTTAATCCCGATATAATAACAGGCACATGTACTTAATATTTATTTATTTATTTACCAATGGGCGAGATTTATTCGTTAAATCAATAGTCTGGTAAATTGAGAAATAATATTATTTACATGATGTGTCATTGATTATAGAAGGAAACCGTGTCCTAATTATTTTAGGATGATGATGTCCCCTTGAGGAGCTCATAAGGATTATCATGTAAATCATGCAGGTGGACTAGGTCCGACATGATAATAAGGTTGAGTGGTACTACTCTTAGAGTTAGATATTAATTAATTAAATTGTTAGTAATTTAATTAATTAATGGACATGTGATATATTAAACACGGAGAGAAAATGTACACATAATAAGAATGAGCCCATATTTTATTATGGGGTTAGTGTGGTAGTTCAATAATAACTAATTAGTGGAGCGGGTTATTATTAACGGGTCAGGTTGAGGATCCGTTAGGAGACCAAAATCAACTCCTCCTCATGGTCCCTATTGTAGCCTATAAACTGTTGGATCGAGAAAAATGATAGGGGGGGTGAAAATCGTTAAAACATTTAGGATAAACTAAAGAGCAAATACGCAGCGGAAATAATTAAATGCACACAGGAACACAACTAGATTTTTACTTAGTTCGAAGTCGCGATCAGCTCCTACTCCAAGGCTCACGGTCCTTGAACGTTTACTTTGGGCAATACTATAATTGTGCAAAAGGGATTTACAAATTTAAGTACAATAGTATTGAAATGCTACACTTTTCGTTACCGACGCCCGATATAGATCGTATTTCGGTGTAGAGGGTCATCGTCAGCGCTGAGATCTCGAAGTTAGAGTTTGCCGGGGCATAGCGCTTGAACGAAAAGCTTTTGAGCGTTAGAACGTAGTTATTCTGAAGCCTTGGGGTCGAGCCCCTTTTATAGTGTACCTGGGGGCGCCTGACACGTGCCTTCAGTTGGGAGAACCTTCATCCGCACCTCGGTCAGCGCTTATCCCCTCCGATTCGGCCCCTTGGTCTGACTGGGGCGCCCGGGACCTCCTGGGCGCCTAGCTTGACTTGGTCCAATAGCTTCGTAGCAGATTTGCTTCGATGGTCGCTCTGGCTTTGACCTTGGGTGCCCGGGACCTCCTGGGCGCTTAGTCCAGTGTGGTTTCGAAACAGTCTTGCTTAATTGCTGTTTTGGCATTTCACCTTGGGCACCCAGGACCTCCCGGGTGCCTAGCCCAGTTGCCTACTCCCTTCCTTTGGGGCGTTCTGAGCTGCAGAAACACAATCCTTCGGTCCCTGAAACCAAGGTTAGTTCCAACACAAACAAAGCAAGATTGTTAGTTAATATTTACAGTCGTAGCTGTCTTGGTTCTGACTTCGGGTCTCTCAAATGGAACCCTAGGTCGAACCGCCGCCTACTGTTCCCTCGACGGGGAACGCGTCCTCACCTACTCCTCTTAGGAGAGTTTACCTTTTGCCAACCGGCTCCTCCGATTGGACTTTTGCCCAATCCACCTGACCAGGTCTTCGTGCCCAACTTACGGTCAGGTCTTCGGTGCCCAGCCCCTTGCCAGGACTTCTTGCCCAGTCCTCGACCAGGACTTCTTTGCCCGACTTCCGGTCAAGTCTTCTTGCCCAGTCCTTGACTAGACTTCTTTGCCTGGCCCATTGCCAGGACTTCTTGCCTAGTGCACCTAGGACTTCTTCCTGCACTCTCAGTGAACAAGTTAGACAACAATAACATCTTAACTTCTGAACCCTTTGCCATTATCAAAACCTAAGTTTGACTTAGGTGCTGCCTGCACCAACATAAACACCCTCATAAGACATGAAACCAAGAGACGTACGCCTTGGATTTTCTCCCTCCCTCTCTCTCTCTCTCCTAGGGTTGGCGCCGGCGGCAAAGAAGAAAAGGAGGGGGTCGGCTAGGTTTTAGGGAGAAAGGAGATCACTTTTCTTCTTCCTCTTCTCTTCTTCTCTTATCCTTGGTGGCTTGCGGCACCAACAAACAAAGTATGAAGTCTCTTCTTCTTCCTTTGGGCGTGCGGCAATAAGAACAAGAGGAGGAGGCGGCGCATGGAAGCTAGGGCCGGCGGTGCACCACTTTGTGGGGCTTTGGTCGACACAAGAAAGAAGAGGAGGAAGGGTTCTTGATGGCTTTGTTTCTTAGAACATCGTCGCCCACGCGACGTCCAAGAAGAGGATAGGAATACAATAGAAGATCAAGAGGTAAAACAAGAGGTATAATCTTGGTTTTATTCCTTTGTTTTCATTCTAGATTATAGTATTCATGACGTTTACTTGGACCCCGAATCAAACACAAGAACCGACAATCAAATTTCATCATCTATTCCACAGCTAATCGATAAAGGAGTTAGATTGCTTGAACAACAAGTTTGTTCAAGCGATCAGTCAATCGAAAAGCATGATGATGAAGTAGGTCGTTCGAAAAGTTTCCTTTCCATCTGGATTATTTCTGATGTATAGAATTTTAATCCAGGGATATGGAGAGGAACCCATAATGGAATCCAATAGTGTCAAGCTATCTTTTTCCTATCTAGCCATTCTAAGTTAAGCACAAAAGTAAACTAACATAAATGACATGACATATATATGCGAAAAATAAACAAATGCATGAGCATCACAGTTATGCATGTATCAGTTAAACAAAAAGTTAAGTTAAGTTAAACAAAAATAGGTAAAATACCAATTTTAATTTCCTCCCCCTAGAAGAAATCTCCCCCTGAGTTTTTCAAAAATTCGTGGGGTTTTTGAGAAAGTTTCTAAGTTTTTGTTTCTAAAATTGAAAAAGTTTTTCAGGTTTTCAATACTTAGAAAATTTTAAAATATTTTTAAGTTAGAAAAATTTTCCAAAGTATTTTGAGTTGGGCACTTAGAAAATTTTCAACACATTTAGCTTTAGCACTTAGAAAATTTTCCACCAAAAAAAATTTAGAGTAAGTACTTAGAATAATTTCGAAACACTTTTGAGTTAAGTACTTGAAATAATTTCCAAAACACTTAGTTTTTGCACTTGAGAAAATTTTCTAAACTGATTTTGAAGTTTTAACACTTAGAAAATTTTCAAGCAGTTTTAATACTTAGAAAAAAATTTTCAAGTAAAATTTTGAATTTATAACACTTAGAAAATTTTCAAGCAGTTTTAATACTTAGAAAAAATTTTCAAGCAAGATTTTGAATTTATAACACTTAGAAAATTTTCAAGCAATTTTAATACTTAGAAAAAATTTTCAAGCAAGATTTTGAATTACTTTACTTTTTGAAAAAGGAGATAAAGGTTTTGAAAAAAAGTTTAATTTGAAAAAAAATTAGATTTTAAAACCTTCTTTTCTCTCCTTTCCAATCTCTCCCCCTTTGCCATATATCAAAAAAAATATAGCAAAAAAACTAAGTAATAAATGTAAGGTGCTGTATTGAACCAATTCTAAGTTTAAACTGGACCAAATCAATTTAAATTTTCTCTTTCGGGTCCTGTCTAGCCCAATTAGCTACTTACTAACTGTTATAAATAGTAGCTTTCGCTAGGGCTAGTCAAGTTAAGTGATCTGATCAAGTTCGATTTTCTAATCTTGACACTTAACCTGATTACTGTTTAATTGGTGTTTATTGCCCCAAGTACTACAGATGAACTGACTTAAAGCATCTTGAATCAAGGCATAGACCTAAGCATCTCAACCCAGTCTAGGTTATCAATCAAAAGTACCCCAAGGTGCTTGTGAGATGCTGGCTTCTAGATCTATAGGTGCATGCAGTTCTAGGGTTAGGGCCTAAGCTAAGTCCATTTGCGAAAAATCCCTAGTTTTGAAGGGGGTAAGTTTTAAAAAAACTAAGTCAAAAAATCATTTTAAAAAAATAATTTTTCAAATAAAATAAGAAATAAAATAGTTTTTGAAAAGAAGCATAAGTAGAGCAGTCCTATTCTACCAAGCATAACCCTAACTTAGTAGCTGGTAAAAGGAAGATAACTCATCAAGTAAACAGCTAGAGATATGATAAGTGCATAAAAGGTCAACTGGTCGAAAGGAAGGACCAACATAGTCAAACATGAGTCAAGTACGAGTCAATAGTACAATAAGGCAGCTGAAATCATCTGGTGTCTAAGAGGAGGGGCTCGGAGGAAAGAATGGACCGGGCTACCAAGATTGGAACAAGGACATCATCTCGTCATGTCAGGCCTGATTTGCCTCATGTTCGGCTTGGAGGGCATCCATGTACTCAATGTGATGTGCCTCTCTCGCCTGGCGATCGGCTAGAATAGCTTCCATGTGCTCGTTATGGTAGGCTCGGTTTACATCATGCTCTGCTTGAATCACGTCGATTAACTCGATGTGGTGGGCTTCCATCTCCTCTCGGAGGCTATGAACCTCTGTCTGAAGTAGTGTCACTCTCTCGTCGATCGTTGGAGGTGGGGGCTCGTCCATATGCTCTCGAATCTCGACAGTGAGATCTACGACGTCGACCTCTACCTCCTCATCGGAATCGATCTGGGCTCCGGCTCTTTGGCGTCTCCATGATAGACCCCCGGTAACCGAGACATCTATGCCCGCTAGGGAAAAATTTCTAAATCCAATTTCGTCAAATTCAGTCATCGTGGTCATCTCTCCATCGGTAATATCGCGACCGTGATGATGAAGAAGAGAAGTGATGATGTGGCAGTAAGGGGTGTGTACCCGACCCTGAGTGGTAACACTGGATGCATGTAGAATGGTGTGGAACATGTGAAGTCCAATATCTATGTCTAAGTGATGGATCAAGGCATACAGCAAGAAGGAATGGTATGGTCGCATGGTCGCGACATCCCTAGTGGTCAAGGGAAGAATGCAACGGACTAGAACTCTATAAAGAGCGTAGTCCTGGACCTGAAGATCTACTGACAGAAACCGTCTAACCAAAGGGTTTCGGGCATTTCTATAGAAATATGAATAAAGGGTTTCCAGATTAATATGGGAGTAGGGAGAAGAAAAGGGAGGATCTTTAGGAGGGTAACAGCAGAAGGTGGACTGGGAAGGTCGTAGTCCAAGGAATCTGTTAAGCAACGAGGGTGTGATAGTCAAAGGCATCCCCTGTACTGTGGTGACATAGCTAAGGTCATCTTGTCTGACTAGGTTGTTGTAAAACTCTGCACATAGGGTTGTGTTCACAGGATGGGTGCATAAGACAAGATGGTCAAGCTGATAGAAATTGATGGCGTCCATAGCTAATGGACAAGACTGAGTGAAAAACTGCCTATTTAGGAAGCTTATTTTGATAGGTTTATAGGTCGTCCGAGCGAACTTATTAAATAGTTCTAAGGTCGGAAACCTAGGGTCAGGGCTAGGCTCGGTTCCGGGGTTGGGTCGAGTAGCACGACGTTTTCTAAAATTATAAGAAAAATGCATTTATGTAGCGAAAAATAATTTTAAAAAAATTATAAATGCATAAAAATGATACCGGGGAGCCATGGTTGCGGTTGGACGTTTGAGGGCTCGAGAGGGGTCTTTGGGTGCCTTCGGAGGAAGAGAGTTAGGGAGGAGGTTCGTTTTTGGGGTAGCAAATGAAGGAAGACTCGGTGGCTTTATATAGAGGTTGGTCGGGCGCCCGGTAGGTCTCGGGCGCCTGGTTCAAGTGTCAGCTGCCTTTAGCAGCTTTTGCTGCCTTGATGCTTGGTCCTGGGGGCGCCCGTGAGGACCCGGGCGCCTGCAGTCAGCTGTCACTCATGGCAGCTTTTGCTACCTTGAATGGAGATAAAGACCTAGGCGCCCGATAGGTCACGGGCGCCCGGGTCAGCTGGGTAAGGTTGACAACTTTTGCTGCTCGGTCGAAGGGAAAGTTGGGGGCGCCCACCAGGTCATGGGCGCCTGAGCTGACAATAGTTTGACTATTGACCAGTTTGACCATTTGACCGGATTTGACTGTTTTGACCCGGTTTGACTCTTTTGACTAACTAACAATTAGGTTAGTTAAGCTCTAATTTGCATGATTCAGTAATTTTTTTTATATAAAAAAATAGATAAATTTGAGTTAGATCCTAACCATCTCACCCAGTCTATAGTTATCAATCATGTTAACCTTATGGGTTTTGTGAGACGGGTTTTAATAGAAGTAAAGATTTTATTTTGAAAAACATGATTAATTTTGAGAAGTTGAATTTATTTTTAAAAACAATTAATTATGCTTTAAATTTTTTAAAAAATGGTTGAATCTAAGATTAATTGAAATCTGTGTTAGATTCAAATCTGACAATAGTAAAATGAATTTGGTTTTCAATAATCGGCTTCCAAGTCTTGGCGAGGCACTAAGCCTTATTTGGCCGTAGCCTTATTGGATCATCAACCCTTTCCTTGACAAAACCTTTTATTGAAAATTCATCTTCTAGTTACTCCTTGAAAGATTTTGGTCTAACTAGTTTGGGTCTTGGATCGGTAGCTTCGGCTAGTTCCGCCAAAATGGCTTCCCTAACGTACTATCATCTCACCTCCACCCAATACTATGTTATTCAAATTTCAGTTAATCATTTTAGTCCTTAATCTAACCAGTCCTAGGTCTAAGCATGATAATTTGTAGAAAATAAATAAACAAGCAAGCATGCAAATTTAAAATAAGACAAGAATTTATCTAACTATAAAAATGGTTTTTAAGTTGGCTCCCCCTGGACTAAAGCCACAGTAATGATTAGACAAGATATGAATCTTGTCCTTGGGGATCCAATACTGGTTAGGTCCAGCTTGGTTGTTCAGACAAAGTTTGGGTACCCATGCCTGAACTTTGGGTCTAGATTGGTTCAATACAGCATAGTATGACCTTTGTCTAGCCTTGGTTTGATACCCTAACCCAGATCAATTTAGAACGGACTTCTGTTTTCCAAGGATCATGACAAGACCATTGGAACCCGAAGTGATTCGTTCTAAAGCTGCTCTAAGGTCCTAGACTTGGGTTTTCAAGGAGGAGTTCTCTTTCTCAAGCTTTTCAACTTGAGTAGAGGTTCCTTCTTGAACCTTCTCGGTCAAAGATCTAGAGTCAGGTCCCTCTTTCAGGAGTTTTACTTCCTGTCGGAGGGACTCGACTCGGATTTTGGCTTTCGCCAAGTTACTAGATAAGTAAGCAATTAACTCTGCTAATTCAACTTTAGAATAACCACTTACAGTTATTTTGCCGTCCTCCGAAATGGTGAGCTTTCCGTCGTCCGGCTCCAATTCTGATCCGGTGTCGATGTCTTCCGAAGCAGTCAAGGCGAGCAGGTTCGATTGTGGGGCCTCTTCTTCTTCTTCGGAGGAAGACTCGTTCCATGTGGCTTGAAGGGCCTTCTTCCTTCGAGTCTTCTTGGCTTCTTTCAAATTAGGGCACTCCGATTTGTAGTGTCCCTTCTTGTTGCATTCGTAGTAGGTTACATTTGATTTTGTCTTAGACATTGAAGGTTCAGCTGGATCTTCCTTCTTTCGGCTGACTTTTCTTCTGTTGGTCTGATGCTTCGACTCCCTGTAGTAGTCTCGGGCTAGCGAACCAGCTTGGATCGATCCCCTTCGCTGTCTTTTGAGTCCGAGTCAGACTCGGGTGCAGGTTGAGGCTTTTTCTTGGCCACCTTTCCTTGAGTTTTTCCTGCAAGAAAAGCAATACCTTTCTTAGCTAAAGTGCAGTTAGTCTGCTCATGTAGTTCTAATTCTGAAAATAATTCGTCTAATTTAATTTTAGAAAGGTCCCTAGAAACTTTGTAAGCATCTACCATAGATGCCCACAAAGTGTTTCTTGGGAAGGCGTTTAGGGTATACCTGATAAGGTCACGGTTTTTTACCTTGTGACCGATTGTGTGCAGACCATTCATCAGCTCCTGGATCCTGGCGTAGAGCTGGGCTGCTGACTCGCCTTCGTTCATTTTGATGGTGTACAATTTGTTCAGTAGTAGGTCCCTTTTGTTGATTCTGGTGTTGTAGGTACCTTCATGCAATTCAATCAACTTACTCCAGAGTTTCTTCGCACTGTTGAAGGGTCCCACCCGATTCAGTTCTTCTTTGGTTAATCCGCATTGGAGTGTCTGGGTTGCCTTTGCATCAGTCTTGATCTTCTTCTTCAGCGAGGCGTCCCATTCTGTGTAATGCTGTGCCACTCTTTCAGCATTCTTGGGGATTTCCAAACCAGATTGGATTATGATCCACATATCCACCTGAGTTTTCAAGTGGACTTCCATCCGACTCTTCCAGTAGGAGAAGTCTTCTCCACTGAAGAGTGGTGGTCTGGCTGTGCTGAAACCCTCTTGCATGGCCATTTAGATTTCTGAAATAAAAAAATAGATAAATTCTGTCCCAAGACTTGGTCTTGGATTAGTAGTGCGGGAATAAGATAATTGAGAAAAAGCGATCGAGTGGTGTTGCACCAACCTCGATTAATGAGAAAAATTCGAAAGAAAAAGAAATTAAAAATTTCATAAAATTCGAAAAACTCTCAAATTGGTGGTTACACCAAATTTGAGCCACCCGCTGTGATACCACTTGTTGGATCGAGAAAAATGATAGAGGGGGGGGGGTGAATATCGTAAAACTTTTCAGATAAACTAAAGAGCAAATACGCAGCGGAAATAATTAAATGCACATAGGAACACAAGTAGATTTTTACTTGGTTCGGAGTCGGGATCGGCTCCTACTCTAAGGCCCACGGTCCTTGACCGTTTGCTTTGGGCAATACTATAATCGCGCAAAAGGGATTTACAAATTTAAGTACAACAGTATTGAAATGCTACACTTTTCGTTATCAACGCCCGATGTAGATCGTATTTCGGTGTAGTGGGTCATCGTCGGCGCTAAGATCTCGAAGTCAGAGTTTGCCGGGGTGTAGCGCTTGAACGAAAAGCTTTTGAGCGTTAGAACGTAGTTATTCTGAAGCCTTGGGGTCGAGCCCCTTTTATATTGCTCCTGGGGGCGCCTGATTCGCTGGGGGCACTTGACACGTGCCTTCAGCTGCGAGAACCTTCATCCGCAGCTCGGTCAGCGCTTTTCCCCTCCGATTTGGCCCCTGGTCTGACTGGGGCGCCCGGGACCTCCTGGGCGCCTAGCTTGACTTGGTCCAATGGCTTCGTGGTATATTTGCTTCGATGGTCGCTTTGGCTTTGACCTTGGGCGCCCGGGACCTCTTGGGCACCTAACCCAGTGTGGTTTCGAAGCAGTTTCGCTTAATTGCTGTTTTGGCCTTTCACCTTGGGCGCCCGGGACCTCCCGGGCACCTAGCCCAGTTGCCTACCCCCATCTTTTGGGGCATTCTGAGCTGCAGAAACACAATCCTTCGGTCCCTGCAACCAAGGTTAGTTCCAACACAAACAATGCAAGATTGTTAGTCAATATTTACAACCGTAGTTGTCTTGGTTCTGACTTCGGGTCTCCCAAATGGAACCCTAGGTCGAACCGACGCCTACTGTTCCCTCGATGGGGAACGCGTCCTCACCTACTCCTCTCAGGAGAGTTTACCTTTTGCCAACCGTCTCCTCCAGTTGGACTTTTGCCCAATCCACTTGACCAGGTCTTCGTGCCCAACTTACGGTCAGGTCTTCGGTCCCCAGCCCCTTGCCAGGACTTCTTGCCCAGTCCTCGACCAGGACTTCTTTGCCCGACTTCCGGTCAGGTCATCTTGCCCAGTCCTTGACCAGGACTTTTTTGCCTGGCCTTTGCCAGGACTTCTTGCCCAGTGCACTGATGACCGCTAACTAGGTGTCACAAATGTGGGTCCCAAAATAGAGATATGTGTAAGCTGGAAACCCTTTTTGCTATCAAAGAATAAAAGCGTAGTAAAGGGGCCACAGGTCGTATTTTTTCCTAGGGCTAGTTGAGATTGCTTGATTCGAGCTTGAGTTTATGTGTTGTTTATGAATTTTGGGTTTCAAATAAAATTTGGGTTTTGGGTTTCAATCTAAAATGAAATCGCAATAAAAATGAAGGAAACTAAACTAATGAACTAAACAAGCGATAGCAAGTTATAACTCAATCAAAGGGAATCCTAATCTACCAAGGCACTTCACCAATTTTGGGAAACAAAACTAAATTCCAATGCAAAAGCAAACTACGAATTGTATTGAACTTCAGGAATTTCCACCTAAACCGAAACTTCACTTGATACCAAAATGGAAACAATTAAATCAAAACAACTTGATACCAAATGAAGGGAACTCATGTGCCGAAAGCTAAAGCTAAGTGCAATTTTTATTGGTTGCTTGATACAAGGGCAGATCTACAACTGATGTGAAGCAATTGATGTTAAATAGATGACTGTGACGCAAACAACTCGAATGCAGAATTCAGAAACACTGAGTGCAGATTTGAGATACAAATTCAGAATCCAATGCAGAAATTAAATGAGATGCAATGCAGAAATTAAATGCAAGACTTAATAATCGAATGCATGAATGCCGTAACAATTTGAATGCTGAAACTACAATTGCAAGCTGAATTCGAGTCACTAATCTAAGGCTCGGATAAGGTTTAGCAGAGCAATCTTTCACTTGATACAAACTTCAGCAACTTGTGAACCTAATGTGCAGAAATGAAACGAATGTGCAGAAATGAAATTCGATACCAAACCAACTCATACAAAATGCAGCAGTTGATGCTAAATTCTGTGCAATTAAAACCAGTTACAATGTAGAAACACCGGTGAAGAACTAACACTTGCTTAAGACAAAATTCAGATACCGAAAGAGAGGACTAATACGCAGCTACAGGGCTTGATACGCAGAAGAAATTTTGATGCGCAGCTAGCTAAGGACCAAATGCAGTAATGAAACTAATTGCGTAGCAAACTAAGATACAGTACAATTGTCCAATGAACAAATAACTTAACTAATCAACTTGCCGAATTGAAATCTAATTAATGCAGGGACAATTCAGAACAGAACTAAGGTAGCTGATACAAAAATTCAGAAACAGAAATGGCAGAAATCAAAATTACAGCAAAAGAACTGAAATTAACTAAGGAAACTACTCCTCAATCCTTCCCTTAGCTCAAAACCTCCTTGCCGTCACACAAGGGCAAGCCAAGAACCCCTTCAGCTCCACAAATCAGTTGGAAGATTGTCTCTGCGATCGATTCTGCTCACAAACTGTACGCAGCTGGAAATCCAGTCCGAACTCCTCGATCTCAATATAATGGATTGCGATGATGATTTGAAGAGCTTCTGAGCACTCCTAAGGACCCCTACAGATGGCTCAGATGGGCGGAAATGGCACGTGGGTGAGATCCAAGCGATCGGATCATAAAACTGCCGAAACCCTCAGACAGCTCTGTTCCGGTGCAATTTTGAGCTGAAATCTCCACAGAAGCTTCCTCCAATTGATCCAGATCTTGTTCCAAGGTCGAAATTGAGGTGGTCACGCCTTCAAACGAAGAAAATTGCAAGAAGAAACGATGAACTGTGCTGAAAATGCAAAGAAGAACGTAGGCTACGGCGAAGACGCGACGACTGTGCCCTGCGCAGAGGAATTGATTAAATACTTTGAATTCAATGACTGAGATCATTTTGAGAAAATACAACGGCTGATCTTTATCCGATCCGAACCAAACTTTGATGATGTTGATCAAGGGTCAAGATCTGCCTCGGGGTAGCTCGGATCTTCCTGATTTGCAATGGATGACCCAGATCAACCTGATCTTTGGATGGACAGTCTAGAACCCTCTGAGCTCGATCCAACGGTTGAATGATCTCTGATTTGGATAAAAATCTCAGATCTTGACCTGAGTGCTTGATCAGCCTTAACCCTAGCTCGGATCGCCTCAGATGGTCCCAGATGGCTCAGTTCTAGCTATTTTTGAATCGGACGACCCAGATTAATCTGAAGCTTGATCACTCGATCCGGGTCCACTTCCGAATCAAGTTTGACCCAGACTGACCTAGGTCCATGATCCTTTCATGCCTACAAAATAGATCAAAAATTTAGTGGTCAAATAATTCAAATGTGTAAAGATTTACAATTAAGTCCAAAATAAAAGCAAGTCCTAGATCCTAGGGTAAATTCACAATTAAGCAAGTAAAATATGGGTCAAACTTGGATTTTGACAACTAAAATAATCAACAAAATGATACCTATCAACTCCCCCACACTTAAGCTTGACCGTCTCGCAAAATTACTAAGTATGTATCCTTTAGACTTTTTCCAAGCATAATTAGAAACAAGTGAAGAAATTACCTAAGGTTGTCAATTCTCAAAAATCTAAGCTCTATGGATTATTATCTCGTCCTTAAATCAACAACTTAGCCTTTTCATCCTTCCTGATTCATTGAGATGAATTTAACTCACTAGCCTTTCAAAGAAAATTTTTGGTGGCTCTCTTCTTGAATTCTAACTTCATGATGAAAGTGGAGCTCACTCGAACACACATGCTTTTTGCACTAGCATAGGCTTGCTTGTTATCTACTCTCCACCATTATTCATGATTAGGATTCACATCTACAAAAATAAGTGAAAAACATGGAAAATGGTAAGAATGAAGTGAAGGCCAAGAAAAATAGATAAATTGATGAAGTGGGAACTTGGTTGCTCAAGATTGTTTCCAATGTACTTTGCTTCTCTTTATAGTCCTCTAGTGATATAAAAAGTGTGGTGAAGTCAAACTTGAATAATGCCTTTGATTTGGATGAAGAAACCTTCCTTGACTTCATTGTGCCAATTTCCCATTTGCGTGCCAACCTTGCTTCCTTCTCTTTTTTTTTATTACCAGTTATTGAATTTTCTGATTTAACTTGCAGCTAAGTCTCTACTCAAGTTTCTCTTCATCTTGTTCACTCTTCCTTTGCAATTTGGCTTCCAAACTTTTAAATAAACTGCTTTACAAGTTCTGATCAAATTCAGCTACACATTGCTAAATTAGGAAGCAGGAATTCAGCTTGAAGTTGATACCAAACTGCAAAACCATTTTTTTTTTCACTGCAGATTCAACAATTAGTTCTTCAATTGTTTCAGCACCTTGCAGTTCCCCTCTTTCTAGATTACTGGTCTATTCAGATATCGAAAAAAATGTTCTTCCACTTGATGGCTTGATAACTTTGCTTCCTCACTATTTTTTAGTGCCCTGTTTTTGTATCTTTTTTTTTATGTTGCTTGCTCACTGCCGTGCATCAATAATTCTTTCACTCTGCTGCTCTTCAGAATATCTAATGGCTGGTGAAGGTCTACTTCTCAATTTTCAGCAGCTATCCTTGCAATTCAGGTCAGAATTTCATGCTTCTGATTTCTCAGCTTTAGCTCAGCTTCTTCTCAGTTTTTTCTCAGCTTCAATTCAGACTTTACAAGGCGTTGCTGATCTTGACTTCCATAATTTCAACTTTCCAATTCTTGATCCACATCATTTCCGATCCAAGTTAGCTCCACAAAAATTTTTTCTTCACTTTGGTATAATTTTTTTTTCTTTTTGCTTTGCGTGCCAATTTTTTTTCTTCAGATTTTTCCATTACTTGCCACTTAAATCTTCAAAATATAATACGGAATCTAAATCTCAATTGCTTCCATCTCTCTTGCTCATTCTTGACACCAAGCTCACTCAAACTCATTCTTGGCACATGTAATTGCAAAATTTTTTTTTCTTGACATGAAATGCCTCTTTGATACCAAATATTTCCAAAACACTAGTCACTACTCCCCCACACTTAATCCTTTGTCTGTCTTGGGCAAAGTAGCATTAAGAAACATTCCAAACAAACAAGTCCATAGAAAAGTGTGGTTAAGAGCAGGAAATAAGGAAAGGAAAATAGAATAAACATGATTAGTGCAAAAAATTGATATGGAAAGGTAAACAAATTGATTAGTCTCTATAGATGCGATCCAATCATTGAAATATGGTTTTGAAAGAACCTAAGCAAGTTCTAGAGTACAATTACATATGTGTATCACAAAAATAAGGCTAATTCTCACTAGGTGCAAATGATTCATCTCAAGTCATCAATTAAGAATCTAAAGCCAAGTAATACTCAAGCATCCAAGAATTCATCCATTAGCTCAAACTTTAAGTTTCAACAACCAAATTTAATTTATTTTCAAAAGACTCTAAAATGCTATGGAGATAACCTAGAGAGATACATTTATTCCTAGTCATGCAAGAAGTAAATTTCCAAGAAGACTAACATGATATCTACAATGACTCCTATTCATTATACTCTATTCACACGTTTATTAGCAAGGACTCAATTTAAAAGAAAATTCTACATCTAGAAAATATAAAAATGAAACATGCAATGAAAGAAAATACAAGAAAGAACAAACTCCCCTTTATTTCTGGTGGACGTAGTCTATCAAGAAGTAGCTTCCATCGTGGTAGTGGAGGAGTATGAGTAGTTGAGAGAGCTGCCTTCATTTGATCAATTTAATGGTACAGGGCTCCCCCACACTTGAACTTTATAGAAAAATGCTCAGGTGGCCGAAGGCGATTTAGGTTCATGATCCATGTAAGGAATGGAGTGCTATGAATTAAAGTAAGATCTACTCCTCCCTCTTGATGCCTTTTGAAATTCCTTCCAGGAGGTTGGAGTCTGTTCAGATGGAGCACCCACTCTAGAAGTCTTCGGGACCCTGCAAAATCATGTAATACCTCTCTTATGCGTGTAGGGTAAGAAAGAAATGGAATAATATCAGTCTCTACATGAAATGTATCCAAAAATGCATCATATCCAATGAAATCAATTCTTGATACCTCAATGAATTTTTCACAAATATTTCCTACAAAACATGCATCCAAAAACTCATCACAACCAAAGAAATCAATTTTTGGTACTTTAATGGAATCTTCACAATTATTTTCCATCAAGGATGTATCAAACAATGCATTACAACCAATGAAATCAATTTTCGGTTCCTCAATAAGTGTTTCACAATCAATTTCAGCATAAGATATATCAAGAGCTGCATCACAATAAACAACATCAATTTCAAGCTCTTCTAAAAATTTATCACAATCAGTTCCTCCATAAAGTATATCAAGAAATGTTTCACAGCCAATAAAATCAATCTCGGGTACCTCCATAAGTTTTTCACACTCAACTTCAGCATAAGATATAGCAAGAGATTCATCACAATATACAACATCAATTTCAGGCACTTCTAAGAATTTTTTACTATTAGCATTTTCATGATATGTATCCCAACATGCTTCACTTTCAACAAATTTAACACTAGGTACCTCTATGGATTTTTCACAATCAAATTCTACAAAGGATATATCCATAAGTGTATCACAAACAATAAAATCAGTTTGAGGTACCTCTATTGATTTTTCCAAAGAAATAGGAGGAATACTTACCTGATCGTGCTGAAGAATACCTGGAGGTTCTACAAGAGTAGATGTAACTGTGGCCTCCTCATGGTCAAGTACATGCTCCACTTCAGGTTCAAGTTCAGGTGGACACTCAACTGAAACAGGTGATTCTTGGGTTCTTGCTTCCACCATGCAAGTCCCTATACTTTCTGGCTCATCCTCTGAATCTTCTAATGCATCAGTCAATGATGGTGGTCCCTGGGGCTCTGTGCAATCCCCTACACCAATGGAATCATCTCCTATGCATGCTTCTTCTGTAATTTCTACAACAACCATATTAGAAAAATTAGGACCATCAATAGCAATATCATCACAAAATAAAAGATAAGAAGGGTCCTGTGGTGCTTCAGGAGGAATGCATACTATAGGTGCCCTAATTTTGATGTTTTCTTCTTCTTCTTCCACCAAATTTGCAAGATCACTTGAAGAAGGACTTGGCCATGCACTAGGGTCACCTTGAACTGATGTAAAATCAACTCCAGGGCTATTTAGAATGGGAAAATGGGATGCTGGAAATTTTTCAGGAGATTCAGCATTTGGAGTGTTTAAACTTGACACAACCTCTTCATTCCCCAAAGTTGATGCATAATCATACCCCTTAAAATCTTGAGTAGCTTGAGGAGGTGGTTGGCTTGATCCTTGAACTTGCATTTGATTCATTTGACTAGCAATTTGTCCAATGCCTCTTTCGATGTCATGAAGCCTTTGTTGCCTTTGTAGCATTTGTTGCATGACCTCCTCAACTCTTTGTTCAAAATCACCTTGATTAGGCTGTGGATTCTGAAATTGGAGCTGTTGGGGCTGCTCAAATGGTTGAATAGGCTGATTAAACTGTTGGGATCGGGTGCATGTTGACATGGATACGGGTTCGTAATTTTAAAATTTAATTACGTGCAGCGGAAGGTTTAGCATAAATAATTTCTTAAATTATTTTAACCACGTATCTAGCATGCAACCTTAAGTTGTGGAGACATGATCATACATTTAAAATTTTGTAGAAAGTAAACTAATTTACTTAATACCTCGCGTAACTCGTAGAAAGGGACGAGATCCAACCGTAGCGTCCCTTGGAAGCTCCGCCTCTATTCACGTCCACGCCGAGTTCTCTTCGGGATGACTTGGCAAAGCCACGAGTTTCGTGCCGACAAGAACTACTAGATTCTCCAAAGGCACGACAAGAATATCAAGAGAGAGAGATGGAAACTAACCACCAAGTAACGGAATCAAGATTCCGGGGAAGGAAGGAGTTGCGACCCGCTTCTTCTTCTTCTTCGGCACCTTCTTGGTGGATGTGGCTCACGGCAACTAGAAGGGGCACTGGCCCTAGAGGAGGGAGAGGGCGCCGGCCCTAGAGGAGGTAGAGGGCGCCGACCCTAGAGGAGGTAGAGGGAGAGAAGGAGAGAGAGAGGGCTTGCTTCTTAATCTCTTGATTGTTTTTAAATTCAAGCCTTGCCTTGGTTCCTTTATATAATAGTCTCTCCATCGCCAAGTCTCCCTTTTAACGGAATAAAATTTCATAAGAAATTTATCTTATAAATTTTTTTATGAATTATTTCGTTATGCCAAGTTTTTATTATAACTAAATTTATAATAAAAACAAAAATATCTCTCCTTTTATTATGGAATAAATTTTTACAAGAAATTTATTATATAAATTTTTCTTATCATGGAAAAATCAATTCATAATTGATTTTATAAAATAAAATAAACCAATCCAAGGTTTATTTTAATTTCCATGAAAATAAATCCTTTTATATAAATTTCTTTATATAAATTTATTTATCCATAATTTTATTGTCACGCCCCGAGACCCAGGAGCCGCTGATCCAATAGAAAATCGGACAGCACCTCCCCTGTCCGGCGGACAATTTATACATACACAGAACATACTAGACAACACACGCAATATATATTTGGCCTCAGGCCTCCAAAATAGATAAATATAACATAAAAGCACCAGACCACTAAGTAAATCATACCTGACTGCGGACCGGTCCGACTTACGACGAAACAACCAATACAAAAGCCCCTTAGGGCACATGACACTCATACGACATATACAAATCACTAACAGAAATATAAACAAGTGTACTACAAGTACAAGGCAAAAGTATGTCGACGCGATGGGTAGGGACTGGCTGCTGGGCTCTCCTGGCGACTCCAAGTATTTCAACCTGAAAATAAATATATATGGCAACGGTGTGAGTCCATAAACTCAGCGAATACCCAGTAGATATGCATAGTATGTTATAATAACAATAGAAGTCTACGCTGATACAACCTCATATGAACAATAGGAAGAAAGGGTATACTGAAGATACGGAATAAAGATACATACCAGAATCCATCTATCCTGCAGAGGGTGAAATAAATCCCTATAGAACAAGTATAACATATAAACCAAGGTATACAGGTATCCAGTATATGCATGTCAATCAAGTGCAGCAAATAAATGCAGCAAACACAATCAAGTGCACAATGCATCGTATGCATATGATGCAATGTCATGGTCACCCCCTAACACCAGTCAAGACACCGAGACAGGCGATACTGTGTCGGCCGAGTGGGTAGAGCTGTGACACTGTACGCACCCTGCTATCACTGCTCCTGAGTGACCGAGTGGACAGGATGCTGGTGGAGTGAACACTCCGCCCCATATATATATGGGGGAGATATCTCTCTCATCTTCTCTGGTCTATGGGAAGAGAAGGGATCCCTGCTTGCTACCACGCTCCAAAACCACTACCCATGAGCGGTTGAGCGGAGCAATACAGAGCAAATGCACACACGCTACGGTATCCACTAACCCATGAGTGGCCGTGTGTGCATATCATGTGCCGGAAAACGATTAGGCTCAACCACAAGGGAGTCGCTGATCGCCGGCATGCAACAATGCAAGGATGGTGTATGATAGATACACATACCTCCCTCCCAAGTCCTCGGTATACTAGGTCTCAGTCTGAAATCCTATAACAGGAAATACAGTTAACCTACAAGGTATACTGGCCGAAAACTACAGATCCCTCAAGGTCAAAGGCAGGAGATACATCACGATCTCTAAGCATACATCTAGATATGACACTACCTGATACTGTATGGAACTAACAGCATAATAACTCAGGGATAACTAACAAGTATCCAGAACGGACATAATAATTAAGGGATAACTAACAAGTATACAGAACAGACATAATAACTCAGGAATAACTAACAAGTATCCAGAACAGACATAATAACTCAGGGATAACTAACAAGTATCCAGGACAGACATAATGACTCAGGAATAACTAACAAGTATCCAGGTCAGGCAATATAACTCAGGGATAACTAACAAGTATCCAGTTCAGATATAATGACTCAGGGATAACTAACAAGTATCCAGGTCAGGCAATATAACTCAGGGATAACTAACACGTATCCAGAACGGACATAATAATTCAGGGATAACTAACCAGTGTCCAGAACAGGCAATATAACTCAGGGATAACTAACAAGTATCCAGTATAGACATGATAACTCAAAGATAACTAACAAGTATCCAGGACAGACATAATGACTCAGGAAATAACTAACAAGTATCCAGGTCAGGCAATATAACTCAGGGATAACTAACAAGTATCCAGTTCAGATATAATGACTCAGGGATAACTAACAAGTATCCAGGTCAGGCAGTATAACTCAGGGATAACTAACAAGTATCCAGGACAGACATAATGACTCAGGAATAACTAACAAGTATCCAGGTCAGGCAATATAACTCAGGGATAACTAACAAGTATCCAGTTCAGATATAATGACTCAGGGATAACTAACAAGTATCCAGGTCAGGCAATATAACTCAGGGATAACTAACAATTATCCAGAACGGACATAATAATTCAGGGATAACTAACAAGTGTCCAGAACAGGCATAATAACTCAGGATAGCGTATAAACTTACTGTTATCTATAACAGACAATGCATAGCAATATGACAATATCTAAAAGATAAGTCAAAGGGTACCCGCCTCAAACGAGATGCTCGTATCAGAAAAGAACCTCCTATCTGGTAATCAGCAACGATATATCCGATCAATGCCCTGTATCAAAGGCATAATGTTTAGCTACAATAATATAAAATTTATAGCTAAACGAGTTACCTCAATTAATTAGGATCGTCCTAATTATCCTATTTCATTTAATTAATCCCAATTAAATGATTACCCCTTACTAATCCCAAATTACCCTGATTCCTACAAGGTATCACACGGCTAGGATTATTACAAGTCATAGTGAGACCCAATTCCTAATTCAATCCATCATCAATTCCTTCAATGATCAGATAAACCAAACCGGATAACTTTGGTACAAAATTGATCCAAGAATACAGATCTGAAATAGCAAAACCAAATTTAGAGTAGCAAGCTACCGATCCCAAAACAATCCCAGTCTCAACCACAATAGAGCTTACCTGTGATGACACTGCTTTGATCCAAGAACTACAATCATCCAACACAGACCAGTCAATCCAACAACACATACAGGATCAAAGAACTATCAATTCAACCCAAATTAGCTTCCAAACTAGATACAATCCCAAAAGATCAAAAGCTCCAGAAACTCTAGACAAGAAACATGATACAACTGATTAAACTCGTACCCAAAACAACTCACAACATGGTATCATAGAGCACAGCAACGCCCTAATGAAACCTCTACCAAGCGCCCATTGAACTCAACAACACCTCACATGGATAAAAGTTAAACCAAAGAACAC